>OX101792.1:11570704-11925704 GCA_944452715.1 Ophion slaviceki | reverse complement strand
ATATATCACTATTTAATTTCATAAAAATGAATGGGCAACTTGTGGCAGATCGGATTATACACATAAATATATGTACACACATACATACATAATATCTAATTTACGTAGCTATTTATTGAAACGTAGCCGTTAATCACAAGATACGAGTATTACTTGAAAAATAAGTGCATTTTTTTGTTCTCCCAAGTATTTTAAAACGATAAAATAAAAGATGAAGTTTGCTCGAAAGGGGTATAGCGCCATTTTTGGGATAACGTAGTATTTCAAACGACAAACAGGAATTTACTGTTAAATTTCAAGCAGAGATTTATGTATATTTTCGAAAAGCGGAAGGTTCGAGTTAACGTTAACAACCGTAACGATGGTTTACTCGTGTAGCCCACCGGAGCATACATGTAACCAGATACACCAGTTGCCGGTGAGGTCCGAGCCTAGAACGGGTCATCTGGCAGCCAAATGCCACGTAGAACGAATGAGGAAACGTCCGTTTGAATGTATTTTCGTGCTAAATAACACTATCGCGCGGTAACGCGCATAGCGACTCGCTCTCGCTCTGTTTCACGTGCCGCTCGGAAAGACACAAACAAATCTACACGAAAAAAACGCGCTCAAACGTACTGGAGCTTTACACGTGATGTAAATTTCGTTCGAAATTGTATTGATCAAACATACACTATTTACCATTCTCAAATGCACTACACATACATATAATTACGATAAGTCAAACTTATTATTATTTATATTAAAAGAAAACAAATTGCACGATAATCATTTTTCAATTTTTCGTACTTGGAACAATTTTGTAAAATTAGTAAAAAAAAGAAATTAAAAATATTTTATCAAAAACACGTGATGAAAATGAGTGATTTATTACGTCCGATATATTTTCACTCCAAAATCTAAATAATTATTATCCTTTCGAGATCACACCCTCGGCCAGCAACTTAGTTGGTCCCATGGGGTCCGTGCGACCCCAGTCATGTTAAAACGATTGCCACGTTGATTCTATTGTTCCGAATGGCTTATAAAAATTCAGGGTGTTAGTTTGAACCTTCTGGTATGTGACATTCTCAGTATAATATTATAAACGACATTTAAAATGGCGGAAAAAAATCAGGAAGGGACCAATGCGTAAAAACGCTATTTTTAATTAAAAATACATAACGCTTGCAATTTTCAAAAGAAAAAAATAATAATTTAGGGTGATACTCTTGAGATATGATAGTTTGAGGAAAAAAATTGCTTCATAGTGGGCGTTTCAAAAAAGGTATTTATTTGGACATTTAAAGAGGGCCCATTTCGGAGTAAAAAAAGACGATAGTCGTAAAAAAATAGGCAATTTATTCGCAACAGCGGCTCGAAAGAATTATGAGATTACAGTGTCAACACAATATATATGAAAAATATGTGAAAAAAATATATTGAGAAAATATATTTAAAAATACAAGATATTAAAAAATCGTAAATAAATAAAGTTTGTCCTCCACAGTCGACACAGATAAAAACGCTGTGCTTGTCGCACATTCTAATTGGTTTTATGGGTTTCCAGGTAGTATTGTACTGAGTTTTAAGGGGAGAGTAGGGATTTCAGCGTGAAAAAAAAACACTTTTTTGCGATTTTTTTTTCATTTATATGGATAGAGTAAATTCATTGAAACCTTTTGTACATTGTTAAGTGTCATTTTAAGAACATTCCGTGAAATTTGTACGCGAAAATATCCACAAACAAGCCGGTGCGACGTTTTTCTCGAAACCACTTTTTCAAAGTCCGTGTTCACTGCCATTTGAAAACTACATGACCGATTTATTTCAAACTTGGTACACACTTTCTACATATAAAATACTTCCCCCCAACGGTTACTTTGAGATGTTTTTCACATTGAGGGGGTTTTCCACCCCCAAAATGACGGAATTTTTCGTGAAAAATAGCACTTTTCACTTTACGTGACCACCAAAAATTTAGAAATGAAAAAAAAATTATCAAAGACCGTTGGGGGGAGGATTTGATGATACTGTGACTAAATTTTAATGGTACTTGATTTCAGATAATTTCTAGCTGAGATATAGTGAACACCGCACATCGTGTTTTTCCAAAGGCATTCTTGGAAAAGCTTTGTCACCAGCTTGTTTGTGGATATTTTCGCATACAAATTTCACGGAATATTCTTGAAATGATACTTAACAATGTACAAAAGGTTTCAATAAATTTACTCTATCCATATAGACGAAAAAAATTCGCAAAAAAGTGTTTTTTTTTCACGCTGAAACCCCTACCCTCCCCTTAAATGACGTAGACGGACGTCGCAAAGAATTTGCATTTCGGAGTAATTCGTATAAACTTGGTAGAACATTTTTTTACGATTGTCAAATTCATACTTACGCTACGTAGAGTGATCCTACGCAGAAAAAAATACCAGTTAAACAAAAAATATTGGTGTAGGTCACATGGGGGGGGGGGGGGTCAAAACGACCCCAGCGCCCGCTCATTTTTTTTTGTATCGACTACGACGACGAAGCTGCTGTCGCGAATCATCCGACCCTAATCGGTACTAACAGAGGACACTCCAAAGCACCCTACAAGGCAGACCAGCTTGGCCGTCTACAACTTGTAGTAATTTTGACTCAAAGTCGCGCGTGGGGTCCCCTGGACCCCGTGTGACACCGAAGGGTCAAACAACAGCAGCACCTCGAACGAATTTGTCCATTCGTCAGATAGATTTGTTTGTTGATGGTCCAGAACATTAAAAATCCTCATTTTCTCGTATTTTTTTCGATCTCTGTTGCGTACCACTCAGTATTGTCTCCCTAACAAGCGAGCTCATTTCCTCCTTCGCAATTAAATGAGAAGCTTAATGGTGCAAGCCCACGACAGCGCCAATGGACGACGGAAAATACTTCGAATTCCACCGGTGTTCAATGAGAGAGGACTTTCATTTCCGTTCGTATTGAGGGAGAAAAAAAATGTACACTGTATCCACAGTCTTCCTCAGCCTCCGTTTGAATCGTGCGATTTTCTTGGAACATCTTTCAACAGAGACAAGACCTTAAGTATACAGGTTGGGTCGCAGAAAAGGGGCGCATTGTTTCGACGACCAAATCGCCCAGACCTTGCAACTTCGGCATTAGAAAAATAGCCTATGTACCTATAGTACATATTTACTCTTCGGGGTTCATGAAGTAAGAAAAAAAAGACTTCTTGGATCGATTTCTCAGACACCCGAAACTTTCATAGACCTTTAGTTTAAGAATAATAATTCGAGAAAAACAATCGTACAATATTACGATCGTTTTTTGGTCTTCAAATATCTGTTCAACACTCATAAGAACGTCACTCAAGTGTCCGCCGTCGATTTTACTGAAATTTATATATGTGATGAAGCATTGAAAATGACTAGACACGTACTTTTCTTTATCGACGGAAAAACGAATTTAAGGGGAAAAACCACCCCCCAAAGAAAGGCGTGCCGAGGAGTAATTTTGCGGCTTCACCTACAAGCAGTCCACAAATCTAAATGAAACAAAAATTAAAAATTCTTCTAATGTAAACCGATGAAAAATCCACTATACAATAATTTTAAAAAGTAATATTAAGGGCAGCCAGGCCTTTCCTCGAGGGGTGGTTTCCCCTGTAAAACCATTTTTCCGCCGATGAAAAAATACGCTTCTAATAGTTTTCAATGCGTTGTCACATATATGAGTATCAACAAAATCGAGGGCGGACCCTTGAGTGATGTTCCTTGTCAGTACAAAAACTCACATTTCTCATGTCATTACTTCCAAGCTGCGCTGGAATTTTTTAAATCATTTAACCAGCCGACTAATTAACAATTTTCTAAATTACTATGCTAAGTGACGACCAACTGGTACTTCAAACTGGTTTGAAGGGTTTGGTTCCCGGCTACAGATTAAGGAATTTCATTGACGACTCGTAAAAGAGCAGCTACCTCCAATAGCTCACTGAATACATATTTTTACACTCGTCACGAGACGCTTAAAATTTCTTTTTTGATTCCCAATTCTTCCCAATGGTCATTTCTTTCCTTGTTCAGTGCAAGCGAAGGGTAATTATCCCAAATTTTATTATCGTGAAGCTGTTTAATTGTTTGCAAGGAACAGCTTAGGAACATCCGAGAGAGAAGGAGAGGGGGGCAGTATTTCTGGATCACTTCAAAGATAAGAAAAATCTTATTTTATCCCGTTTGGCTATATGTAGTGAAGTATATTATCCGGAGGAGAAAGGAGGTCGCACGATTCGATTTCCTTTCGACAAAAGTGTTCAAAGTTTAATCTGCAAAAGTGCCATTAGGATTGACTAAACGTGCGCATTGCGAGTACCAAAAGGAACAAAAGATCGTGAAAATAAAAAGTATAGGGGATTGAGAACTCGAGAGGGCGTAAAGTTCCAAGTGCAAAGTCTACTTCTCGCCGGAAGACTTTTTTCGTAAGGGCCCTCTCTCTCTCTCTCTCTCTCTCTCTCTCTCTCTCTCTCTCCCTCTCGCTGTTTCACAATTTCTCTTCGACTCTCATTTTCTCTATACGACTTCGATTTTCTCTCATCTTCCAATTCTTTCCGACTCTCGTGGTTTCTTTTCTCAATTCGCCCACACGACACAAGCTCGAAAATATATAAATACGAGGTACGTGCGGAGTTGTGGAGCTTGTAGAATGAACCAGACTACAGCAAGAGGCTTTTAGGCTCCAATATACGTTTCGAGAAACTATCGAGATGAAAAAAGGAGCGAGAGGCAGAAAACTTTTTTTTTTAAAACAAATCTCATGCTGCATTTAATCCAAATAGCTGCGACTCAAGACAAGAGAAAATAATAGGGAACCCCTCATGGAGATGTGAAACACAATTATTTTAACTTCCCTAAATTTGGGAAATCCAAAACGTGCATCGGTGGCGTTTCCAATAAATGTAAAAATCACGAGTATCACGAAGTATACTGAACTCATAGATGCGATGGAACATTACGATTTCGGGAGCATGGCTATGTCGTTGGAGTAAGCCATAAATTTAATGTCTAAATTTGAATAAATAGAAAAATCTTGAATGAATTTTAAAAAATTAACAATTTTATATTAGGTTATTATAAACAATGAAAAAAAATGTTTCGAAAATTTTATTAAGGGACTATACCAGTGTGACACTTTCAAAAAATCGATTTTTTTTGCCTTTTTCGACAGGATATACTTTCGAGAATATGAGATGAGATTTTTATACTTTCAGGAATATGAAATGAGATTTTTCAAATTTGCTGACATTGTAACTCAAAAAGCAATTATCCGATTGACTTGAAATTTGAACTGAGTACTCTTGAATACATTTACTCTATAATGACGTAGGATATTTTTGATTGGATGAAAATGGACGATTTGGCATTGAAAAAACGACCATTTTATAGGCAAGAAAACAGACTTTTTTCCATAACTACGCCATTTTGTTAGATTTTGATATTTTTCGAAAATCCTACGTCTTTGTAAAGGAAATACCGTCCAGTTTAACGACATTTTTTCCTTTTTCGATTTCAGCTTCTTAATCGGCCGGAATCATGTCAGCAGTGGAGGAACTTTTTTGTGCGCCTCCAAAGGCCGCGCATAAGTCGCTTGGATCTCAATATTCTTCTATGAAAAAATATAGGTGTAATGTGGCAAAATAAATTCTCAATTTTCCGAAACATTTAATTGAGTACTTTTCTTCCAAAAAAATCCCGAAAATCACCCAAATTTTCAGCATTCACACGGGTATAGCCCCTTAAAGTTCGACAGTTCAGTTCGAGTGTAATCGAGAGCGCCTGCAGATTCTCAGAGTATTTATAGCGGCCATAAAAAAAAGAAATCCTAAGTAGTGGGCCTCCTATGTTAGGCTGGTCGGGGCCAATACTTCGATGGGTGTCCACTCACAAGGAACATCCCTCAGGTGACACCCTTCGGTTTTGTTGAAATTTGGATATGTTATAAAGCACCGAAAAGTGAGCGATACGTTTTTTTTATCGGCGGAAAACGGTTTTAAGGCGTTACCCCCACTTGTAGCGCAAAAAAGGCCTTTCTCATGATTTTTTTTTTAAGAAAACTACAAAACTTTTTTAATCGATCAATATACCATCTTAAAGAACACATCTTGAAGAACTTTCAGCAATTTTTTTATTGAAAAATATTACATTGTTTAGTGGCAAATGGCCGTCAATGAAATAATGTTTTTTGTATACACGGTTTGCGGTGACCAACATCGCGGCGAAGTGGGTCATCTGAAAAAAAATGCGGATGGATTTAGTCAAATATAAGTATAAACTAGTCTTTAATCGAAGGACTTTAAAAAATATTCATTTTTCACTAAATGGCGGACAGTCAAAGTTAATGGTTCGATTTTAACGAAAAAAACAGCCGTTTTTTGGCTATAAAACGGCCATTTTTTTCGAAAAAAAAAATCGAACGATTAAAGGCTACATTTTTATGTATTAAATAAGCCTGCAAAATTTCAAGAAGATCGGTTCATTAGTGTTCGAGTAATCTTGGTCACCGACTTCGGAAATGCCATTTTGAGAAAAACGCGTTTAAAGTTTCAATTTCAGTTTACACGAAGACAATATTTTTTTTTGTAAACTTACATAGAGTCATCTATTCCGGGCCCATACAGAAGTATGGGCCCGGATACTTATACTTCAAAAAAATGCAATAAAAAAAATCAATTTTTTCAAAATCGCAAGTGGGGTTAACCCCTTAAGGGCTGAAACGCACCCTAAAAATAGCGATGTTTTTCGTTTTGCGTCGATAACGTTTTAACGGTACGAGATATTAAAAAACTTTAAATTGCAACGATGTTTATTTTTTTGTGCACTATACATTGGAGATGAGAACGATAACGTTATCGACGAAAAACGAAAAACACCCCTATTTTCGAGGGTTCGTTTCACCCCTTAAAACCGTTTTTCCGCCGATAAAAAAAGTACGTATCGCTTACATTTCGGTGCTTTATAACATATCCAAATTTCAACAAAATCGAAGGGTGTGACCTGAGGGATGTTCCATGTCAGTCGCGTGCTGACTGTAGAGCCAGAGGCAGCTTGACTAGATTTCCGATGGTGATACAACTGAAACTCGATAAAATTAAGCCACCCGTATCGACGGAGGATTTTCACAGTTTCCCTGTGCCCTCTTACAAACACCATACAATAGTTCATTAGTAAAAAATGACAAACGGTAAGTCAATTATCAGTTCTGAAAAACCCTAAAGCCCTACGTAAAAATATGAGTTTGTGGACGTGCACGGTTGGATAACGTACTCGTCGATAACCCGATGTATCGCATAAAATGCGAAACGAAGCCCTAACCAGGAGATGCGTAAGCCTCACTCTTTTGTCCTCAACACAATCAAAGTTTAGTACTCTCTTTCCACATTCACTATAGAACCATAAATTCCCCATATCGAACCCTCGCTCACGTTCATCCGATATGAAGAAGACGTAGCAAAGTCCTTTGCATACTTTTCCCAAATTCTATTCACATTTTTTTTTCACTCTACTCTTTCACTCTACTCTTTCACTTTCGCGTTCATCCCCCCTTTCAATCCCTTCTTTCATGGAAAATCCGTCGCCGTTGATAATCTCGTTTACGGTGTGCGAGAGAGCCTTATGACGATATCGTATTAAATTCACGGCTGCGTGTACTCCCATCGATATTCTCGGTTCAATACTGCAATATTTATCGAAGAGTTGTCGAAAGGGAAAAATGCCATAGATTTGTCGTCAGTTGATGCGATTTCTGGGAATATTTAAAAAAGATGGACATAGAGTGTTTTATTTAAAGATAGTGACGAATGATAAAAAAGAAAATCACCTTGAAACATCACCTTGGGGTCCGGCTTCGATTTTGGTGAAACTCATGTATATGGTAGTGCAATAACAACTATTAAAAACGTATTTTTTGTTAGCTAAAAAAATCAAGGGATAATCCACCCCTTCATTTTCCTTTCTCTCAAGCCCCCATTTGGAAGGGGTGCATTGAATTGAATGAAACAAGTAACACTTTGTGGGGCGGATAAAATTACACTTCACGTATTTTTGCATTTCTGCCGGATAACAAGCTTAAGGGGGTGAACCACCCCTGATTTGAAGCTCCTGTTGCAATTGTCCTCTTCTGTATTTAAAATGTGTATGCTGATTCGAAATATTTCTACAAACTCTACATTGACGTTTCGAGTGACACGGCGAAGGGAAGGGGCGTAGAGCTGAGCTTCAAATCGAAACGGAGGAGAAATGCTGGACGATTCAAGCAGTGGAGCCACTTATTGTCGGCGAGATGGATTTTTTTTGAAATTTTATCATCGGTGGATTGCTTGCGGGTGAAAATGCAAAATCAGCCCTTGATATTATTTACTCTTAGGGGGTGGTACCATCCCTTAAGGGCCTATACCTGTGTGACACTTTCAAAAAATCGATTTTTTTGCCTTTTTCAACAGTTTATACTTTCATGAATATCATTGTCATTTATATCGTATATATCAATATCATTTGATCTTGCAAAAATCGATAGTCAAATCTTTAAACGCGTTTTTCTCGAAATGAGATTTTTCAAATTTGCTGACATTGTAACTCAATGAGCAATTATCCGATTGACTTGAAATTTGAACTGAGTACTGTTGAATATATTTACTCTGCAATCAAGTAGGATATTTTTGTTTGGATGAAAATTGACGGTTGGGCATTCAAAAAAACGACCATTATATAGGCAAGAAAACAGACTTTTTTCATAACTACGCCATTTTTGTAGATTTTGATATTTTTCGAAAATCCTACGTCATTGTCCAGGAAATACCTTCCAGCTTAACGAAATTTTTCGGTTTCAGCTCCTCAATCGGCCGGAATCACGTCAGCAGTGGAGGAACTTTTTTAGCGCCTCCGAAGGCAACGCATAAGTCGCTTGGACCTCAATATTTTTCTATGAAAAAATTATGTAATATAGGTCAAATACAGCCAAATATATTCTCAATTTTCCTAAACATTTAATTGAGTACTTCCAAAAAATTCCGGAAAATCACCAAAATTTTCAGCGTTCACACTGGTATAGCCCCTTAAAACTGTTTTTCCGCCGATTAAAAAAATACTCATCTACTAGTTTTCGATGCTCTACCATGTACATCAGTTTCGACAAAATCAAACGCGGACGCCAAAGTGTCGTTATCAGTTGCTAATGAAAAATCGCAATTAATTTGTTTCGTAGGTTTTTCAATTCGGCTGAAAGCCTCAAGTTATAAAGTTTCCTCCCAACGATTCCAAGTACCATAAGGTATTTAAATTTCTACCCAATATGTCCCTTGGAAAAAGGCTGATCCTAACATTGAGGGTGGGCGTTAGACGTTGGGGGGTTTCACCTCCCAAAAATACGTCAGATGTCATTCACCTCAATAACCGACTTCCGGTGGAGAGATTGGATTAAATTTCAATCTCGATAGAATCCAGCAAATCAGTGTGGTCGTGCTCGAATAGAAGTTGAAGATGAACGGTGAAGGTTTAACGTCACGTGCGGTTCATGAAGTGGTACATCAAACACTATATACATCAATTATATACACGGGGGCCACGTACAGAGCGGCAATATTCCCGTAAGACTGGGGTATATTCGCGCCCCGTCTCAAGTACGGTCCATTTCCTAAACCCCTGCAACCTGAATGAATAATTCACGGGCATGCTTGCCCGAATAATTGATACACGAGAGTCCCCGAACTCAATGGACGGCAGCTCGACCGTATTTTCCGGATCGTCGGTAATGCACCCTGAAATGTTTCATGCCAGTCGCAGCGAGACGTGCGTGCCGAGCTCGCGTATCGCAAAAGGGTTACGTTCTCATACACTCACAGTTCAAAGGGCGTACACGTCATTGTTTCATCCCGTAATTGTCACGAGATACGCCCTTCTCTCTATTTTTACCCTATATATGCACACCCCGGCAGAGAGGGGGAAGTGTGCAAGTTTACGATGGTATTAGTTGAGCCGCGCACCCGCACGTTCAACGGCCACTCAATTGCAATCCCTCGCGACACGTTTCGACTATATATCCAAGTTCTACTCTTCTATGACGTGATAGTCCTACGGTGATCCTACGGAGTAGTTTACTATACGCATGACCACGTATAACAGACTATTCCGTAGGATTTCAAGATTATAAACAACTATTTTCCAAATTAAACTGGGACTATTTATGACCTTGAAGTTTGCATCGTTGGAATGCAACGATATTTCTTATCCATTTCTTACTTCTTTATTTTTGTCATCACCCAAAGCCTTTTTGTTTTGCAAAGTGAGGTCGTGAATTTCTAATAAGAGTACCTGCGTAGCAACGTTCCAGTGATATTCATAGCCTGAATCGGCCAAAAAAAATTGAGTTATTGAGAAGAACCAATTTTCGCTGCATTCCAACGATGCAATATTCAACGTTACGAGTATTTTGGTCCAATAACGCAACGTTGATTTTTTAAAACGTATTAGCACGTATGATTTTTAATAATTTTGTATTAATTAATTATGTAACCAATATAATTAATGTTTGTTACTATTAACTTACAATTTAACTAACAATATTCATTTATTATATTTGAAACATTTTATATCCAGTATCGGTCAAAAGTTTTCAATGATTTTGGATTATTGCAAAATTGTATTAGAATTATGTGATTCATCTTATTTCTTATTTTACGAAGATACTAGATAGTGGCCGTCCATAAGTTACGTCAGTTCAAAATGGGGGGGGGGGGGGTCTGGTCGTTGGATGATGGTAACGATAATTGTATTATGACGATAGGAAAGATAGGATGATTTTAAGGGGGAGGAGGGTATAAAAAATCAGCAAAAATGGATGACGTATAATAAAATATGGACGGCCCGATAGCTCTATTAAATGAATTATATTATTCTAATAAAATTTCGCAATTATCCAAAGTGATCGAAAACTTTTGATCGGTGCTGTATATGTATACAGCTGTATATATATATATATATATATATATATATATATGGTGTTAGGAAGGTCGATGCAAAGCCTTAAGCGGGTGATAAGTCACCATGTTGTGAACATATTTAACCTAGGTTACTTTAGTCTAAAGTCTAAGGATTTTGAGTTATCATGATAAGTATGATTTTTGGAAAATTTCCCAAAATTAGGTACTAACTCGTACCTAATTTTGGTATTTTTATTTTTTGACAAGTTTTTAATTATTCAATAAGTCCCATTTAATTAGTTGTGTAAATACACATAAAGCTAAGACGCAAATAAGTTTTTAGTTACTAATTATTGTCTGTTTGAGCATTATGAACGAGTTAGTGGCTAATTTTGGGAAATTTTCCAAAAATCATACTTACGATGATGACTCGAAATCTTTAGACTTTGGATTAAGGTAACCTAGGTTAGATATGTTCCTAACGAGGTGACCTATCACCCCCTTGAGGCTTTGTATCGACCTTCCTGACACCCTGTATGTATGTATGTGTGTGTGTGTGTGTATATATATATATATACTTATAATCGTATATTAATTCATATACGAATTTATTAATTATTCTTTATGAAAACTAGTTGTTTCAGCTATATAATTAATTGATATAAAATTGTAAAATATCTATACATAGCTATAATATATAAAACGTAGTCAACGAATAATCGCAGACATTGATCACTCATAGATTATTGCCAAATCGCTATTGTCACGTATTTGTAGATCTTTTTACGCATTCAACTGCAAAACAAATCATTCGCATTAGAAATTCAAATGAGTAAAAAAAAATTGTTTGTGCGCAGGCCTTGCACCAAAGGTTCATACATTCGGCGTAATTTTATTAATAATTTCATTAGCATAAAACGAACTGTGAATCGACTTAAGGGATATTTCTGTTTTGTTCATGAAAACAGCAACGAATGGAGAGAAGAAAAATCGTAAGTGCCGCAGACGTTTCAGATGGAACATGACTCATCCGCGTAACATCACATATTGCTAGTAGCATCCCTGCAACGTTCGCAAAGTCCCCTCAGGAAAATTACGAGTCGTCGTGCTGTGCCCTCCCTTTCCCTCTCTTTCTCTGTCGTACTTTTCTTGCTGTGGCAAGCGGGCGTATTCTCTCGACCTTTTTGCACATTAGCGTCTTCGGCAGAACCTCGCAAATATCTCAACGTCGTCGCGAGAGCACTCCTCCTCACACCCCCTGCTCCATCGTACTCCGGAAAGGGTTCGTGAGACTTCGTCCCTCGCCGAGAAGCATTAGTCGTTCGTGCACCTCTTTTGCCTTCGCATTCTTATTTTTCATTCTCTCCGTCCGTTTTTTCCTACACTTTCGAACGTATCAGACACGGGAGAATCGTGAATCGAGCGTTACGCAGGAATCGCATATGCGTCGAGAAAAAGGAGAGACGACAAAAGGAAGGAGAACAAAAAAATGAAGAGGGAAAAAAATTGAGACGTCAGCGTGCACACGAAAAATTCGCACCGTTGTTGCTGCTAAGTCGGTTGGATAAATTTCCTTACAGACTCTTATCGCGACTTTTTTGTTTACCGAGTAGCAAGAATAAAATATTTTGCTTTGCTTCCTTACGATTAAGGCGTTACCCCCACTTGTAGCGCAAAAAAGGCCTTTTTCATGAATTTTTGTAAAGAAAACTAGAAAACTTTTTTAATCGATCAATATGCCGTCTTAAAGAACACATCTTGAAGAACTTTCAGTAATTTTTTTATTGAAAAATATTACATTGTTTAGTGGCAAATGGCCGTCAATGAAATAATGTTTTTATATACACGGTTTGCGGTGACCAACATTGCGGCGAAGTGGATCATCTGAAAAAAAAATGCGGATGGATTTAGTCAAATATAAGTATAAACTAGTCTTTAATCGAAGGATTTTAAAAAATATTCATTTTTCACAAAATGGCGGACAGTCAAAGTTAATGGTTCGATTTTAACGAAAAAAAACGGCCGTTTTTTGGCTATAAAAAGGCCATTTTTTTCGAAAAAAAATCGAACGATTAAAGACTACATTTTTATGTATTAAATAAACTTGCAAAATTTCAAGAAGATCGGTTCATTAGTGTTCGAGTAATCTTGGTCACCGACTTCAGAAATGCCATTTTGAGAAAAACGCGTTTAAAGTTTCAATTTCAGTTAACACGAAGAAAATATTTTTTTGTAAACTTACATAGAGTCATCTATTCCGGGCATCAAAAAAAAACTGCACTTCAAATTGCACTTCAAAAAAATGCAATAAAAAAAATCGATTTTTTCAAAATCGCAAGTGGGGATAACCCCTTAACGATTATTTAGTGCACACTTTGGTGACTTTGAATGGATAATGACGAGGCACGAAATTATTTACCAATTGAAAAGTATCTTTGCTTTTATAGCAAAAATATTTTTTCAATTGGCGTACTCTGTAATTTTTTTTAAACTCATGAACCGTCTTTCAATGGTATAAGAGCATAAATGAACAAAATGTATTTATAAACAAAAAATAGTAATTTGGTTTATAAATAAAAAATAATATTTTTGTACTAAGTACTAAGTACTTGCTAAGTACGAACATTTTTATTTTGACAAATTACGCCAAAATATACGCCAGCATAAATGAACAAAATGTATTTATAAACAAGCAAAATAATTTTGTTTATAAATAAAGAATAATATTTTTTTCACTAACAAGGAACATCCCTCAGGTGATATTTGTAGCCTTCGATTTTGTTGAAATTTGGATATGTTATAAAGCACCGAAAAGTAAGCGATGCGTATTTTTTTTATCGGCGGAAAAACGGTTTTAAGGGGTGAAACCACCTCTTAATAAAGGGGTGGTGCCCCCTCAATTTTTTTTCAATGTCACTATAGTGGATTTTTCATTGCTTCAAATTAGAAGAATTTTCGTTTTTGTTTCATTAAAATCGGTGGACTCCTTGTGTGTGAAACTGCTATATTACCCCTAGAGATGCCTTTTTTCGAGGGGTGGTTTCACCCCTTAAAACCGTTTTTCCGCCGATAAAAAAATACGTATTGCTTACTTTTCGGTGCTTTAAAACATATCCAAATTTCAACAAAATCGAAGGGTGTCACCTGAGGGATGTTCCTTTCAAGAACTAAGTACATTTTTTTTGACAAAGTACGCCAATTGATGATATAGAAAAATATAAAGCCGGTTTGTAAACAAAAAAATTAAATTTTTACAAAGTACGAAAATTTAAGTTCATATACAGGGTAACAATTATGAGGTCATGTGTCTTTTAAGGATCTCGCCCTGAGAATTTGCGACTGAGAAAAATATTATTTTAAATGGTTTTTCAAGTCCTGGTAAAAAAAAAATATAGCGTATTTTTGCGATGAGTAGTATTTGCCACAAAAAGTTGAGCGTTATGAAAAAAAATCGAAATTCGATTTTGAGTCAAGCAGAATGAAGACAATTACAATCCGAATGCGAAGCACTCCTGAAAAAGTCCTTTTCTGCATCCCGGATCGAGAAAATAATTATAAAAGATGCATTTTAAAGTGGATGAATACGTACTTCCATTAATTTAAAAAAAAATTGGGCGTATTTCGTATGCGGCATTTAATTATCTTCATTCCGCTGAACACGAAATGGAATATTAATGTTTTTCCGGAATGCTCGATTTTTTCTAGCACATACCACTCGACACAAAAATTCGTTATATTTTTTTAACAAGGCTTGAAAAATCACTGAGCATAATATTTTTTCTGCAAATATAATTTTTTTTGTTCGCAAAATCTCCGCTAATCCTTGAAAAACCCGTGATCACCTTATAATTATCGTATGTACGGAAACATATGTAAATAGCCCGTAAAAATTGGATGAAAAAATAGATTCAAATTAAATATTTCTACAGCAAAACAAAGTTATTTTTCGATCGCGTAAAATTGTCATACCTCATCATTTTTCAATTGTTTGATGTAAATTCCGTACACCTGATGATGGTGGAAAAGTTGAAGTAAATTACGTTCCAACCGTCAAGTTTTTTGCAGAGACCTCACGGTGTCTCAACAATTTCACATTGTTGAAATTGTCCCCTTGATTGAAAAACGTATTTACATTACGCACTTTTTATTCCAAGTGTTATTGCCGTCGATCCTGTAACGGGATGAAAAAGACAATTGAAAAATTCCATCGTTTCGCAACGCCTCGTGATGGGTTCGACACGCTTGCAGGATCGAAGGAATCGTCTCGGATGGATAATGCCACGCGTCAATGTAGTATAACCCGATCATCAAATACTGTTGTCGGATCATCAAAGCCTGCGATCACGTGGGCTCCGCAGAGCTCACACGATTACGGTAATAAGCTGTCACGTCGTGCGACCTATCAGGCCTGGTCAATTACCCAAAATTCCAGCGATACGTACCGGGGCCACAGAGCCCTTTGACCCTGTCGGCGAGAGATCCATCGCCTCGAAGACCCTCGAACGTCTATACAGGGAATCTCGCTCTGTTTGAGTGCCGATGGAATTGCTCCTATGGGAATCGTAATTACCGATGCAGCCTAATCACATCTGCCCAATTACGTAATTGCCACGATTTTTATTACTGCCACGTGCTTTTTTTTCACGGAACTAGATTTGTACAATTGATGTAATTCTGCAGAATTCAAAGGGCTCTATACCAGTGTGACACTTTAAAAAAACGATTTTTTTTGTTGCCTTTTTCGATTAT
Source organism: Ophion slaviceki (assembly GCA_944452715.1). Classification (NCBI taxonomy): domain Eukaryota; kingdom Metazoa; phylum Arthropoda; class Insecta; order Hymenoptera; family Ichneumonidae; genus Ophion; species Ophion slaviceki. The sequence continues at coordinate 11,910,022 of OX101792.1, read as the reverse complement.
ACTTTCAAGAATATCATTGTAATTTATATAATTTATATCAATATCATTTTAGCTTGCAAAAATCGATAGTTAAATCTTTAAACGCGTTTTTCTCGAAATGAGATTTTTCAAATTTGCTGACATTGTAACTCAAAGAACAATTATCCGATTGACTTGAAATTTGAACTGAGTACTCTTGAATATATTTATTCTAGAATGACGTAGGATATTTTCGATTGGATAAAAATTGACGATTTGGCATTGAAAAAACGACCATTTTATAGGCAAGAAAACAGACTTTTTTCATAACTACGCCATTTTGTTAGATTTTGATATTTTTCGAAAATCCTACGTCATTGTACATGATATACCTTCCAGTTTAACGACATTTTTTTTCCTTTTTCGGTTTCAGCTACTCAATCGGCCGGAGTCATGTCAGCAGTGGGGGTACTTTTTTTTGGCGCCTCCGAAGGCAGCGCATAAGTCGCTTGGATCTCAATTCTTTTCTATGAAAAAATTATGTAATATAGGCCAAATATAGCAAAATATATTCTTAATTTTCCCAAACATTTAATTGAGTACTTGTCTTAAAAAAAATTCCCGAAAATCCCCCAAATTTTCAGCGTTCACACTGGTATAGCCCCTTAACGAAAATCCATTTCCTTCTTTATAAATACGCCGTCGATCGCCCCCAACAGAAAATTCTTCCAACTAAAGCACGTGCATTGCTTCTCAAAACTGTTGTGAGTGCGGCGAACAAAAAAAAAACAATTGCTCACGATTTTCGATAGTTTCGTTTTTACATTAGCGCTCGATTTGTCACAGCACAAGTTTTGGAAAATAATTACTCAGAAAATTCTATTTCCAGCGAACTGAGTATTTTCCTCGTTCCTACTTCCCGATAGGGATCTAACGGGTCACCGCATTGGATCCCCATACTCAAACGTCACACTCGCACATTGAATTCTAATCGGGACACCCATTGGAATCCAATTTAAATCTTAAAGGATTCTCACATTATCAAACAGAATCCGATACGAGTCTTGATAGATCCAATCGCATTCTGTACGTTGAGTTTTCCGAGCAAAATATATAGATATGCAAAATGAGTCGATCTCAAAAACAATAAATCTTATCTTGAAAAGGTATAAATCGCTAAAAAAGTATATATTAAAAATTGATTTGAATCACATCACTGAAAATCCACTGTAATGATCGTTTGTTATTTATTTAACTGCACTTTGACATAACATCACGACTTTGACGGTTGTGGTTCAACACGCCGAATTTTTTTCTCGTGGCTTTTCACATTTTTTCGATTTCAACGTGGTAAGAATTCTCAAACAGCCTTCACCGAGAAACAGTGCAGAATCCCATTAGATTCCAATAAGGTCTCCCTATGTGCGGTGTCCCCAACAAATTTGTTCTATTTATGACATCTAACAAATTTCAGTTGCGATTTTCAAATAAAAAAATTCAAATAAATAACACGGGTCCGCGAATTCGAACACATGTTTATTTTCATGATTTTATAATTTATAATTTACAGTTAATAATTTAAACACATGATAACGAGGGGCATAAAAATGAATTACAACTCACAGCCGGAATAAAATTCCGGATAAAATACGTCGTTGCTTCACTTGATAAATGGCCGGAAATTTCATAAAAAAATGAAATTGCTCTCTCTCTCTCTCTCTGGTGTTCGATACCGTAATTTTCGCTTTAACATTCGAACTTGATTTCGAATGAATTTCTTCGCTTCGCTTCTCCCGTCCCTTCCGCGCATATGCATATATTTGTGTTAGAGCGAGAGGGCGAAGAAAAACGCTTCGATTTCCGTTCCGCCATTTTTTATTTTCCCTTCTGAGTAGGAATCCCTCCGAGTATATTTCGAGACCTTCCTTCCTTTTCTTCCGTCTGACAAAAGAACTCTTTGACTGGGTATATATGGTCTGGAATATACACAGCGCGGCGAAGAATGGCGTGTGACGTTTGACGCGGTATCGACACTGAGCTTTTTCCGGAAAGGGAAGCCGCGTTTCGAGACAGACTTTTCGCCAAAGGTCTTCACCCTTCCATCTATACGCAACAGTTCTTTCAGTCATGGAGGGACTCTGATAAAAAAAGGAAGAAAAGTAGAGAGAGAGAGAGAGAGAGAGAGAGAGAGAGAGAGAGAGAGAGAGAGAGAGAGAGAGAGAGTCGTTGGCATCCAGACGACTTTCGTCAGAACTCAGCTACTATACATTTTTCTTCGATCTATACGTATGTATATACGTTCGATGCGGCAATCGATACGTGTACTTTGTGTACCGTAGCCTTTGAGAACTTACTGCAATGCGTCGAAATGTGCATAACAAGTGAGGTGAAGAGACACGAGTCTTAAAAACCCCAGACAGGAAACGCTCTGCTCTCGTAGATTTTTAGGTTGTGATCCATCTCTTCGTGATCGGTCGAAAATGTGTCTATGTTGTAGGTAGAACATTATTCACATTGAAGCTCTGCGCACGAAGATTTTATCGACATCGGTACAAGCTAGATTTTTTTTTCCATATAATTAATGGAAGTTTCGAAATATTTGGTTGCTTCGAAACAAGCAACTTGAATGGGCAGAGAATTCACGGTACATACTATATCGCACGTGAGCTCTCGATTTTATACTTATATCGTACATCCTTTTTTTCTACAATTATTTTAAGAAGACTCGTGCGGCGCTTCGATCAACGTTAAGGGGAGGGTGGGGGTTTCCGCGTGAAAAAAAAAACACTTTTTTGCAATTTTTTTTCATCTATATGGATAGAGTAAATTTATTGAAACCTTTTGTACATTGTTGAGTGTCATTTCAAGAATATTCCGTGAAATTTGTACGCGAAAATATTCACAAACAAGCCGGTGACAAAGCTTTTCCAAGAACGCCTTTGGAAAAACACGATTTGCGGTGTTCACTGTATCTCAGCGAGAAATTATCTGAAATCAAGTACCATTAAAATTTAGTCAAAGTATCATCAAATCCTCCCTCCAACGGTCTTTGATAATTTTTTATTTCATTTCTAAATTTTTGGTGGTCATGTAAAGTGAGAAGTGCTACTTTTCACGAAAAATTCCGCCATTTTGGGGGGTGGAAAACCCCCTCAATGTAAAAAATGTCAAACTAACGGTTGGGGAGAGGTATTTTATACGTAGAAAGTGTGTACCAAGTTTGGAATAAATCGGTCATGTAGCTTTCAAATGGCAGTGAACACGGACTTTGAAAAAGTGGTTTCGAGAAAAACGCGGCACTGGCTTGTTTGTGGATATTTTCGCGTACAAATTTCACGAAATGTTCTTGAAATGACACTTAACAATATACAAAAGGTTTCAATAAATTTACTTTATCCATATAGATGAAAAAAATTCGCAAAAAAGTGTTTTTTTTTTCACGCTGAAACCCCTACCCTCCCCTTAAGGATGCTGGATTTTTGCAGAGATACGTCGAATAGCAGCTTAACTTCGTAGACTCCATAAGGCAGATTAGGTACATTGTTTCCGAGAGAAAATATGAAAATCTCGGCATAATTGTTAATAAAAAATGAACTATGCAATATAAAAAAAAATCCTACGTACTTCCATAGACAATGTGTTTTTCAAGATATATTCAACATTTCAAGTGAATCGGTTAAAAATTGTCTGAGTTATGTTTCCGACCAACTTAAAAAATGCAGTTTTAATATAAACGCTGCACAGCCGCCATTTTGAAATTAATCGCTTCAAAAAAATTATTGTATACAGTCACTGATGTGTATGATAAACACTCTTCTTGTAATCTCGATTTATTTTGTAATATTTCTGAAAAAAAATCCCAAAAAAACTATTTTTCGGCCTCTAGAGTGGCCTAACCCCTTAAGGGATCATCATCACAGTGTAAAATATTCAAAAAATCATTTTTTTTGCATTATCCGATAGTGTAGATGGTTATAAACATGGACATATAAGTAGACAATTTATATGGAAATTCCGCACGCGAAAATTTAAATGCGTTTTTCTCGAAATGTTTTTGAAAACGGTGTACACTCTCAAAGGAAGAGCTTTCAAACTAACCGTTTTAAATTTTGACACAACCTTCCTCACGCCGTTTTTTATCTTGCTATGGAAGCTTTTTGTTAATCTTCATATTTTTTAACGAAAAAATGTCGAAAAAATAGGATAAATTAGATACATTTTTTCAAACCGCCGCTATTTTGTCAATTTTGATTAAAAAAAACCTCCACAACAAGATAGCGGCTTTCATACTGATGAATTATCTTCTTACAAATTTTATTTCAGATAATAATTACGGCCACAACCGTGTACACCGTGAGGACTCCTTTTTTTCGAAGACAATTTCAACCGTTAAAAAATGTAAAAAAAAATGAAAATAAACGTTTAAAAATTGATTTTTTGTTATTCATGAGTGCTTTGTTTGGACATAACAAAATCAGACTGATTAGCGTATTTTAACTATCGAAAAAAAAAATCGCGAAAATCAGCTATTTTTCGACCCGGAGGAATTTTCAATAAAATGCTCACTTTCCCAAAATTGAAAGTTTCAAATAATCTTTTACAACAATTCAATTTGATACTTTCCAACGTGTCTGTTACACTCCCTTTATTGCTTTGTAACAAGTCCCCTGATTAAATTTTACAAAAACTAAGCAATATGTGTGTTTTTTTTATTTATTAAAACCTACCTTTATGTCAGCTATTTGAAACATTTTATCTTGTTGAGTTATGAATGAATCAAGCCTCCGTTGACACACGCGGTCATTTTGATCCGGACAAATTATAAAGTGCTCACGTTCCACAAATTAAAAAAATAATCAATATTTTTACACAATAATTGAATTCTATATTCCCTGAATTTCAATTATGCAGACATATTAAGAAGTGACAAAAGTGTATACCTGATTTTTAAAAATGAAAATAGACCAAAGGCTTGTTAATGGCAGGTGGTAAGCTGCGGCTGAATTTTTTTGAGGTTTTTTTTTCATAAGAAATTATCCTAATTTGCTTAGTATTTTGATAAGGGTTCCCCTCATCAAAACCCTTATCAAGAGTTATGGGAACCTCGATCTTTCATTCGTATTTTATCTGCTTCTCAAAAAAGGCGCACCCGTTAATATTTATCGTTAAAACACGTTGGATCCTCTGCAAAACATTGCATTTTTCATAAAGGCCCAAGGCTACATGTGTGCATACAGTCGACATGAAAAACTTGTTTCAATTCCCGTGCATCGCATCTGAAGACTTCCGGTGCCCAAGTAAACGTTTTAAAAGCTGTTTACAATAGAAAAAAATATATTTTAAAACAGCAACGATCATCGACGAAATGGACGAAAAATAAAGGTGCCTTTTGCCGTTGTCGGCGAACATGTTCAATGAAAAATGTTCAATCGAAGGTAATCGATAAATTCGCGCACGGGAATTATATCGTGAGAATCGAGTGCGTGCTTATCCAATTGTGCATTTCGATTGGCGTAGCGATTGCGTACACACTGTTGCTAGGTACGTACCTAATAGTAGACCGAGTAATGAAAGCAATGAAGGAGAGTAGAGGGGAAACCGTACGAAGATGAGGATGCAGTACCAACAAGTATAACCGGGGCCTTCGATGTGTCTATTAATGCAGGTGGGGTAGCAATAACGATGCTAATTGGATACAATAATATTCCGGTCGTCTCCGGTGAGTCTCAATTACCGCCGGCTATACGCACGCACAGATCGCAAACTGCACCCCAAAGCGATATTAATTAAAAAGAAAATACTAGCCGAAACCAATAGCAACATTGTGCAACACCAATAGGACATTCGTGCAAATTACATCTCGTTTATTTGTCTTTTAACTCGGCAAACAACATTTTTCTTACTTTCTCACGCTCGATAACTAAAAGATTACGAAAAAAATTACGGATAAGTTACCGATCCGCCCCCCCCCCCCCTTTCCCCTCCGATCGAGCTGAAATTGTGCACAAACCTTCCTTAAAATATTTCAAGGGGCTATGTCAAAAAATCGATTTTTTTTCCTTTTTCGACAGTTTATACTTTCAAGAATATCCTGTAAAAATTTCAAGGCCGTATCTCTAACCATGTTATCTTGCAAAAATCGATAGTTAATCTTTAAACGCGTATTTCTCGAAACGAGATTTTTCAAATTTGCTGACATTGTAACTCAAAGAGCAATTATCCGATTGACTTGAAATTTGAACTGAGTACTCTTGAATATATTTACTCTACAATGACGTAGGATATTTTTGATTGGATGAAAATTGACGATTTGGCATTGAAAAAAACGACCATTTTTTAGGCAAGAAAACAGACTTTTTTTTCATAACTACGCCATTTTGTTAGATTTTGATATTTTTCGAAAATCCTACGTCATTGTACAGAAAATAGCTTCCAGTTTAACGACATTTTTTCCTTTTTCGGTTTCAGCTACTCAATCGGCCGGAATCATGTCAGCAGTAGAGGAACTTCTTTTTGGCTCCTCCTGTGAATTCCCGAAAATCACCCAAATTTTCAGCGTTCACACTGGTATAGCCCCTTAAGACACCCCCTAAAGGGATTTTTGGCGACTCGGAATAGTTTTCGAGATATTGAATTTTTAAGTTTTTTTTTCAACGCACGTCGACTATATCTATATCTGCTACGTCTCCGCTTTGTCCAAACAAACAAACCCAAACAAACACAAACGGACCAGAACCCAAAGCAAACAATTATTGCGCGACGCCAAAAATCCCTTTAGGGGTTGTCTTGAAATATTAAAAGGAAGGTTTATGCAAAATTTCAGCTCGATCTGGCGGGGGGGGGGGGGGGGTCGGAACCTTACCCAAAATAACTTCTTTTTCATTTGATACGCATGAGCAGTAAGGGGTGAAAATAAAAAAAACCGGATAGCCGCTTGAGGCAACTCAAATTGAAGAGGCAGGAATCGCAGATTGAAGGTATACTTACGATTACGAAGATAGAACTGCTAGTAAAACTTTGAACGCGTTTTTTCTCGAAACTTTGTTTTTCAAAACGGTGTACACGATTTCTCGACATCTAATCAACGGGTGGACTTGAAATTTCGTACACTTATTCAGTTGAATAGTAGATTAGTCTTGACCGACGTTTTTCTACTTAATTTTTTTTATATTAGTTATTAATAATTTAATTTAATTTAATAATTTAATTTAAAATATAAATTAATAAAAAAATAAAAATTAATAAATTAATAAAATAATTTAATTTAATTTAATAATTAATAATTAATATGAGTTATTAACAATAACGTAATTTCTCCTAAAAAAATCGAAAAAAACTCACAATTTTGATGATCGAAGCACGATATCGCAAAAAAGCTCGGTCAAGTCTTAGGCAATATGATCTATTTAAAGAAAATCTCGTTTTTCAAGATCAACCAGGTGTCCAAAATCAAGTACACCGTTGAGCCCCTCATCTCCAAACGTCCTTCACAACGTTGTTCATAACTATAATTATTAATATTTCTCCTTAAATTTGGTGCACAACTTCGTTAATGTACACACAAATAAATGTATAAACGATTTTTCAATCGTCTGACCAATTTCTGCAAAATGATTTTTTCCAAATAACCCTGACTTTCCGGTCGTTACAGTAGCCTCCCCCACAAGAGAACCCACTCACTTGACGGAAGAAGCCAAGGAAAATATTACGTTGCACCCACCGAAAATAAATGTAGTAAACTTTTCCATTCCGCCAGCGTGAATGGGTAATAATAATGACTATGTTTAATCTTAGCTACCGTTCACGGATCACATAATTGAAGTATCAGGGATCATGCTAATTTCAAAGTGCCGTGGTATAACGTTTTCGTAGGATGCAACGCACGGAGAATACATAATTAATCGCTATTCTCATTTTTCGCATTTATCCCTCTCGCCTCGCGAGGCTGTAATAATAATTAGAGATTTTAACGTTCGACATTGCCGACGGAAAAAACTGTGCCCTCGTCCTTCCCTATTTCCATTTTTCCTCTCTACCTCGGCCTTTCGCATTCTCTCTTGCAAGGTCCCCACAGGAAATCTCGCAGTCCCAAGGGACAAATCGAGTCCTACACACACGTGCGCAAATACATCGAGCATACTCGTACAATACACGTTTGGCCGTTTTGCGAATGGTAATTTCCATGGTATAATAGTCACCCAGTTAAACCGAGCGTTACATTTATGGCTCTCTCTCTCTCTCTCTCTCTCTCTCTCTCTCTTTCTCTAGATATGTGTGTGTGTGTGTTTATATATATATATATATATATATATATATATATATATATATATATAAATTTCTCTCTCTGTCTTTCCCTCTCGCACTGTCTCTCGTTTTGCATAAATGCCGTTTATGCATGTACCGCCTGATGCGAGAGAAGGGTGGGCTATGTGGGTGGTGGTAGTGGTGGTTCGGACGACAGTCAGTGGGTGTTGAATGCGAGTGGGATTCACAGCCATCGAGTGAACGAGGGCATGCTGTACGAGGACGAAGACGACAACGACATCGTCAGCATTACTCCAGCAGCTTGAAAGTGACGTTCCCCCATAATTCTCTTGTCTTGTGCATTCAACTCTTGCTATTCTCGTGCAGCCTAATGACAATCAGCAACTGCGAAGGGTGACTTCCGAGTATATTACAGTGACACGTCCCCTTCGTCCTCTCTCCCTCAAACACAGACAGACTCACTTTTTGCTTCTCACTTCCTCCGGGCTTCCTGTCTCGTTCTAAAGTGACAGCTTTGACAGCGTGAAATATTTCAACATTTGGAAGGTACCGGTGGGTTTAGCGAAAACGTTTCCACAGCCCAATAGCAGCATCTGTGATACGAATTACTTCCAACTAGCTGTTACAAGATGGCAATCGCAATTGCTCGCCATCTTCAACCTTTACAAATGACATCCGTGCGGGGAACAAGTAAACAGCAACAATTCTTCGCGGCACGGGATGCATTAGCATTCATTTCGTTCAAGATTCTCCACATGGGAATTGCCGGAATGGATATTAATTTTACTTCCATGCACCGGAAGTTTTTATTAAGGGGTTAGGCCACTGTAGAGGTCGCCAAAACAGGCTTTGTGGGATTTTTTTTTAAAGAAAAACTACAACATAAATCGAGGATACATAAAAGGGTGATTATCATACATATCAGTGACTGTGTGCAATAATTTTTTCGAAGCGATTCATTTCAAAATGGCGGCTGTGCAGCGTTTATCTCAAAACTGCATTTTTTAAGGGGCGATGTACAACTAGATGGTCGAAAAATTCGATTTAGAAGCTGTGAACATTCCGCCGACCGTAGAAGACCTACACTATGGGCCTGGTATCGATGATTCCATGCAAGTTGACAAATTTCATGATTTATTCATTCCCAAATTTTCAAACGCGTTTTTCTCAAAACCACGTTTTTCAAATCGGTACCCAAAATTTCTCGAAAACCAATGAACCGATTGCCTTGAGGTTTTTTGTGGTTATTCTATACACCATTATCTAGTACTCGTCATAGGATTTTTTTTTCCGTTACTTAGTTTTTGTTTTATAGGCATAATAATAACTAATTTTTGGCCCAAAAATCACTATTTATGTTCAAACGTCCGCCATTTTGTCATAAATCGATATTTTCAAAATCGGCTATGACAAGTACTAGATTATAGCATCTGATTTAATAATCTTTTTGGTTTTTTTTCAGATGATTTTTGAAGAAACGCCAGTGGGTACCGTATACGCAGATTTTTTACGACGCTCCAAGGATCATACAATGTCCTTGTATATTTTTGATATTTTTAAATAAAGAAAATGAAACATATTTTCGAATGTATATACTTTTAGATAATTAAAACCCCAATCCGAAATTTCAAATAGTTTTCCTTGAAAAAAATCACAAAAATGACTTTTTTCCGGCTCCTAGGTGTATATCTCCCCTTAAGTTGGCCGGAAACATGACTAAGACAATTTTCCATCGATTCACTTGAAATGAATATATCTTGAAAAAATACGTTGTCTATGGAAGTACGTTGGATTTTTTTTTATATTGCATAGTTCTTTTGCTATGAACAATTATCTGATGAAATCGTCAGATAATTGTTAATAACAAATGAACTATGCAATATAAAAAAAATCCTACGTACTTCCATGGACAATGTATTTTTTAAGATGAATTCAAAATTTCAAGTGAATCGGTTGAAAATTGTCTGAGTTATGTTTCCGGCCAACTTAAAAAATTCAGTTTTCAGATAAACGCTGCACAGCCGCCATTTTGAAATTAAACGCTCCAAAAAAAATATATTGTATACAGTCACCTATATCCATGATAAACACCCTTTTTTGTAATCTCGATTTATTGTGTAGTTTTTCTGAAAAAAAATCCCCAGAAAGCCTATTTTTCGGCCTCTGGAGTGGCCTAGGGCCTCAATGAGACTGAAAACCGAGTTGATGGTACTTAGGAATAAAGTGGTTGATAATCAATGGCCAATTAGAACAGTGTACGGTGGGGAATATTGTGCAGATGGTTTTTTGAGTCCACTCGTAAATAAAGATAAAAAAGAGTAAGGTTTCAACATCTGGGAAAACAATCAAGGTCGATATCCATCGAGGTTGGACAAGAGCCAAATTCGTACGGTGAGATTTCTTCTCTGCGGAGACTTATCGGGTAAGTCAGTAATCTGAACAACCGACGAAAAGTTGGACGATCATGGGGAGAAACTACGAATTCCATTGCTCTTCGGTTTTCACGGGTGGAAAGATAGCCTCGTATTTCTTGGGGCAAATCGCGCGAAGAACTGTGGATGAACCACGTGTTTGCGGAGCAGGGGCGATTCTCCTTGAGCTCATACACATCCGGTCGTAAAGTTCATCGCGTGGATACGTAGCGTTTAGCGATTATGAACGCAGCTTGAGTTTAACAAAGTGGGATTCGCGTAGTTGGGGAACTTGTGGCTGTTAGGTCACATGGCAATCGAGTTTACATACACATGTATACATGTGCACGTACACAGTTGACAACCAACAGTGGGACCAGTAGAGAGGAAATTTGTACGCTTCTCGCACGGTCGTTTGCTTAAACGCCGAGCGCCGGTAATCGGGGACTTCATAGGGCTTCTAAAACTCGCATCAGCAGCGGCGCCTTCGTCTCGCCGTTGAACTAACGCGGCAAACCTATGCGCTCCCTTACCGGCCGCCGGGGCCCGTTCTTCGATTCGAGACTGGGGCCCCTGGAACTTCAGCGCACGAGTCCCAAAGAGAGAAAGAGGGTGGGAGGCGCTGGTGGATGGTCTGCGGCGGCATAGACACGCTGATTACAGCAGGAGTCCGTCATCCGATCGGTTTGTACAGATGAGCTGCTGTCAATTGCTGTTGATCTTCTCTGGTATATTCTGTTATATGCGTATATCATGTTTCAAATTTCGATAATCAAGCTCCTAACCTCTGTTCATTACGAAGAGGACCATCAAGTTGATTATTGCCAAATTTGGAAATTTGACTGCTGAAGTTCTCAACCTCAACTTGTATTAAGACCAGGGTTGAAAAGAATGCATTACTTTTCGTAATGCTTTAGCGTTTTCTATTACTCATTACTTTACATTTTGTAAGGAAAAAAATTGTCATTACTCATTACATTACATTCAGTAATGTAAAAAGTTTCCATTACTCATTACATTATATTTTGTAATGCAAACAATTGCCATTACCCATTACATTGAATTTTGTAATGTAAACAAATTTCATTACTCATTACATTGGCATTTGTGATGTAAAAAATTTCCATTCCTCATTACATTACATGTTGTAATGGGTAATGGACATGTTTTACATTACAAAGTCCAATGTAATGAGTAATGGATTTTCTTTACATTACAAAATAGAAGGTAATGAGTAATGACATTTTTTTACATTACAAAATAGAAGGTAATGAGCAATGGAATTTTTTCACTTTACTAATGCAATGCAATGTAAAATATCTCCATTGCTCATTACGATGTAATGAGGATTATTATTCGTTTCCCATTAGGAACAGCGGTTTTTGCACTGGGTCGATCTGACCCGATGGGAAACGAATAATAATCCATATTACCTTGTAATGGGTCATGGAGATTTTTTACATTATATTAGTAATGTGACCAAATTCCATTACTCACTACCTTATATTTTACAATGTCAAAAAATTCCATTACTCATTACATTAAATTTTGTAATGTAAAAAATGTCCATTGCCCATTACAATGTACGGTGTAATGAATTTTTTGTCATTACACATCAAATTACATTTTGTAATGAAAATGTTTCACATTAGAAAATGTATGAGTAATGGAAATTTTTCACAATACAGAATATAATGTAATGAGTAATGGACATTTTTTACATTACAAAATCCAATATAATGAGTAACGGAAATGGTGTACATTACAAAATACAATGTAATGAGTAATGGATTTTTTTTACATTACTGAATGTAATGTAATGGGTAATGAAATATTTGTTCATTACCCATTAGAAAAGTAGTGAATAATGCATTACTTTTTCATTACAAAATACGCAACCCTGATTAAGACCATGTATCACAAGCTCCGACCACTTCAAAATTGTGAACCTTAATTTCGACCAATCGTCACAATCAATTGAGATGAAATTTATTGTATACGTGCGATATTGTTGCAAAAAGAGCCTGACGGTCGACATTTTTTCAAACTTTGAAAAAAAACTTTACAGTATGTCGTTACCATAGGATGAATTGTGAATTACTAACTTTACATCCAATTCATGCACATTTCAATAGTGTTAGGTTCTCGACAGTGAAAAAACACATTTGGAGCCTTGTTTCAACTGATTTTATGAAAAAATGACGGAGAAATTGGTGTCTAAAGTTTTTTTTTTACATAAAACTGAAAAATTGTACCAATGAACCTCAGGATATTATCGACAATGGTGAAAATCTAGTGCATCAGTTTTTCCACTAGCGGCGATCCTGCATGGTGAACGTGCACAACGCATCATACACGGACTTGCAGCAACCTTCGCCTTCTGGGGCCTTGCTCCTCGCTGTAGTGTGAACAGCAGACGGTTGCTGCGACATCCGACGGTAGTTTGCGGCGGCTCGTAGCCAAAAACTACGAATTCTGCAATACCGTCGTAACTGCGTTGAAGTTTCGCAGCGTGTGGTACGTGGCCTTAAGTTTGGAGCCATAGACTGTCGAATTTTCTGATCTAATGAGAAACCTTGATAAATTCAGGCTGCAAAAATCAGCTGTCAAATCCACCAATATACTGAGGTGCGAAAACGACGCCAGCGACATATTTTCAATTAAATATGTTTTGTATTAGGTGTACAAATGGATAATCCAAATTATTTTAAGCAGATTTTTTTATTATAGATACAATTTTAAATTTTAAATTTTATTATAGATAAAAGATTTTATTATTATTTATTATACAATTTTAAATTTTATTATAGATAACTTTTTTAATTTATTAGATACAATTTTAAAATTAAGAATTTTTAAAAAATAAATTGATAATTCCGCTTTCTTGCGGTTATATAGGGTTGACATATAGTTATTAAAAATGACAGATGGTATGCCGGAAAGCCTAACATAACCTCCAAAACTGTTCACTTCAGTACAGTCGAAAATGCCAACAGATAAGGTGCGTATCCGACGCTGCATTCTTTACCAATTCCAACAAGGAAAAAATGCTGCAAGAGCGCGCGAATCGATTCGTTCCTTTCTCGGCGAAGGTGTTGTATCGTACGATGTGTGCGCATTTTGGTTTGAGCGGTTTAAAATCGGTGATTTCTGTCTGAATGACAAACAACGCCCTGGAGGCCCTCGAAAGTACGCCAACGATGATTTGGAATCATGGATGGTGAAACAGTTACCGCGGACTGCTACCAACGTCAATTAATCTGCTTGAGTCAAGAATTGAAACGAAAACGCCTGTATACTGGCAAAGGAGAACGTCCAGTGAAATCGTTGCCTGACAACGCCCGGTCACACATTGCTTCCAATACAAAAGACATCACAATGAGTCTTGGCTGGGACGTCGTGCAGCACCCGGCATATTCACCAGACATTGCTTCATCCGATTGCTACTTATTCCGGTCGATCCAACACGCCTTGTCCGATATGCATTTCCAATCAGTGAATAAGATCCGAAAATGGCTTGACGACTTTATCGTGTCCAAAGACGTAACATTTTTTCGAGATGGAATTTATCAGCTGCCTGAAAGATGGCTCAAAGTTATGGAAAGCAACGGCGAATATTTTAATTGAACACTTTAATGTACATTCTTTTAAAATAAACCTCGAATGTAGATGAAAAAATTGGATTATTCATTTGTACACCTAATACTAATGAAATTGTGGAAGGTAAAATACTCCCTGCTGCGAATTGAAGAACTAAAGAAAAGGAAACACAAATGAAAATGTGGGTGAACCGTTGCCTACAGCGTCCAACTTTTTACTAAGGGAGGAAAGACCGGAACGAGCAACTTCGCGAGAGCAATTCGTAAAATGAAAATAAGTAGGAGGTGTCTATTTGGGTTATTTCTAACGCAGATAGAAATAATGACCACAGCCAGCAGTAAATCGTCATCTCCATGACGTGATGGCTACTTCCGTTGAGTGGACGAGTTTATTACCATATATCGATAGGATCAGTTTGATCGGAACATTGCTAATGGCTAAATTTAGGACTGTTGAATATTAAGGGGTTGCCCCCACTTGCGATGGGGGCATCGATTTTGAAAAAATCGATTTTTTTTATTGCATTTTTTTGAAGTGCAATTTGAAGTGCAGTTTTTTTTTGATGCCCGGAATAGATGACTCTATGTAAGTTAACAAAAAAAAAAATTTCTTCGTGCAAACTGAAATTGAAACTTTAAACGCGTTTTTCTCAAAATGGCATTTCTGAAGTCGGCGACCAAGATTACTCGAACACTAATGAACCGATCTTCTTGAAATTTTGCAGGCTTATTTAATACATAGAAATGTAGTCTTTAATCGTTCGATTTTTTTTCGAAAAAAATGGCCGTTTTATATCCAAAAAACGCCCGTTTTTTTTCGTTAAAATCGAACCATTAACTTTGACTGTCCGCCATTTTGTGAAAAATGAATATTTTTTAAAATCCTTCGATTAAAGACTAGTTTATACTTATATTTGACTAAATCCATCCGCATTTTTTTTTTCAGATGATCCACTTCGCCGCAATGTTGGTCACCGCAAACCGTGTATATAAAAACATTATTTCATTGACGGCCATTTGCCACTAAACAATGTAATATTTTTCAATAAAAAAATTACTGAAAGTTCTTCAAGATGTGTTCTTTAAGATAGTATATCGATCGATTAAAAAAGTTTTGTAGTTTTCTTTAAAAAAAATTATGAAAAAGGCCGTTTTTTGCGCTACAAGTGGGGGTAACGCCTTAAAGTTTCACGGACGTTTGCGCAGGAATCGGCATTCTACTCTGTTCTCTGTCGACTCTAGACCCAGAGCAGCTCTTCACGAGTGATAAAGCCATGTTACCTAGATCTCGCATAGCGCAAGACCGTTCCTCCATAGAATGCACCCTCTCGCAATCGTCGTTCAGAGACTCCCGATCTTTATGGCCTATCTTACGACTGGGTGAATTCCGTTTGCGGATTAATAGCCTCGCGCTTTGCGCGGTATCATTGTTGAAGTTTCCGCTGCTCAGATAAACCTGTTAACGAGATACCAAGGGCCGAACGGTCGCCCTACGGAAGGAAAGTCGAGTCGGTTCCTCGTTGGCCGGGTCTGTTGGTCGTCGTATCGAACTAGGTTGATCTGGGTGGAGCACGAGGAAGAGGATCCTAAGGATTTTTCTCTTACGGAGCTAAAGACGTCCGGAATGGATCAGACATCATTGCTTATAGGAGTCTGATGACGGTGTACTTTCTTCCTCAGTCTTTAGCCTACACATCCCCGGGGAAAATACAAAATTCCGTACTGCCATAAATGTTTTATGGCGAAAAACTTCTTTTTCTTGTTCTTTCTTTTTCCATCCGCTTCCTGGTTCACTCATACTCTCACTCATTCTTCTCACTTATACTCTTCGTCCTTTCTCCTTCTCAGCGATTCAACACCTCCTTCGGTTCATTTTGAGCGCTCAATTTTTTTTCCCGAAGCTCGTTTCGTGTCGATAATTCCTCGAGCACGTTACGCCTTGCAGAATTTAGCCCTGTGCAACGCCGGAGGGACTGGAAGGACGAACAGCTCGAAGAAAGAAGCGCGAGAGGTTCTCGCCCTTTCTCTCTCCTCTTCTCGTCACCGTGGTCCAGCGTTCGGATGTTGAAGCATAAGCTGTGGCATTTTTGCGTAACGGTAGTCGTTGGTTGTAACGCGCATAAATGCCGCAAAAAGCTGAACCATCCTCGACGCTCTCTGGGAAGCTACCGCCGTAAAAAAAAAGACGAGGGGGATGCCTGGTGCGGCATCAGGATACGAATAAAAACGAAACACGCGTTCATACGAATATGCATATCTGTATATACGTACGCACCTATACGCGAACACGTAAACTGACCTGTTCGGGTGATTCGGTGATGAAGGAGTGGCAATATTGGATGGTGAAGTGAGCCCTCGGTTCTCGCGCAAGGAAGCTGAATTGGGCGTGCTGAGGCTCACAGGTTGCGTACGAGATGCGCCTTAACGCATGTGCCATTTGCACGCACTGTAAACGAAGAAAACGAGTATTTTAGTCGAATTTCCTAGAAAGGGGGATGCAGATTTATTACTCCGGGTAAAAAGTTGCCCGACGTACTAAAAGACGAGCAAGAGCCATACGACGTGGAAAGTGTCTGGCTTTCGGTAAATTAAGAAGATAAAACACGTCCCGCGTACATCGTATATTGAATGAGCGGAATAATTATGGTCGTGAAATGGAAAGCCACGTTTTTTTCTTAGTTTCTTTTTTTTACATAGAGTAAAATGAATCAATATTCATCAATATTTCAGTGGGTACTCCAATTATTTCTGTGCGTGATAAAATGGCGAAGAGTTTAGAATATTTGAGAGATTTCATATAGATATAGTACTTTCGTGGCAAGGCTTTCAACAAATTTCAAGGTTGGGTATTGAAACGAGCAAAAGCGATATGATCAAGTGTCTTTCGTGAATTGAGAATATAAAACGCGTCTTGCGTTAATTGTATATTGATTGAGTGGAATAATTATGTTCGTAAAAAACAACGTTCTTTTTTTTCGTTTATATTTTTAATTGGGTGGAATGAATCAATATTCATGAATACTTCGGTACGTGGACGAGGTATTTCTGTACGTGATAAAATGATAATGAGTTTGGAATAATTGAAAAATGCCATGTACACTGAGACCTCTATTGTCGGGACCTCCACAGATGCAACGAACCCCCACTACATTGCAAAAAACTGGGCGTGTTTGACGTGTGTTCAAAGTATGTAGAACGTAACGTGTAACGCATCATAAAGGCTAGACACGCGTTGCCATGTCGATTCTACACACTTATGCATTTGGTGACACGTAATGCGTTAAAATTACACCCGTGAGTGTGCAATTTTTACGCATTAAATTATTCCACACTTTCGTAGCTGTCCCCATCAATAACACGCTTATTCGAACGCACAAATAACACGGGAAAAAGCAACACGGTTTAAGGTAGTTCCGCTGCGACAATCTCAACCAAAAGTTTACATACCATGTTCATGTTTAAAAGATTGATAATTGGTTTAATTAGTAATAAATAAAATTAAAAACTACGCAATATTGACTCGGTACTAGTAGATAATACGATGGATATCATTTATTGCCGTAAAATATATTTTATATTGTGTTTTTGATCTGCCATTGCCAGTAAACTTTTTGCCGGGACTGTCCAGGCTTTGCCCCAATTGTTTTTTTCCAGGCTTTGCCAGGCTTTGCACCAAAATTGTGAGGGCTTTTCATGGTTATATCTTGGATACTAGATGGTGAATCATTCTCATTTTTTTTCACATTATTCGCGATATCTTACTCTAGCTTATCCTCGTTTTTTATCAATTTCTTAATTTTAGTTTTGACGGTAAAATTAATGATGCTCTGTTTGCCCATCGTAACGCATTTGTTGCGTGTAAACCAAGCCAACTTTAAGTGTAAATATCTCAGGTTTGGGGTGGTCAAACTTATTCAAATTGCACAGATGTTTGGATAATGTATTGAATAACATATATGTCAAATTTGAACCATTTCTTAATTCAACTCTTCTGTGGAGGTACTACCTTAAGTGTGTTAATTGCGAGTTATTGAACATGGGTTTTAAAAATCACCTCGGTTACGGCATCACGTGAAACTCATTAGTTGACTTGACATCGATTGATTAACCGGTTAATTGAACACCACATTTGGTCTTAACTTTTGGTTTCGTTTATAGATCATTTTTGAGTTTGTCACGTGGAAGAACCTGAAATTGGAATCTATTTTCCAAAACCTCGACGGTTGCATTGAATCTTTAGCGACGTATTTTTGTTTCGAGGCGATCACCGACAGGCAAAAAGCGGCCGTCATCGTGAAGTTGTATGAGAACCTAGCCTATGCGAAGACAAGAAAAACAGTGACAACTCTCATACATACTACAGAGTAATGTATAAGTACTGTTGAGTTCAGTTCAATAAATGCATATATTTTGAAGATTAAAAGCTTTTGATATGTAATTTATTATTCCGGCGCATCCCATGTATATACAGTACTGCAAAAATAAGTGTATTGTTTTTACACACTTTGAGTGTGTAAATGGCTGTAGACACTTTTTACACGCTTTGACGTGTGCAAGAAAATAACACACCTAAGTGTGTTGTTTGAACGCATCCGTGTTATTTTTACACTGTTATTTTTCACACCCGATAAAACGTGTAAAAAGTGTATACTGCTATTTACACACCTAAAGTGTGTAAAAACAACACATTTGTTTTTGCTGTGTATGTGCCGAATTTCGATTGGTGTAGCGCCAGGCCCTCGGAGCAAGCTAGGCCACTGATTTTCAAAGTGGGGGGCGTCACGATTTCTAGGGGGGGGGGGGGGCGTCTTTTACCCTAGGCTCGGAGCAAGCTAGACCATTGATTTTAAAGTGGGGGGTTACGATTTCGGGGGGGGGGGTGCATTTTTTACCCTAATATCGATAAAAATGTGAGAGGGTCATCTCATTTTTCGAAGGAGGGGGGGGGGGGGTTAAAAAGTTTGAGAACTCTTGTGCTAGACAATAAGAGAGGACTTTTAGGGTGCTGCCATCAGTTACCCCAACTGCGTAGAGTCGGCTTGAGTCGATGGTGCACAACCTCCATTTTTGCAAATGTCATGCGAAGCCGAGCCCGCCGCTCTGCCCACAATAGAAGTCGCAGTGTATGCCTACAATACAACAACGCCAGTGCTCTCAAGATTTGGTGATCGTTTTCGAAATTCATATTAAAAAATCCTCCGCTAGAACAGTCAACCGCGCGACTGCTTCGACGAGATATTCTGAGCTTACGTTGGGTCGTTCTATAAATTTGCCAAGCTCAAGATACGTTTTTTTCGGAATTGAACGTCCCACTAAACCGGATTAAGGTAAAAATCGGAATGCTGATTTAGAGACACACTGAGCCTGAGAAGACATTCCAATAGCGATGCAGCCAAAACAGGCAAGAAAACAAACGAGACGGAGAGGGTGCACATAAACGTTAATTCAGGGGGACCGCGCAGGGATTTATTTCTCGAAGCGTATGCGAGACGAGAAAAAAAATGTCAAGAAAAGTAGAGAAAAGACGGCATCATGCATTCCGGTTCAACGTGTGTCCAGCAGCTGTCCGGCAGGCTAAAGTAGAAAACGTCGGCGTGTAATCTAGAGTTATATCTTCAAGCGTTGACGCGCGTAGGATTTCCCCTTGCTCGCCAATCTTATACACTTTACGGCGGGATGCTGCCTCGTCCGTATTTTCACGGGCACCGGATTAATCCGTTCTGCAAAAAGCTTCGCAAGAGAGAGAGAGAGAGAGAGAGAGAGAGAGAGAGAGAGAGAGAGAGAGAGAGAGAGAGAGAGAGAGGGGGGCAGCAAGGAAAGGAGATGGATAAAAAAGAGAGAGAATGAAGCAGCGAAAGGTAGAGAGGTTCCGGAAAATGCACAGATATAGGCTAGGTCCATTTTAGAGTACATTATAAGTACGGGAGAGCATAATTCACGTCTAAGTAATTTTCGATGCATGCTTCGTATTCTTTCCCACTGTTGTTTCTCCTGGCTGTCCTAGCGGAGAGACATTATGGTAAACGTGTTTATATATATATATATATATATATATATATATATATATATATATATATATATACAGGGTGTCCCTCTTATCTCTGCCATCCGAAAGAACTCGGTAATTATCGACGTTACAAAGAAAAATTCCAGACAAGAATTGTACTATATGAAGGGGGCCATCAAATGCAACCAATTTTTGTTTATTTCGGTGGAGGCGCTGACGCACAGTGAAGGTGACCTCCACTTTTTTAAATGGAATGGTACATTTTTTCAACCATCTTGTGGAGCACCGCGAGCCGTATAAAAAACATTAGGGGGTCAAAGTCGTTCAAGGTCGCTCAAGGTCACCTATTAAAATGAAATACAAATCTAAATATCTCGGATCACTACCAAATATTTGATAGTGATCCGAGATATTTCGATTTGTATAATCGATACTGACCTTGAATGACCTTGAACGACTTTGACCCCCAAATGTTTATTATGCGGCTGGAAGTGCTCCACAAGATGGTTGAAAAAAACATGTACCATTCCATTTAAAAAAGTGGAGGTGACCTTCACTGTGCGTCAGTGCCTTCACCGAAAAAAAAAATGGTCGCTTTTGATGGCTCCCTTCACACCGTACAACTTTTGTATGGAACATTTTTTGTGACGTTGATAGTTACCGAGTTATTTCGGGTGGCAGAGATGAGAGGGACACCCTGTATATGATGGATTATTTTTTTCAGTATGCCGGATAAATATAACGACGAAAAGAGAACTCGCGCCGAGATTCTTTGTTTTTCTCCGTAGTTTCTCTTCTTCGCTCGTTAAGGCGTTACCCCCACTTGCGATTTTGAAAAAATCAATTTTTTTTATTGCATTTTTTTGAAGTATAAGTATCCGGGTCCATACTTCTGTATGGGCCCGGAATAGATAACTCTATGTAAGTTTACAAAAAAAAATATTTTCTTCGTGTAAACTGAAATTGAAACTTTAAACGCGTTTTTCTCAAAATGGCATTTCTGAAGTCGGTGACCAAGATTACTCGAACACTAATGAACCGATCTTCTTGAAATTTTGCAGGCTTATTTAATACATAAAAATGTAGTCTTTAATCGTTCGATTTTTTTTTTCGAAAAAAATGGCCGTTTTATAGCAAAAAAACGGCCGTTTTTTTTTCGTTAAAATCGAACCATTAACTTTGACTGTCCGCCATTTTGTGAAAAATGAATATTTTTTAAAATCCTTCGATTAAAGACTAGTTTATACTTATATTTGACTAAATCCATCCGCATTTTTTTTTCAGATGATCCACTTCGCCGCAATGTTGGTCACCGCAAACCGTGTATATAAAAACATTATTTTATTGACGGCCATTTTCCACTAAAAAATGTAATATTTTTCAATAAGAAAATTACTGAAAGTTCTTCAAGATGTGTTCTTTAAGATGGTATATTGATCGATTAAAAAAGTTGTGTAGTTTTCTTTAAAAAAATTCATGAAAAAGGCCTTTTTTGCGCTACAAGTGGGGGTAACGCCTTAAACCTACTGAGAGATGAGCATTTGGATCATGTCCCGATGAAAGCTTTATTTTTATTTTCTTTACGCTTTTTACGAAAGACTACATTTGTTGACGTTCATAGTGGAGGTTACGGGTCACAGACTACAGAAAATCATTTTCTCACTAAGATTTATCGTTCTAAAATGTACCTTCCGCATAATAAAAGAATACTCGTTGTACCGTGCTTCTCGAGTTATACAAAAAATTTGGGGACTTTGGGAAACCCAATGATAATTGTTTAGCCTCATAGACCTTCAATAATTGACGAAAGCCGTTCATTTCTGCTCGCTTATTTATCGCAAAGCGAAAGACAAATTGGCGCACCGCCATACAGCACATGCGAAACTGTAATCTCTTGCGAGAAAGTGGCCATCCTCGTTAAAAGGCTGGCCCTCATAAATATCAGTTATACGTATCAGGAGTAAGTTGGAAGCGATATATGTATACGCGAAGATTGCGTTAACATGGACATTGAGTGTGTACAACGGGCAGCTCGTTAGCAAGCACTGTAAATCTTCCGCAAGTCCGATCTGACGAGTGTGGGATGAGACCCTTAAGCTGTGAATAAAATGCGAAGAAACAGAGATAGTGGATCGGGAGAGTTGCTCTGTAACAGGGCACCAGATGCGAGCTACTCAACAAGCAGACGAGCTTTACATTGAGAGATCAGAGTCACCTGGTATACCATTTCTATATCTATATACGCTGCTCTATATATGTTTATACAGGGTGTCCTGTTGTCAATGGATAATCCTGCAACTGTCGATAGGTCAGATCATGTCCTATACGGTGGAATTTCAGTTCAGTTAAAGCCCCACGGTTTTCGAGATAAAAATGATCTGCTTGTTTTTCACATGTCATTTCTACAAATGATAACCTTATTACCAGGTTTTTTTTAAATACTCTTGGTTATTTGTTTCATCTGGAAAAGTCTTCTTGTAAACCTTGAATGTTAAGGAAATTTTATGAAAAAAGATCTTATGCAGAATGTTTATACAAACCAATTCGAACATCTGACTTTGATAGCCTGCGGTGTAAAAAAATGTACTACACACATCGTGCCAATTTAACATGCACTTTAAAAAGTTGCGTAGTTATTGTCGATTCATATAATTTGTAGAAATGGTATGCGAAAAACCGAGAGCAGCTGATTAAAAAAAATAACATAAAGCCCACAATCTCGAAAACCGTGGGAGTTTTACTAGTTGAAATTCCAGCATGTGGCAGGACATGATCTGACGTATCGACAGTTGCAGTATTATGCATTCATAACAGGACACCCTATATATATATATATATATATATATATATATATACACACGTATATTCTTCAGGATTTAGAGCAAGTTCGATATTTCCACGTAAGGTTCGTTAAACGAAGAAAAGTACACTAACGAAGATGTGAAATATTTATGCCGTCTAAAAAAAGGACACTGGGGAGACCGAGGCTAGGTAATGCAATGTTTGTTTAAAGCTATGACGAATACTTCGATATATCGTTGAATGAAAATTCACAGCACTTAAAATCGTGTGCCTGATAATTATAATAAATTCGACGAGAATTCTTCACAATTCGATTGTGGATTCCTGAATACCAAAGTAAATTTTCATATCCTCCAGTTACTCCTGCCTCCATAGCATTTTGGACTTAAGGCGGGATATACATTTAGACAGAAAACAAATAAGCAATATTAAGGGGTTTTTCAAACTAGGAAATAATTATTCTACTATTATCAAACTTTAGGTTTACTTTAATAGTATATTTAAGTATACAAAAGGATTTTTTTTAATTAATTCATCATCACAATGGCGGAGCTGTGGCAGACTGTTACAGCAAAGTCGCCGCGGGAGTTGCAAATCGGCGTGCAGTCTAGCTTCCCGTAGACTTTGATTTGCAAATAAGTTCAAACATTTTTTCAGTTAGAACATGTATAGTTTCTATGTGACGGTAATTAAAATGAAAAAAATGCAAATTTAGCAGAATGACACGCATTTACAAAAAAAATCCACCTTTCACGCAACATTTCTGTGAAAATGTGTATTGAGAAAGTAGTTTTTTTTCCAATTTTTCAAAAACAATTCTCGCCAAGTAGATGGTACCAATATCATCAATATTTCTACCAAGTCTCAACTCAATCGGCTTAATAGTTTTTGAGTAATCCAGCACGCCAATTTCGATAATGCAGTTTGGAGAAAAAACGCGTTTGAATTTCACGCCCGCTCCTAATCCGAGCGGTGAGGCACAGCGTTGACGGGCTGTAACGTTTGAAGTTTTTCGATTTTCGCTTCGAAACTTTGGGAAAATATTCTACATATATAGTTCTATCGTTTAAAGAAAAAAAAAAGAAATCGATTTTTTTATCGTTGTAAATGTATATTTCGTCTTAAGGGGAAGGTAGGGTTTTCAGCGTGAAAAAAAAAAACACTTTTTTGCGATTTTTTTTCATCTATATGGATAGAGTAAATATATTGAAACCTTTTGTACATTGTTAAGTGTCATTTCAAGAACATTCCGTGAAATTTGTACGCGAATATATGCACAAACAAGCCGGTGACAAAGCTTTTGTAAGAACGCCTTTGGAAAAACACGATTTGCGGTGTTCACTGTATCTCAGCTAGAAATGATCTGAAATCAAGTACCATTAAAATTTAGTCAAAGTATCATCAAATCCTCCCCCCAACGGTCTTTGATAATTTTTTTTTCATTTCTCAATTTTTGGTGGTCATGTAAAGTAAAAAGTCCAATTTTTTTACTAAAAATTCCGCCATTTTGGCGGTGGAAAACCCCCTTAATGTAAAAAAAGTCTCAATCTAACCTTTGGGGGGAGGTATTTTATATGTAGAAAGTGTGTACCAAGTTTGAAATAAATCGGTCATGTAGTTTTCAAATGGCAGTGAACACGGACTTTGAAAAAGTGGTTTCGATAAAAACGCGGCACCGGCTTGTTTGTGGATATTTTCGCGTACAAATTTCACGGAATGTTCTTGAAATGACTCTTAACAATGTACAAAAGGTTTCAATAAATTTACTCTATCCATATAGATGAAAAAAAATCGCAAAAAAGTGGTTTTTTTTTCACGCTGAAACCCCTACCCTCCCCCTAATAACATACTCTTTACCAAATCCCAAATAAATAATCTACCAGCGAAAAAAAAGTTCGAAAAAAACGGCCTTTGTCCTCCTGGCTACTATACCCAAACAAACTCAACGAAACTCGAAGTACCGCCGGAGCCAAACCCCGCCCATCCACCAGTATCGGTCGATGATTAAAGGGCTACATCTTCCCGGAGGTCCAAAAAAATAGCTAATTTCCGAATTTTATAACTTATTCAATTTTAGGAATATTTCAATTAAATTTTCAGAGAATATAGCCAAAAGGTGATCCTATCGAATACAAACATTTTTGGAAAATGCAACTTTTTGGCCCATCTACGTAAATGTAGCCCGTTAATTATATTTTACGTGATGGTGGATTGAATGTACTTCTGCTAAAATAAAAGTTTCTTTTTCTAAAATATGCTTATCTTTGTCCGAAGCACCCTGCTGATTGGTTTCTTCAATTTCATTTACACTTATCACTTGGATATAAATCTGCCGACGTTTTGAATTGAGTTTTAGGCGAGACGTGTCGTCTTTAGGGGTAAAACGTCCAAAAAACGTATTATTCACGAGATGATGGTCTCGAGGATGGATTCGAGTGATTATCTCACTCTCCCTTTTCCATGCAAAGAGACGAGAGAGAAGCGTGCGGTAATCGAGAACCCGTTTAAACGTCTCGCTACCGGTAAAACCGGTAAATCCTCCGTTTCTTCCATCTCTACCTCACACACGCATCGTGTTTGCTTGCAAGCTGTTTTCCGCTTGTAAAACGTTTCGAGATAATGAAATTTCCCTTTACGAGAGCGAGGGCCATTGGCCATTATGTACGTGGGAGATCTCACGCAAATTGGCCTTTCGTGTATACCGAGGATCTTGACGTACAGTCATCTGGTCGCGTATATCGTGACGTGATTAATGCACGTAAAATAATAAGGGAAAACCACTTGCACGTGAGCTCAAAGATATCATTTTGCACCGTCTCTTCACGTTTCCACGATTTACGAATAGCAAATACGATCTACACGACAGGCAGAGAGAAAGAGTGACAGAGAAAAAAAAATAATGGAAGAGGTCGAAATCGTGTAAATTTCGTACTTTCCTTCGTACGTGGTCAACTTTGCCCCCTTACTTGTTCAGGCTTATGCATATTTCATTACGCCTCCTGGAAACCTGTCCCGAATTCTCAAACTCCAAAAGTAATTTCGCTAAAAAATCTGCGCTTGTAATTCGAAGCCTCTGCACATTTTTTCAAATAATTGCAAAAATAAGAACGAGGAAAAATCTTTTACGAAAGGCAAATAAAAAAGCTTAATTTCTGCCAGCTTCGTACGGACGCCAAATGGGAGAAAAATAGGATTCAACGAAAACGTGGCGGAAAAAACGCGTAAATCGTGGTAGATTTGGCATGAAGAGAAGTCAGCGAGGATTTGTTTCCTTCCGCATCGTCTCAATATCTTCTGGCCGCGTTTATTTTATATGCGAAGAAGAAAGAGGAAGAAGGAAAAAATGCTTCATGATCTGTGTATTCAGTCGAGATGACGGCAGTACGTGAGAAAGATATAAACGTTCCTGAGACACGAAGACCATCAATAACGTGCCAGAATGTTATTTTTTATTTCTTCCGCTCATTCCCTTGCTCTCTCTCTCTCTCTCTCTCTCTCTCTCTCTCTCTCTCTCTCTCTTGCTTTTTCTTTTTCTGCAGTCGTCATGAGTCTCTCATTCCCTCTGTCTCTCCCGGTGCATGTCGTCTATCCACCATTTCAGCACGTGCCCACCAGACGCCAAGAAAACTCGGAGGAAAATCTCTCTCGCCATTCTGTAGTATTCTACGTCATCGCGCGACACGTTCACGCTGCGATTTCTTTCCTCACGCGGAAGAGGAAGAGCGTGATTTCTTGTAGGACAACCCATTGGTATACGAGTATTCTTTTGTCTTTCTCATTGTGTCATTTTGGCAAATTCTTGCACCTCCATCGAATTCATTTTATTCTCACCCGGTGCATTTCTTTCGGCCTCTCCCTCTTTGACTCTCATCTGGAGAGTGTTATTGACGGTAATTGGAGCTCCCGAACATTCAGCTAAGGAGGTAGTGTCACACAGCGATCTCTCTGCTCCGAATTTGAGTCCTGATTCGACGGGTTGTGCCTAGTTGTAGTAATCGAAAAAAGAGCGTTTTTGGAATTTTTAAAAATAGAAAATCGCGATGAGGAATTTCTACAAAAATTAGGCTTTTGAAAAAGTATCTTCTAAAGAACACTCTGCAATTTTTTGTGTCAAAATATTTAATTATAATCGATTTACAGCCGATGTCCGGGAAGCATCTCTCGAAAACGTCTTTTGCGTGGTCATCTAGAAAAAATCTAAAGGTCTCTAAAATCTCTCAATCTCTAAAATCTAAAATATCAGGTAATCTAATTTTCAAAATCAAAGTTTTCGTTGGTATATTAATTTATCCAATGATTAACCGAAGGAATTTTCAAAATATCAAATTTAAGGGGTGAGATGCAGTCGGATTTTTAAAAAAATCGATTTTTTTAAAACATTTTCTTGAAGTATGATGATTCAAAAATATTCCCTGAAAATTTCAAGTCAATCCGATGAATAGTTTCGGCGATATCCTACAATTAGTGAAGGGGCGTCGGGTCCCCATGGCAGGTAGCGGACGGCAGCTGCAAGCAAACGATAATACCCGGGAAGGTAGAATGCTTCGAAGACGACAACAAATTGATATTTTGGAAGCTTCCACATCGGCAGAAGCCCTATTGTATGGGCCAGGAATTTATGATTCGATGCAAGTAATTTTTTAATTAGTATTTCTATATATAAATCAAGTGTAAAATTGGATAACTCTTTCAGAAATTTTCAAAAATGTATTACTCAAAAACTATGAACTTTAGAAAAATTTTATAAAGAATACTTTCGTTTCAAAAATGCCCAAAATGTTAAAAAGAAAATAATTCTTGAATTCTTCAAATACAATTTTTTGAAAAATTATTTCAACAATTGGCGATAAACAATTAAATGCTGGACTTTTCGACAAAAATGGTGATATTCGGATTCAGCGGCTCAAAATACATAAAAAAAAGTTTAGCTTCAACCATCGAGTTCAAGATTTTACGAACATATAACACCGTATCCACGTAGAAAAACTTTAAACGCGTTTTTCTCGAAACTATGTTTTTCAAGTCGGTGACCACTATAATTCAAAAACCAATTGATGGATTTTGATGAAAGCATTAAAAACTAGTCCTCGATCGAAGGATTTTCATTTTTGTTGAAAATTTCTATTTTTTTAACAATAAACGAGCGATTCTTTGGTCGAAATCGAAAGTTATCAGTAGGAAGCCGCCATTTTGGTAATGTTCGAAAAAAGGTTCGATTAAGGACTAGATTTATCATTAAACTAATGATTTTTTTTTATTTCAGATGATCCAGTAAAATTGTATGATGGTCACCGCAAAGCACTACACGCCGAAGGGGTTCCGACAAAGATGGCGATATTTTTATAAATAATGAATATTTTTCTTTGAAAATTTGTACAAGTCAAGTTCAAATATAACATAAAAATTCTGTGTTAACACTTTTGTAAAACAAACTTAATTACTATTAAAAAACATTTATTGAAAATGCTCGTTTTTTCACGCCTCTGACTGCATCTCACCCCTTCATGAAATTAGTCCGCAATTATGCCAAAGTGTTATTGAAAATTTCGTCAAAAGAGTGAACGTTTGCAAACAGGAACGAGGCGGCCATTTATCGGATATTGTGTTCCTCACATAACGTCCATGTTTGTACCTTATATTAAAATTAAAATATTCGTACTTTTCAAATAAATCATACGGTTTATTAATAAATTAAAATGTCAGGTAATTTTGAGATACCCTATGTATTGGTTTTGAGAAAAAGTTATTTTTCGACCTTTACAACTAGGCATAACCCCTTAAATAAATTAAAAACTTCCGATTCATTTTTTTCCACTTTCCTTCCATTCAGAAGGTTTTTTTTTCAATTTCGGAAAGTTCAAGAGTCTTCATTCGACTTCTGGAAAAAAAATGATATACCCGTCGTGTTTTTTGCATGTAAAAATACATGAGTGGAAGGAACGTAGACGGGGTGGGGCCCGAGAGCAGTTTGTCAAGGCCAGAGTAACCAGCCTGAAACGAGTGTCGTGATTGCCCCCCCGTCTCCCAAATATCTATATACATGGCAATTTTTCTTCGTTATATTTTTAACGTCGTTAGAAGGTCCGGTTTGAAGTAGACAAGCGACAAGAGGTTTTCCGGTATTCTTCGCCGTCCCTCGTGCAAACCCGAGGACGGAAGTGTAGGTGACCAGGGGGCGCCAACAAGGTTGAAGTACACGTGAAAAGTCGACTCTTTTTCACGATGAAAATACGATTGTACTGGTCAAAGGTCACCAGAGACGAGAGAGAGAGTGTGTCTCAAGAGGACACTTGTGTTGCTCGGCAGAGACGAAAATAACCAGAGAGAAGTACTTTCATCAAATATATCAGAACCGCGCGCTCGCCTCGACTTTGTGCCCTATTTTATTTCGTATTTTTTCCGTCTCCGCTAGATACTTCATTACAGAGGTGAGAATTTGCGAAGACCTGGAAAAGGAGACGTATGAAGAGTGCAGAATATAAATGTCTACCGTTTGCATAGCAATAAGAATTAGGAACATTTTTCAAATAAGATCGTTTTCTAAGGGTGTTATACGATTCGGCAGTTTATCATAACGATGGCGTAGAATCCGACACTGGTGTATGGTTGGTCGGGATTCGGTTCAGACGGTCCTTCGAGTTAAGGCGTTAACCCCACTTGTAGCGCAAAAAAGGCCTTTTTCATGAATTTTTTAAAGAAAACTACAAAACTTTTTTAATCGATCAATATACCATCTTAAAGAACACATCTTGAAGAACTTTCAGTAATTTTTTTATTGAAAAATATTACATTGTTTAGTGGCAAATGGCCGTCAATGAAATAATGTTTTTATATCCACGGTTTGCGGTGACCAACATTGCGGCGAAGTGGATCATCTGAAAAAAAAATGCGGATGGATTTAGTCAAATATAAGTATAAACTAGTCTTTAATCGAAGAATTTTAAAAAATATTCATTTTTCACAAAATAGCGGACAGTCAAAGTTAATGGTTCGATTTTAACGAAATAAAACGGCCGTTTTTTGGCTATAAAACGGCAATTTTTTTCGAAAAAAAAATCGAACGGTTAAAGACTACATTTTTATGTATTAAATAAGCCTGCAAAATTTCAAGAAGGTCGGTTCATTAGTGTTCAAGTAATCTTGGTCACCGACTTCAGAAATGCCATTTTGAGAAAAACGCGTTTCAAGTTTCAATTTCAGTTTACACGAAGAAAATATTTTTTTTTGTACACTTACATAGAGTCATCTATTCCGGGCCCATACAGAAGTATGGGCCCGGATACTTATACTTCAAAAAAATGCAATAAAAAAAATCGATTTTTTCAAAATCGCAAGTGGGGGTAACCCCTTAACGCTCTGCCTCTTGCTAGGTAGGTAAAAAGTGCATTTTTAAAAATATTTGTATTCGATAGTATCACGTTTTAGCTATATTCCCTGAAAATTTCATTAAAATATTCGTAATATTGAATGAGCTGTAGCTTCTAACAGTTGACCGGGCGAGCGGGAGCAGCATCATACTTCAAACTTTGAGGCGGGATGTACATTTAGACAGGAAAAAACAAGCAATATTGAGGGATTTTTTAAAATAAGAAATAACTATTCTACAATTATCAAACTTTGTGCATACTTTAATAGTATCTTTAAGGCCTTATATACACGAAAAATTTCAAAATTTTTCATTTTTTAAAATTTTGTATTCCATTAGCCTGAGCGGATAGGAATATGTTAAGCTTTACAGAATTAAAAAATTCCAAAAATTGTTGCATTTAGAGCTAGATAATAGATACCGCGCGGCGCGCCCGACCGCCAACTTCAAAGTCGTTTTTTCACGATTCACTTTTTGGAACCTTGTGAAAGTTCTAACTGTTTAACGAAGGTTTAGATCGCTTTGAAATGTTTATAACATATTCTTAATATCATCACCTATCGTGTGAACCACAGAAACAAAAATTTCAGTGACACAAAAAAATATAAAAAATAAAATACCGACAGAAAATTGAGTAAAAAATTTTTAAGTTTTTAATTTCTATTATAATAATTTTTTTAACAATATTGTTGGCTTACACTGAAGATACATTCATTATGCAATTATAAATATGTTTATTTTTTTCAGACACCCACATCGATGCCGAGAATTTTTACCATCAACGCGCGCGCGAAAAAATACATTGGTTTATTATGTTATATCTCCGCCATTTGTTAATATTTCTAATTTTTTTTACATATACTTAACCATGTGCATAAGTGATGTGTAAAAAAATGTTGTCAATATATGCGTAATTTTTTTTTAATCCGCGTCTTAAGCATGCAAAACAATTTTTTAAAATTAATTCATCATCAAAATGACGGAGCTGTGGCAGAGTGTTACAGCAAGGTCGCCGTGGAAGTTGTGAATCGGCCTGCAGTCTAGCTTCCAGTAGACTTTGATTTGCAAAAAAGTTCAAACATTTTTTCAGTTAGAACATGTATAGTTTCTATGTGACGGTGATTAAAATGAAGAAAATGCAAATTTATGAAAATGGCACGTATTTACAAAAAAAAATCAACATTTCTGTAAAATGTGGATTAAAAAAGTAGTTTTTTTCCAATGTTTCAAAAACAATTCTCGTCAAGTAGAACGTACCAATATTATCAATATTTCTACCAAGTTTAAGGGGTTACCCCCCACTTGCGATTTTGAAAAAATCGATTTTTTTTAATTGCATTTTTTTGAAGTATAAGTATCCGGGCCCATACTTCTGTATGGGCCCGGAATAGATGACTCTATATAAGTTTCCAAAAAAAATATTTTCTTCGTGTAAACTGAAATTGAAACATTAAACGCGATTTTCTCAAAATGGCATTTCTGAAGTCGGTGACCAAGATTACTCGAACACTAATGAACCGATCTTCTTGAAATTTTGCAGGCTTATTTAATATATAAAAATGTAGTATTTAAGCGTTCGATTTTTTTTTCGAAAAAAATGGCCGTTTTATAGCCAAAAAACGGCCGTTTTTTTCGTTAAAATCGAACCATTAACTTTGACTGTCCGCCATTTTGTGAAAAATGAATATTTTTTAAAATCCTTCGATTAAAGACTAGTTTATACTTATATTTGACTAAATCCATCCGCATTTTTTTTTCAGATGATCCACTTCGCCGCAATGTTGGTCACCGCAAACCGTGTATATAAAAACATTATTTCATTGACGGCCATTTGCCACTAAACAATGTAATATTTTTCAATAAAAAAATTACTGAATGTTCTTCAAGATGTGTTCTTTAAGATGGTGTATTGATCCATTAAAAAAGTTTTGTAGTTTTCTTTAAAAAAATTCATGAAAAAGGCCTTTTTTTGCGCTACAAGTGGGGGTAACTCCTCAAACTCAATCGGCTTAATAGTTTTTGAGTAATCCTGCACGCCAATTTCGATAATGCAGTTTTGAGAAAAACGCGTTTGAAGTTCATGCCTGCTCCGAATCCGAGCGGTGAGGCACAGCGTTGAGGGGTGTAACGATTAAAGTTTTTCGAATTTCGCTTTGAAACTTTGGGAAAATATTCTACATACGGGCATTCCACGTCACTTCAGCCAGTAAAACAAAAAATCCACAAATAATTTTGAAAAATCGAGTTACTTTATGAAAAATATTCACCGAGTGTCGAAATTTTTCAAAAAATTCTACTATTCCACTATGGGTCATACTTCACAGATATTGCGATAAAATATCGCACGGAATTTTATCGCCGTGCGCGGTAAGCCTTTCCCATAAAAATTGCAATGTGGTCATTTTTTCGGGCCTCTAGGTAGATGTTAGACCACAGTAGCGGGTAAAAAATCATGTGCGAATTTAACAATTTTTTTCGTATGAAAAAGTGATTCACTCATAAAATTAATCACACATCTATTTATTGTTAGTATGACTATCAAGCTGTTAGAAAATATATATTTTATTTTCGATGTACAAAATGGCCGGCTACTAATATTTTCTTTTGTTATCTTTTTTTAGGCGGTCCGTGGCGTGACATTAAGCATCCACAATTTTTTACCAAGAACAAAAAACAAAAATTCTCGTCAATCTACATTAGAATACCTAGAGAACTACGTACGGAATTTAAAAAATAATGTTTTATTCAAAAGTTGTAGGTATTTGAACTTAACAAATGAATTTTCAGGAAAAAATTTCGTTAAAACTGCTCATAAACTACTCATAAAATGAAAAGTTTTCGATAAATCAGAAATTCCGTACGTACTTCTCTGCGAAATGCAATTAGGAACATAACTTTTAAATTTGAAGTAAATCGAGTGAAAATTGTTGACGTTATTTTTCACGCCTATTGGAAAAAAGCTGTTCCGAGAAGTTTTGAGTAGTCGGCCATTTTGTACATCGAAAAAAAAAATATTTTTTCTAACAGCTTGATATCCATACTAAATAGATGTGTAAATCATTTTATGAGTAAATCACTTTTTCATACGAAAAACATCGTTAAATTCGCACATGACTTTATACCCGTTACTGTGGCCTAACCCCTTAAGCTGCATTATGGACGGCCGATACTCGGAGCGGTGACCGCTTAGCCGTGTCTCGGCTGGCGCATCAACGAGTCAGCGGAAGGCCAATACTTCCGAGACCTTGCTGCACATACTCGAGTACAAAGTCTGTGCAGCAGAGAATCAGAAGAACATGGGGCCGTTTTTACCGACCGGTACGGGTTTTCCAAAGTTTCCCCGTACCCTCGGCGTACACAGTGGCTGCTACGAGCGTACATTCGATACTTACTTCCTGTATGAATTATTTTGTATTCCTCCAAATAGGAGCATCACTAACAAGGGTTGAAAAAATTGACAAAAAAGCCGTCGGAGCTTAAGATTTGTGAGAAGTCCGGGTAAAACTTCTCAAGTTTGGTCGGTGTTGCTTCAACGGAATGCAAATAAATAAATCGTTGACGTCAAAAATTCTACGTTGACTGTTTACGGTCTCAACTCCGAGCCAGGGAAGTAAAAAGGGGATGTTTGCCAGAGAGGGAGGCTCTCTCCCGGTTTCTCGCTTTTCTCGAGTTCTTCACTCGCGAGAAGGAGAGACGAAAAAAGCCACACTCGAGTGTGGTTTTTGCCGCTGGCCTCCGTGATAGGCGCAACGGTAAAAGGGAATGGCAGGCATGAGACGGTAACGCATACCGTCAGCCTTAGCTGCGGACCTCATTGGTGACAAAACTTGTTAAATAAACAACTACAAAGCTTCTAGTATTCTGTCATCTGTGAAGCAGTCTCTCCCTTCTGCACTTGAGCTAATACGAGGCAGGGTGCACATTTTACCAAGCTCTGTCTCTCTCTCTCTCTCTCTCTCTCTCTCTCTCTCTCTCTCTCTCTCTCTCTCTCTCTCTCTCTCTCTCTCTCTCTCTCTCTCTCTCTCTCTCTCTCTCTCTCTCTCCTTCCTTCCTTCACCCTTCACCCTTTGGCGCATCATTTACGATCGCGTGTTTTTCTTTTCAAAAAAAGTTCTGAAACATCGCGTAAATCAGCAACCCGCATCGTGCATCCTTATTACTTTTTCTCTTCTCTCTCCACCCCTCCTTCTCTCTCTTTCTAACTTTCCGTCTTTCCATTAGCCCCCTCTGAAAAGAGATTTTTTGCAGGTGACATCAATTACCGATTTCTGTCAATTAGCATCTGATGATGTCATTTGTAAGAGTATGTGAATGGCGCCTGTTTAACCCTACGTTGATACACTGGATCGTTTTGACCCGTACGAACTTGAAACACAATGCTCACTTTCCTAAAATTGAAGGTTTAAAATAATTTCTTATAACAATTCAATTTTACACTTTTTGAACTTTAATTATACAGACATATTAATAAACGTTTAAATTAACCCAGTCTGTCAAAATCGTGGCCAAATATAAGTGTGTCAAGGAAGGATTAAGGCGTAAGGCCACAGTAGAATTTTCAAAAAAATCAATTTTTTCCGCTTAAACGGTGCTTTATCATCATAAGAATAAGATACTATTCGATTTATAGCAAGAACATTTTTTTCACCGACTTGAGCGAAATTTTTCATCGAAAATTCATTCAAATACCTACAAGTTTTGAATAAAACAATCTTTTTAAATTCCGTACGTACTTCTCTAGTACTTCTCTAGTACTTCTCTAGTACTTCTCTAGTATTCTTATGTAGATTGACGAGAATTTTTGTTTTTTGTTCTAGGTAAAAAATTGTGGATGCTAAATGTCACGCCGCGGAGCGCCTGAAAAAAGATAACAAAAGGAAAATATTAGTAGTCGGCCATATTGTACATGAAAAAAATTCTAACAGCTTGATATTCATACTAAATAGATGGCTAATTAATGTTATGAGTGAATCACTTTTCATACATAAAAAATTGTTAAATTCGCACATGATTTTACACCTGTTACTGTGGCCCAACCCCTTAAGATCGAAAGCCGATAAATTACATCGTGAAAGGAGATCGACCAATGATGCGTAATAATTATTGAATCCAACGATCTCTGCGTCGTATGTAAATACGATAGATTTAAAACATGACATAATCTCCTCGGAAAACTTCCCGTGTTGCATGAATTTCCATATGCTTTCTATGCTAAAATGAACTCGAAAAAAAGTTCAACCAACGCTAAAATATTCCGCGTGATACCGTGCACTGAAACAAGTGCAAGAGGCGAAGAGATTACCGCCAAAGTTCGCACCGAAAACGAATCGCACCGGCGGGTTATATCGTCCCATAGGATAGAAAAGGGCTTCTTCTGGTTCACCGCGATATCGCATGCGGACCACTTCTAGCCTGCACTCGAGTTTTCTCAGCGGTATTATAGTCTGCCTTCTGGGATTTCTCCAAACTCCGTCGCAGAGTCACAACTTTCGGCGGTACAACGTATGCGCGAGCAACCAAGGTCCAAAAGAATATGAAACAACAAGTTTTCGCGCGAGTTTCTGTTTTTTTTTAGGCGAAATAGAAAAATAAGATGAGCAGAGAGAAAAAAGAGTGAAGAGTGAAGATTTCCCATAGAGTATGTTAAGCCTCCAGGACATTCTTCCTCCTTATACCCTTTGAACGATCTTTCAGATCCAGCAAGTTTTTTTCCCCCAAGGATTCGAGGACACGCATTGAATTTCTCAAAAAGATTTTTCTGCGTTGCATTAATTTCCTGAGTTGAGACCTTCAAAGGATGAATTAAAACCATTTGTTTCGAGAAACATGTGTATTTTTTGTTGTGTTTCGAAGGGCTCTCCAGACCCGAAGGACGGTGCCTTGAATCGCCAGTTGGGCAGCCAGAGGCAGCGAAGGGCTACTTTGATGGAAGGACCTAATTAATTTTTGAAAGGCACCCCCTCTCGCACTACATGTGCGTACCTCGTTCGACGGTCATGTACACTCAGGAAAGAAGAAAAATTGGGAAGAGGCGGTATACCGTAGGTCTACTGCGAGCGTACAAAAGGGCGTAAACGGGCATACATCACACAAGATGATAGGCGATTTACGGTCTTTTTTAGTAGCCACCTATCTGCAGATACACGTACACCCATAGCTTTCGATGATGTAGTACAGAAAGACTGTATCATCCATGCCGGAAGTTGGATCATGCGCCTTTCCAACTTCGCTGTGTACATAGACGTGCAGCGGTGGGGTAAAACCCATTACTGGGCAAAGGAAGCTTAACGGACATTGCTGGGTTGATCTGTTCACGTTGCTCTTGCCACACGCTCTCTTTGTGCATCGTGCACGAGAGAAAGACTACTGGGAAAACCATCCCTCTCGTCTTCCATAGTGGCGAACCGTGCGATATCCGTATACATGTAGCGAATGAGTTTATAAGGGGATGATTCTTTCAGATAATAATCAAGCGTTCACTCGGATCTTTGCGTCCCCTAGGCGCAGCAAGCCCTTTTCTTCTTCGATCTTCATTACAAGGCTCTTCAACAATGAGCCACGCTTTTATGTTCAGCCGATGCTGCTTAGAAACGAAATAAGAGAGTATTGCTGTTGCTATCGAATAACAAGATCCTCGTCAAGATTCATAAGGTTCTCACTGGTTCGATAGGCCTACTGGAGCAGTCGTCCAGCTGTACGTAATCTTCATTAGCAACGAAGAACGCTGATTTTGGCATCATCCTCTTCACTATATGATTAAAATAGGTAGGAATGTTGATCCCAAGCTAGAAATAAAGATAGGACAAATAGTCCACTGTTTGCTGAACCGGACTAACGACACGGTATCTTGACGTGCGTTCACTTAGCCAGAGAGAGAGAGAGAGAGAGAGAGATAGAGAGAGAGAGAGAGAGAGAGAGAGAGAGAGAGAGAGAGAGGAGGGAGGGAGAAAGAGGGAGGGAGGGAGAAAGAGACAGCGATACGGTCAGCAAGGTAGAGTGCTGTTTCATGTATGCATGGGTGAATCCGTATGTGAAACGAAGCAAACAAATCCACCACCAACAGGCTCAAAGGACGATGCATGCACAGCTCTACCACAGTAGACTGTGTACGCGTATGCTTTTTTCTTCCCTGCGTAGATAGCCCAAGCTGAAGTTGGAGGTTTCGCTCTCAGTTCAACTCTGAATGGCCATAGCCGACACACGCGGTTCGGGGCAAAAATACAAGACTGCTGCACGTGGAAAGGTCGAGGGCGACCCTTCCCGATCACGATATCCTCTACCTAAGCTTTAAGCATTCGCCCGTCAGACTTTATAATGCATATACACGCACAGTGATACCCGCAAAGTTGGCTACATGAACTCAAAAGGTTTCTCATGCTGGAGCTCGATGTTTGCCATTCGCGTTCTTCCCACCCCCCCCCCCCGCTCCGGCTCCAACGCGCGGCACAAGCTCAAAAGCCCAAGTTCCAGCCCGTAGGGAAGGACGGAAGAGGGTTGGGGGGTAGATGTGTCTCCAGACCACTCCAGGCAAGCAATATTCGCGAATACGAAGATGGCGATTCCCACCGCCCGACCGTGTTCACACGAATGAGGCAAAACTCTTTGATGTTTCTCGTTAGCCGGAAGATGATCGCACACGTCTCATGATGGATTTTATTTGGAACGCACGGCTGCTCGAGTTGTTGAGTAGCTTCAGAGCTGTTGATGGTTTTGGCACTCGTAATCATCAAGGATGTTCTTCAGTTCCACATTTCCATTGTGTCTCATTGTTTTTTTAGTTGCCCAATGTTGAGCATCCAATGATAAGAAACAACAGGGGTGTTGAGACTCTGTTATGCAAATCACATGGAAATTCTTGTCATTTTGTTTCACCAGTTTTAACACCGCAATACAAAGTCCTCCATTACCGTTTTCTTTAAATCGTTACCGAATGACATCGTTTATAACAGCTTTCCAGCTTTCCATTTATGATGACAAGATGATAAGATATGTGATGAATAGAGATCGGCGACTCATTTTATTTATCAGACGAGATTATTATATTCGACGTTATTATCACAGACATTTTTGCCATTCTATTTGTCATTTCTACCATCTCGATGCTAATAATTATTTCTCCATCGATATTGCCCGGTTTACATACAGTCGAGGAGGGCCAGAAGCTCATTTTGGAGGCCGAGCGTACGCGCGGATTTTACAAGCAAGTCCGCAGGGACTAATTACGGACGGAATGCTCCAGCGCTTCGAACATATTTGCTCGCACTCTCGTAGCTATGAAAAAAAAATGATTGAGGCTTTTGCCGGTGTGTGTGAGTATAGACACACACACACACACACACACACACACACACACACACACACACACACACACACACACACACACACACACACACACACACATATATATATATATATATTTATATATGTATACGGTAGACTTTTTTTTACAATATACCAGCGCCCCTTTATATTGGAGCCGTCGAATCATTTATTTCTATTTTCCCTCGGTCCGCTTCTCTTTCGCTCGATATTTGTTCAATGATTCCGTGATTATCGGCAACGCATGCCTGACTTCTCGCCTCTTGTTTATCGCAATTTTGTACGGGCTTTTCACCCCAATTCATAATACAAACGTACGATAATTTTCATTGAAAAACTCCCCCGCAAAGTGGTAGTTTAACGATATTGTCCGCTTATTCTCCCTCATATTCAATGTACCAACATGCAATCATTTTCACGATACCTTTAGGCTGCAAATTGCGATGCATGAAAACCACTCGATTTGTCGAAAAGTCCGTGCAGGCTTTTTTCTATTGATGCATATACTCGTCTGCATGCGTGTACGTATGCAGGTAAGCGCAGAAAAGTACGCTTTACAATCGAGGAGTCTTTTCTTCCGTCTGACTCTCACGATCCGTTTGCCCGAACATTGTTCATTGTCACTGTAAATCGGTCCCCTCACCCTCGTATATTGCGCTCGAATCACGATCGGGCGTTAAATCGTGGTGCGGAGAGTCCGAGCGCGCGGTAGCGAGAGAGAGAGAGCGAGAGGAGGTCGGTGGGACATGTGGGGAGAGTGCAAAATTGCGCTGAAGGTAATTGAAGGGTAATTTGGTCGTTCGGTGTATAAATCACAATCACAATAATCTTCCGCAATTACTATTAATTGCTCCTCTCTCTCGTATGCCACCGCGTGTGCATGAGTTACGTCGTGCCAACTCGACTAGCTTTTCTGAACATGCTTCATTTGGAGTGGTTCGATTGAAGGGAAAATCAAT
The DNA here is from genome assembly GCA_944452715.1 of Ophion slaviceki. Lineage (NCBI taxonomy): Eukaryota > Metazoa > Arthropoda > Insecta > Hymenoptera > Ichneumonidae > Ophion > Ophion slaviceki. Next base: position 11,870,336 of record OX101792.1, on the reverse strand, counting down.
CTTCGATACCCAACAAGTGGCGTTCGTTTTTTGGCTATTCAAATACGTTGCTAGTTTCCTCGAAAGCCGGAAAACGGAATGTCTGTGTATTCTTTCTTTTCTGAAGGAGGTTAACAATTTTACACAATTTTTTTATTATTATTTAAATTGCTATTTGTTATTTTTACAACATTCTGCAATTTTGCTGAGCATAAGTGTTTTTGTGTGTTACTGGGTGGCATCCAGCGATGCCTGTCCCTACACTGAGAGAGATTTATGGTGTCCTCAACCATATTTTAACTATATTTTATATTTCCCTGAGGGGATGATAATATTTTATAGCAATCGTTATTGCTAAAAGTATAGTACTACTTATTGATATTTTAGCAGTTGCGTGAATTATGCACATATGTTAACCGTAACGACCAATCATACAAACATGCGTTTATTCTTGAATGTTACATACCAGGTGTGTAAGTATGAAACTGGAATTTGCCCATAGGTGGCGCTAGATGTCGATGCAGTTACCGACACATCACGTCAGCGGTGTCTTGTTATTGTATTGATATCCGACAAAGATTTCCAACTCACAATAACACGAGTTTCATTCAGTAGCGTTAGTTTATTAGAGATAAACATGTCGAGTTTTGTGCCAACAAATTACGATTTGCGGACAGCACTACTTTTCTGTTTTCATCTGAAGAAAACCGCAGCCGAATCGCATCGAATGCTTGTGGAGGCGTTTGGTGAGCATGCTCTCGGTAAAACACAGTGTTTCGAGTGGTTCAAACGGTTCAAAAGTGGCGATTTTGACGTATGGAACGAAGAACGTGGAAGACCACCAAAAAAGTTTGAAGACGCTGACCTGCAAGCCTTGTTGGACGAAGACGACGCTCAAACACAATAACAACTGGCGGATCAGTTAAAGGTGACCCGAGAAGCCATCTCCCTTCGGTTGAAAGCCATGGGAAAGATACAAAAGGTGGGGAAATGGGTTCCACATGAACTCAACGAAAGACAGCAGGAAAACCGCAAAACATCATGCGAAATGCTGCTCGCCAGGTTCAAAAGAAAGTCATTTCTCCATCGAATTGTGACTGGCGATGAAAAGTGGATATATTTCGAGAATCCTAAGCGCAAAAAGTCATGGGTTACTCCGGGTGAACCATCAACATCGACGGCAAGACCAAACCGCTGCGGACGAAAGACAATGCTGTGTGTTTGGTGGAATCAGAAGGGCGTAATCTACTACGAGCTGCTGAAACCTGGGGAAACTGTCAATACTCAACGCTACCGACAACAAATGACCGATTTGGATCGAGTGTTGCGTGAAAAACGACCAGAATACCAACAAAGACAACACAAGGTGATTTTGCTGCATGACAATGCACCAGCACACAAAGCAAAACAGGTCCAGGAAACGATAGAGTCGTTCCGTTGGTAGATTCTTCAGCACGCGCCTTACTCACCGGACCTTGCCCCATCCGATTACTACTTGTTTGCATCGATGGGACACGCACTTGCTGAGCAGCGCTTTACTTCTTACGAAGATGTACAAAAATGGCTCGATGACTGGTTTGCCTCAAAAGAGCAACAGTTCTTATGGCGCGGAATCCACAAATTGCCAGAAAGATGGGAAAAATGTATAGATAGCGACGGACAATACTTTCAATAAGTTACTTTGTATCATATCATTACAATAAACGTGTTTTTTCTGTACAAAAATTCCGGTTTCATACTTACACACCTGGTAATATAGTAGGGTTTCATGAAATGGATATTCCCTGATACTATCAAAAATGTTCTTCCCCAAGATTCTAATAGTGAACTGAAATATATATAAAATGATTGAAAATGTTGCCCGTGATTTGCGACGATGTTTATAGTGATTTGTACCATATTATAAGATACGACCTCCTACATGCGTATTTGGTGCGTTATTGAAGTGTTGGTACAAGGCAATGCCCGTCTACTAAATGCTAAGAATATTTCATAAATCTAAAATAAAATAGTGATTTATAGCATGTTATATGATATGACCTGCTAAATGCATAGTAATGTGTATCCTACAAGAACAGAAGGTAAACTACCAGATAAATTGTTGAACCGATATCCTATTTTTGCAATGCAACAACCATACTATGAAACAGTTTGTGAGACATGTGTAGTTCTTAAAACTATTAAGCTGCGGTTGCTCGAACTGCAAATTATTTACGTCTTTACTATAAGTAAACGTTACTATAATTGTTTCGAATGGTCACTTTCCATAAGGTCTTGTAACAAATAATACTCGAAAAACGTTAATGTCAACCATATGACTTGTACAAACTTGAAAAGAATAGTAGAGGTTTGACTGAATAAAACTTAACGTACAGTATGCAACATTAGTATTTGTACACCGATTTTGTTATAGCACTATATTAACCATGTCTATATTGTCAAGCCTTTTACAATAGTGAATAATCATTTCCGGGAAAATAGATAGTAAAACACGCCATCCAAATCACATGTTTCAGGTATACTTTTCGCTTATAGTCGTGTTAACCATATGATTGCGGTATTCATAAACTATAACGAATTGTACCATCCCCTCTTTTACCATGGGCGTTTGTTGTAAATACCATGGACTTTTCGCTCAGCGTAGTGCGTTGCTGTTATTGTGTTCAGTGCGGGGTTCTAAATCTGGCGTTTAGGTCTCTTGGCTTATGTCTCTTCATTCTTCGTCTGATGTTTTCCTCTCTGAACAGGTTCACCGCGAGTTGATTAGGATGACTGTTTATCTCGTTGTGTATTTTTTGCTGAACCTGCTCACTTATTCTTCGACAGTGCTGATTTCAAGGTCGTTTTCTATGATTGCGTTGGAGACGTACCAGGGGGCGTTGGTGATTGTTCAAAGGATTTTAGACTGGAGCCTCTGGAGGATTTCTATGTTGGAGTTGCTCGCTGTGCCCCATAGTTGTATGCCATATGTCCAGATTGGCTTGAGTATTGATTTGTATATGCAGAGCTTGTTGTAGGGAGACAGTTTTGATTTTCTGCTGATGAGCCAATACATTTTTCTTCGTTTCAGTTCAATTTCCTTTCTTTTTGTTTTGATGTGTTTTGCCCAGGTTAGTCGTCTCTCAGGGTGAAATCCTCGGTATTTCACTTCGTTTGCTATCGGTAATGCTTGTCCATATAGTGATATGGGGCAGTTTCCTCTCCTAGTTGCGAAAGTGATTTGTACTGACTTGATTTCGCTTGCTCTCGTTCTCCATCGTTCGAGCCATTCTTGTACGCTGTTCAGATGTCCACAGTATGTGATGCCATGATGGGATTTTTGTGGGCCGCTAATTTTGCAAAAATGGCTGTATAGTTTGCTGTTGCCCAGACACACTCGAGGATTCATACTTTTTTTTATTAGCCACTCTGCATGATAACGAACACTCTGCATTCTTCAACAATGTCATACAGCTCGGTCGAGAACGCAATTCGGCATTCGGTTCGTGGATCGGGAGGTCCGCGAATGGATCTACAATTGCGTTCTGGTGGTGAAATGGCAAAAGGGATGTCTTCCGCATAGCTCGCCGGTTCGAAACTTGGCCACTTTGGCCCTTTCGCTTCCTAACAATTTTACGCGCCCGTATACTCGTATATGTTCAAATATAGGTATAACCGGATGAACGCGATGCAGGTCACGGGTACGATAATACCGCGGCACAGAAGCAGAAAGCGCAACTTCTCTCGCCGTGGCAATAACAGCAGCGGTGCGTCAAGCTCACTCTCCCGTTGGCTTTTACGATCACTGTTTCAACCGTACGAATCGTAAATAACGCAACATTCCCCGCACGTACCTACGTATATCTTGGACTCGAGTCTTCCGCAAGAGAGAGAAAGAAAGATGGAAATACGGAATAAGGGTGCTCCCCGTTTCAATTCTCCTTTTGTCGTTGCAATAGGATAGCGTACAGCGGTACGTGTGGCTCAGCAGCATTACGGTGACATAAAAATTTCGTTCGGGAAAATGCATACCGCGATGTGAAAGCGACTCGCTTCGATATTATTGCGTCTGGAAATCCGCGAATAGCGTCAATAACGTCGCCACGGCGAAAGCCTCTGTGAGTAACTACGTTAACCGGGTAAGTAATGGACTTCGTTTTCGCAAAAATGCAGCACATTGGTATTTCTCCGAACAATGTTAATTTTCTTTTACGAGAGAGGGAAAGGGTAGGTGGAGGTGGGGCAAAATAAGGCTCGGGGCGGAACGGAAGTGAGCTTATGTGTGTAACAAGCACACTTTGTTGTTTAGTCACCGCTCTTGAGGAACAGTAAGCAGAACGTGTCCGGTACGTATTTTAGCGTTGTGGCTACCAAAAACGGTTTTTGAGTGGATTTTTTTTACTTTCTCGTTAAAGTATTCCTTTCAGGAACCCGAATATTTAATAATCAACTGATTTTCATCTATAATCAAGTAGAAATGCATCCTACTATACTGGTGAAATTTCAAGCCAAGATACCGAACTTTTAACGAAAAATTACAACTCTACAAACGTCACATTTGTGCCCCCCTTTATGGAGATAACATCCTGGACACATTTCTATCTAATAATTTATACACTAAATAACTCTAGATGCCTGATATAAACTGTTCGTACACGTAAACAATTTAAAGATCCCGTAACGACAATAAAAACAGGGGGTCACCGAATGTTTACAGCAAATATTAATGATAAAACTTTTAAAATGTGACTAGCAGAAGAATTTTCGTAGCCGCGACTGTTCAGAGAAAATGAAAAAATGTTTAAAATCTACTAAATTTTGCGCATTTTTTTATTCCGGTTTATCGTTAGGTATAATAATTGATTGTGACTCATTTGACCAGCGCTACTGTAATTTACCAATGATTCAAAAGGGCTCTCCTTAAGGCCATGTGCCACATGCCTCCGACCGCATCGAAATTTTGAAATGGGAATTCTCCCAAACGGATCAACCAATTGGATTGAAATTTGTTGTGTGCATGCAGGATGCTTGCTCCGAGAGCATGATTCGCAAAATTTTCCAAAATTTCGAAAAAAAATTTGCAGTTTGTGGTTACCATGCGAAAAACTGTGAATTATTAACCATTGCATCGCATTTTCGTTAATTTGGCGCGAATCATGCTCTCGACAGTGAAAGAGCACACATTTTGAGCTTCGTTTCACCTGTTTTCATGAACAAATGGCGGAGAAAAAGCATTTTGAAATTTTTACATCAATTTAGCAAAAATGTACCAACAAAGCTCAAAATATCATGTACCGGAGCGAGCGTTCAGTGCATCCGTTTTCTCACTGGCGGCGCGCAGCTCGCTTCGTCCTGTGTTTACCGACCGCGCTCGCCTCCTCCCGGAACAATTTATTTTTTGACAGGTCGAAAGCCGGAGCCATAACCTCCGGCCATAACCTCGAACATTCGTTCGAAATATATTTCATACGATGTGTGTGATAGAATGTAAATAGTGTGTGTGATCGAGTGAAGTTTGTTTTCGTCGCGTTTTGGTGAGTTTTTTTTGCTGTGAAGAACGCATCAGGACGCCGGCACACCACCGACGACAAAGAAATAATCTACGAGAAAACCGCAGCGGCCGATTACATGAAGAAGATCGAGGAACACAGTGACAGCGAGAAGTCGAAGGAGAAAACACCGGAAGTCAAGGTACGTACGTGCTATAACCTCAATTTACGTTCTTTGCAATTTGCCACGATCTTCCCTCGCATTGTTTTCTCGCTCGCCGATGTGTCAAACAGCCAACGGCTCCGGTGCAAAAAACTCAAGCTTATTTGCTCTTCGCAGAAATACCTCGGTATTTATTCGTGAAAAAATCGCAGATAGCATATTTTTCGATGATCCGTAGCCATTTCCATTACCCCTCGAAATCCTCGATTTCCTGATCAGTGTGCGACCAAAATTATGCACGAAAGTTCAACACCCTTTGCCTACGAACGCAAAACTGTCACATCTCAAACACGGATTATTTGTGGACCTTTGGCGATTCCTCGATAGCTTCACCCTGATGACCGAGAGTACTATTGGTATGATGTACAAAGATAGAAGACCCTCGGTGAACCTGTACGGTAGTACACCACTACACGCAAATGTATGTGTTACTAGCATGGTACTGGTACACTGTGCAATAGTAAAATATACCGGTTCCGTATCCTCACCATACTAAACTGGTACCGATAACGTACGCATACACATGGTAGGTACGGTACCTGGGCTATCATGTAGAAAACAGAACTAATGTAGCATCGATTTACCATCTAGATGGACCATCGGATTTATCCAGGGCATCAAGTACGTACTGCCGAGGATGAGAAACCGCATCAATTGTTGCGGCCACAGTATACAGTTCCAGTATCCGCCCGGATATCACCGCTGTCTCCAATCTCTGCGAGAGCACCAGCGAGGCTGACCTCAAGGAACTTGTTGAACCCTTCGGCTTCGCTCAGAAACAATATCTCACCATGGATCGCACCACCAATCTATGCAAGGTCTTTCGCTTACGTATGTACGTTTCAAAACAAAGGGCGAGGACGCAACGTCCTTCTTGCATCTCAATGTTTACGGCTACCATCATCTCATACTCAGAGTCGCCGGGTCCAAACCTCCAGGGCAACAGAATTGAATGGTCAATGGTTGAACGCGTTAAGGTAGAACAAGCGTGCACTCTCGATTTTTATAAATTTTGTTCAAATTTTAACCAGACATTATTCGTATCATTATGCATGTTTCAGTGAAATGGCAGGTCAGTCGACTATTTAGATTCGGAGATAATGGATTTTGAAATTGTAACTTTTAATACTCTAGGGTCTGTATTGAAATTTAGACAGAGTAATTTTCCGTGAAAAATATTTGTCCTCTATGAGAAGACACAATGCAATAACATAAACAATATGAAATATTAATGTTTAGAACGCAAATCTTTTTCTTCACGTTAAATGTGTTTAACTTTAGGAACACAATAATTATCTTTTTTATCGAAATATTGAACAATGCTGTTCTGCGGTGTTGCATAATGTCTTCTTATTATAGGGGATAAATATTTTTTACCGAGAGTTATTCTGTCGTTACTGAACGTCTTTAGAAAAACTGAATAGTGAAGACAATTCAAACTTTTCCACTCGTTCCCTAACTAGTTTGTTATATAATCATATTTTTTTTTTTCAAAATCCATAAACACAATACAATGGTACGCCGAATTATGTGACCTGACTTTCGGCCTATGCAGACCCTGCAGTGTTAAAAGTTGCAATTAAAAAATCCATTATCTCCCAATCTAAATAGTCAACTGTTCTGAAATTTCACTCAAACTTGCATAATAATATGAACAATGTCTGGTTTAAATTTGAACAAAATCGATAGAAATCAAGAGCGCACGCTCGTTTTACCATAAGAGCTTACACCACTGTAAACGTCCAAAATTGAGTGATATTTCGCGATTTTTTTTTGTAGAAGGAGGAATAAGAGAATATTAATATTCAAGGATGTTATTAGCCATATCTTTCAAGTGAACAAAATGAAATTTATATTAAACAATTATGCCAAAAGGTGACGCTGGAGCCATTCTGGCGAGGCATGTTGAATTTGAGACGCTCTGCGGCACGCAGTATAGCTGACGCAAATTTGATTTTAGAATAAAATTTTAAAAAATCTATTAATTTACACGAGTATAGCTAGAGAAATACGTAGAGAATTGTGAAAATATTAATTTTTGTGTAATTGGCAAGCATTAAACTAAAAACTTAATTTTCGACAGAAAAAAAGGACAATCATTCGGTAATAACTAATGTTATAACTAACTCATACAAAAGCCCGTACTTATTTCTCTTCGGAATGTTATTTTAAACATGTACCCAAAATTGAGAGTGAAAATGATGAAAATTGTTGGAGCTATGCTGCGTGCCGTTTTGAAAATTGTGTTTCGAGAAAAACGGTCGATGTCTCGCACACGGGTCAGCCACTGCCACCGCAGACCCATACGGGCCTGCGGATCTTGTTTTACAGGTGCCAAACTCTTTCCCCTTATTATAATTGGTTCAAAGCATCGTTTAAGTCAAGTAAAAAAAAAACAATTTTTTTAAGATTCTACAGTGGTGTGACCCCTTAGATGGGAGTACACGGTGACGATTTTTTTCAACAATCTTGAAAAATGGTTGGAGGATTATTGTAAGCAAAGGTTGCCGAAATATAAAAAAGGACTTAACAAATTTTAATTTTTATTACGTTCCAACGTTGCAAACTTCAACCTCATACCCTCTCCGTGGAACGCAGTAAACTATCGTCAATTTAATCGTGGAACTAAGAGTAAAATATTTTCGTTTATTACGTTAGTTTTAGCAGTTAAATGAGGGGAAACTTTAAAATAATTAAAGAAAAGAGACGAGTTAAAAAAAAGTTCGTTTTTTGAACCATAATTTTTTATATACGACTCCAAAAATTACAGGAACAAAATTTCTTCATTTTTTAGGGTTTGTTTAGGTCTGTTTGTTTGGTTTGATTTATGCGCTGTGTCTATGTGAAAAATTGTCGCATCGAGATGAAAAAAGCCTTTTGAAGCTTCAAGATCATAGTTTCGAGTTCTTTCGGCAAAAAAATTGTGATCTACGGCTATCGCGCAATCATAAGAAATACCGGGAGAAAAAATTCTAAATTTGTTTTTTTTTCAGGGGTCATCGGACTAAGGAATTTTGTTTCAGTTAACTCAATGTATAGGTCAGTTAGCTTGTTTATACAGCTTTAATTTGGTTTTTATCTCTCTACGTCAATTTTTTTGCTGAGATATCCGACTTCGAATGAAAAAAGATCCTTTTGTCTTTGATTATCGATATCTCAGCAACCAATTATCGCAACGGGAATTAGAGGGCAGCTTTGAAAAGTCGAATGAATTTCTTGCCAGCCCCTCCCGTTGGTTTTTGTGATTTTTTTCACCCTTAACCGTTATTTGGTAAAGGACAAAAAATGACTTTTTTCTGGATTTTCAGTAAATCTACCACTACGTTACAAATATTGATGCAAAGACTAATGTGACCCCCAATACCCCTGTTAGTCTGCAAATTGATTCATCGAACCGTTTTCCATCAAAAGTTAATCGAAGTTTTACAAAACAATTAAAGGAACAAGTGTATTATTCCTAAACATCTTGTAATCATCATCAAAATAAAAATACTAATTTTCTTCGACTTTTTTCACAACTTGGCACTAGTTGCTTGTTAAATATAAGAACAAAATTCGAGAGATGGACATTTTTTTTAATTTGTAAAATATTTCAGGAAACAATACTGACTCATTTTTTACACGATTCGCCCTTTGCGCTCTTTAATTTCACTCGTCTTTAATTGCATCAATTAAAATTGATACTCCCAAGCTGTATTTAATAGTCGATCTGAGAACATTTATGCAATTAATTCTCAATATTTTCTACGAAGGTTATTAGGGTTATGGAAAAAAATCTTTTTTTCAAAACTAGGCATGATAAAAAATTGAAAAAAAAATGAGAGTTTACAAAAACATTAGATTAATTTTGTTTACCAAAACGTAGAAAAAATTGACCAAAAAAAGATTAGTTTTTGAAAAAAATTGTTCATTGGTATCTCCTTCTAAACGAGAGATCATTTTTGAAAAAAGTGTTTTTTGTATCCCTAATAACCTTCGCAGAAAATATTGACAATTAATGGCATACAAGTTCTCAGATCGACTAGTGAATATCGCTTAGGGGTATCAACTTTTAATCAATGCAATTAAAGATGAGTGAAATTATGGTGCGCCAAAGCCGAAGCGTGGCAACAACGAGTCACCATTGTTTCCTGAAAAATGTTACAAATTTAAACAGATTAGAATTTTTTTTTAATTTTTCAATTTTTTTTCTTAAATTTAACAAGCAATTACTGCAAAGTTCTAAAAATAGTCGAAAAAAATGGGTGTTTTCATTTTGATCATGATTACACGATGTTTAGGAACACTTGATCCTTTAATTCTTTTGTAACAATTTGATCGATCGGTCCGGAAAAACGGGTCGGTGGATCAATTTGAAAATTTACACGGCTATTGGGGGTACATTAAGCTGAAAAATAAACGTGGTGACATTAGTCTTTCTACCAATATTTGTAATGGAGTAGTAGATTTACTAAAAAACCATAAAATGTCATTTTTTGTCCTATTTTTCAAACTACTGTTAATGGTGAAAAATAATTTTTTTTCTCAAAAATCAACGAAAGCGTCTTGTACGAAGTTGATTCAACTTTCTTAAGGCTGCCCAATAATTTCCTGTGCGATCATTGGTTGCTGTGATATCATTGATCAAACACAAAAGGAACATTTTTTATTACAAGTCGGGTATCTCAGCAAAAAGTTGACGTAGAGAGACCACAAAAAAACCAAATTGGAACTGAATAAACAAGCTAACGGACCTATGCATTGATTTAACTGTAAAAAATCCCTTGAAAAATAAAATTGGAAAAATAATTTTCTCGCTACTCTTATGATTATGAGCTACGCGATAACCGTAGCTCACAAAATTATTTTGCCAAAGGATCTCAAACTATAGACTTGAAGCTTAATAATGTTTTTCTTTTTCATCTTGATACGACTATTTTTAACATTGATACAGCCTTTCAAAAAACACTTTAAAAAGTGAAGAAATTTTTTGTTTCTTTAATTTGTTGGGGTTGGGTATAAAAAGTGATATATTTTTGACAATTTTCAGTCAATCAAAAAAAACGCTCGTCCTTGACTGGTAGAGCAATCTAAGAAACTACAGTTAAAATTTCAAGTCGATTGGTCGAACATTGTTTGAGTTTTGCTCCGTCCCGATATCAAAAACATGGTTTTGAAAAAAACGTGTTTGAAGCCAACGGTTTCAAAGACGCTACAGCTGAACAAGTTTTTTTTCCCGTAATCTAAGGGGGCATCCATTAATTACGTGAGGTGATTTTGGCGATTTTCGACCCCCCCCCCTCTTCCCCTGGTGAGATGTCGTGAGATTTTGCTCGACCCCCTCCCCCCTCCCCTAATCTCACGTGAGATTTTTCAAAATGCATACGTTCATGGAAAATAAATTGTAGTAGAAGTAACTGCGGTTGTAGTACCATTTACTCCACCATGTAAAGTAGTAGGGAGACTCTCCCTACGTGATAAAAATTACATGATTACTAAAATTACTAAAATTACTAAAAGTACGTGATATTTGCCGAAGCCCCCCTCTCCTCCACGTGAGATTGGGTGACATTTCGCTCGACCCCCCCCCCCTAAACGCCTCACGTAATTAATGGACGCCCCCTAATGCCACCTATTGGTCGAAAATAAAACTATTTTTAGTCGGTCATTTCGTTCCCACAATAGGCTTACAAGAGTTGAGAACTGCGCCTACCGGCATGAGAGATCGCCAAAGACGGTTTTCAGCGGCGGAGACTTCCTTAAAAAATAGGTCCAAAACCACTTTATAATGGTTTTTTTTCAGCTACAAAGGAATATGCATCATAATTTTTAAGGTTCCAAGGATTTCTTAAAAGTGTTTCAAACAAAACGATTTTGTGAAAATTTTACACCGATGACCTCTAAACAATTCGCGATAGTAAAATTTTACGGCTCTTCTGTAGAGGGAGACTTCTCCGATCGTTATTGCTAGAAAATTCGATCCTTGGAGAAACCTGCCGAAGATGAATTCCGGCAGAGGAAAAATGCAAAACGTATTTTTTTTTGCATAATTAGTAATAATTTAGTAATAATAAAATTTTACCACTCTTTCGCAGAGTGAGACCCGGTCGATCTCATTCGCTCGCGAATTTGGTCGGCCGCAGACAACCTGCCGAAGATAAGCCATGGCAGAGAAAAAAATGCCGATCGCAATTGTTTAAACAAAGAGCATTGTAAAATTGTTTAAGTTTCCAAGGATTTTTTTAAAGTGCTTCCAACAAAATGATTTTTCGAAAATTTTACACCGATGACCTCTAAACAATTCGCGATAGTAAAATTTTACCGCTCTTCTGTAGAGCGAGACTTCTCCGATCGTCATTGCTAGAAAATTCGATCTTTGGAGAAACCTGCCGAAGATGAATTCCGGCAGAGGAAAAATGCAAAACGTATTTTTTTTTGCATAATTAGTAATAATTTAGTAATAATAAAATTTTACCACTCTTTCACAGAGTGAGACCCGGTCGATCTCATTCGCTCGCGAATTTGGTCGGCCGCAGACAACCTGCCGAAGATAAGCCATGGCAGAGAAAAAAATGCCGATCGCAATTGTTTAAACAAAGAGCATTGTAAAATTGTTTAAGTTTCCAAGGATTTTTTTAAAGTGCTTCCAACAAAACGATTTTTCAAAAATTTTACACCGATGACCTCTAAACAATTCGCGATAGTAAAATTTTACCGCTCTTCTGTAGAGCGAGACTTCTCCGATCGTCATTGCTAGAAAATTCGATCTTTGGAGAAACCTGCCGAAGATGAATTCCGGCAGAGAGAAAACATGCTAAACGATTTTTTTTAGCGTAATTAGTAATAATTTAGTAATAATAAAATTTTACCACTCTTTCGCGGAGTGAGACCCGGTCGATCTCGTTCGCTCGCGAATTTGGTCGGCCGCAGACAGCCTGTCGAAGATAAGCCGTGGCAGAGAAAAAAATGCCGATCGCAATTGTTTAAACAAAGAGCATTGTAAAATTTTTTAAGTTTCCAAGGATTTTTTTAAAGTGCTTCCAACAAAACGATTTTTTGAAAATTTTACACCGATGACCTCTAAACAATTCGCGATAGTAAAATTTTACCGCTCTTCTGTAGAGCGAGACTTCTCCGATCGTCATTGCTAGAAAATTCGAATCTTTGGAGAAACCTGCCGAAGATGAATTCCGGCAGAGACAAAAAATGCTAAACGTATTTTTTTGCAGTAATAATAAAATTTTACCACTCTTTCGCAGAGTGAGACCCGGTCGATCTCGTTCGCTCGCGAATTTGGTCGACCGCAGACAGCCAGCCGAAGATAAGCCATGGCAGAGAAAAAAATGCCGATCGCAATTGTTTAAACAAAAAGCATTGTAAAATTTCACAACTCTTTTGTAGAGTGAGTCTCGAGCGATCTCGGTCGAGACTCGAGATTTTAGCAGACATCGAATTCGTCGACGATGAGCGACACCGAGATGCCAAATAGTCTTTGAGCTTATTTGTTTAAATTAATTAAAAAAGAATGGGAAAATGCACCCTTCCACCATACGAGTCTCTAGCAAACCCCGTTTGCTAGAAAGTTCAACCATAAAGAAATTTCCACCGATGATCGCCGTCGACAAAAAAACGATTCGAGGGCATTTGTTTAAACAATGCGCGATCGCAAAATTTCACCGCTCTTCCGTAGAGCGAGGCTAGCGATCTTGATTGTTCGAGAAGCTGACCAGCAAAAATGCTGCTAAATATGAACCCTGGCAGAGATAAAAATGCTGAACACATTTGTTTAAATAATGAGCATTGTAAAATTTTACCACTCTTTTGTAGAGTGAGTTTCGAGCAATTTCGGTCGCTCGAAATTTTGGCAGCTATCGATATCGTTAACGATAAGCGGCATCGATGTAACAAATTGTGTTCGAGCTTATTTGTTTAAATGAATTAAAAAAGTATGGGAAAATGCCTGAGTCTTTTGGTTGTGGCCGTCGTCGAAAAAAAATCGATTCGATGGCTGCATATACAAAGTAAAATGCAACAAAGTTTCACCGCTCTCCTGCCGAGCGAGTGCATGCTTCCAATACAAGTGTACCATGGTCGCTACGCATACTTGTATGACTTGTGTGATACACACATAGATGTAAGGTGCTTGCGTACGTCCGAACGGCGTGCGAGAATGTATTCGTTCTTTCTCCACGCGGTCGGCGCGGCGTAGCAAACACACACACACGCGCGCGCTCAGCGATCGCCGTCTATTTGGCTTCGACTCTTCGTCCCAGTGCGAAGCATCGAGACCGAATTCGCGATCGCTGCGCTGTCCGTCGGTAGCGACTCGTAGCTAAAAACTACGAGATCTGCGCTACCGACGTAACGAGAGGCCGCGTCGAAATTTTCTGGCGTGTGGCACATGGCCTTAAGGTGCACTTGCACGGGCAATGTTTTTAGCAATAATTGCCTGGCAACAGTCGCTGGAGGTAGTGGAGCAATTAATGGAGCAATCTGGACCAATTCCTAAAAATTGCTGCAATTGGTTCGGCAATATTGCTTTTAATTGCTCCATATATTCTCTATTGCTAAATGTTGCCGCTGTGGATTGCCGAATATCCAGTGGGTATGGAAAATTCAAGGCAATTTTGTTTCTATCTCGTTTATACGTATACTCTGACGACGGTGTTTAACTGAATTGCTTGTGTATGAATCTCTTGCCTAGTTGACTCAAGTTGCTCCATATCGCTTAAGATGTTGTGGCGACACATCCAACAACAATTACTCCATGTAGGAATTGCAGCAAACTGCTGACTGTAGTCGTGACATCATACTTAGCGAATATTGTCCAGAATTAAGCAATTTTCGTTGCCCGTGTAAGCGCACCTTTATGCCCCCACGAATGACGGCCCTCCGCGAAAGGAATACCGTAAATACTCATGTCTAGCAGGCTAAGTATACGACTTACATGAACTTTTACACCATAGGTTAGTGGAAGTGTTATTAACGTATTACCTTCCAATGTTTTTCGGATAATCTCGATTGAGGTTAGAATTTCCGAGCAACATACCAAAAAATATTGTTTGGGGAAAAATAGATGGGGCGTTATGAGATGGTATCATTGTGCCCCTTCTGTACGGAGGCATTTTAATTTATCATTTTATTATTCACCGCACAATAGAACATTGATGACAGTTCGATGACAGTTAGCTGTCGTCGAGTGCATTAGTATTGCTCTTAGTAGCTTTCATGTAAGTTCTTTATAAGGTTTTATAAGGTTTTTGGAAGTGTTATTAACGTATTAACTTCCAATGTTTTTCGGATAATTTCGATTGAGTTTAGAATTGCCGAGCAACATACCAAAAAGTGTTGTTTGGGGAAAAATATATGAGGCGTTATGGGATGGTATCTCATTTTAACCCTTCTGTACGGAGGCATTTTAATTTATTATTTTATTATTTACCGCATAATTCAACAGTCAGTTATCATCGAGCGCGTTAGTATTTCTCTCAGTAAATAGCTATGTGTTTCGCCAGATTTATTTCAAGTGCTTTTTCGTTGTTCGCAGTGACAATGGTTCATAACTACAAGAGAAAACTGATCGGCGAAAATGGGACAAAGAAGACATGAGAAGAGTCGGCTGTCCTTGCCAATGGGAATGGGTTTCCTCACAGCTTTGGATACTTATTATGTGCCAATCTTCATTGTGCCCCTTAGCGTTTTCTGTTTTGCCCCAAACACGGGGAAAATAGAAAATATGCTTCTTTATTTCTAGTTCCCATTAGCTAAGAAAATTTGTTGATCAAGCTTAAAAGTAAAAATTAATATACTAAATAAGAATATAACTATTGTTCCTAATTAAAAAGTTGAGTAATAAAGCCGTTGATTTCGTACAAATAAATAAATATTTTTGTCTTCGGTATCCCATTGTACCCTCCCCCCTTGCCCTATGTGAAATTTTGTCAATTTTTCGCATTCCACTACGCGCATGCTTACTATACGAAAAGTAGAAGAATTCCGTTTCGCAAAGTCTGCGCTTGAGATTCGTCGTGGCCGTTCGGGCAAAATTCATCCACAAGATTACGATTTGGGTGGGTGAGAATTCCACACAGTGCGAATAGTGCGAACCCCTTTCAGTATCTTGCATCAGATTTTCCACAACCCCGGCGAACATGTAACTAAATGTAGCTTTGAGGTGGTAGATTTGCCATCGATATAGTTTCAACGCGGGCAAAACCATGGTCACAGCTGGTTAGTGAGTAAAAAAGCGCTGCGAAATGTCACACGAATGGAGAGATTTACTTTCATCCCGTATGTGATGAACCCGTCGGAGTGTACGGTAGTCACTAATGCCACGGACAGTGTCCAAAGACCAAGCATAAAAATATATATTTTATTCCAACATCAGTCCACGGGTTCAGCGTGATATTCATTTTTACGAGAGAATTCGCGGAGGTGGCCCAGCGTAATTTTTGTCGCGGTAGCAAAAAAATGTCAGGTCGTGCAGAGATTAACATTCCTAAAGGATATATGTGGGAATGGCAGGGCAGGGAAAGATAAAAAAAAAGAGAACGAAAATCAGTGATTTTATCCGGAGGATCCAAAGAGTAGACCGGAGGGAGTCTCCATACATATGACGAAGTACTATTCGTGGTATCTGTCCGTGCAGTGACGCATGAAATACGACTTGCGCATATCAATATTACGAGATGCCAGCGTAATACGGGATGGAGAAGCTGCTACGCGTACATATGTGGAGGATAACCCAGGACGTTTCCAACGTGTAGGGAGGGACAGGACAATATAGGCAGGGAGACATCTAAAATCCTCCGAAAGCTCCCTTTCTCTGCCTCTCATTCTCTTTATGCATACGTGGCTCCGTAGATATAATACACCGTTACTATGGACTCATTGGAGCTCAGAGTACGCTTGCCGAAGTCCCTGCTATGCACCGTACATCAAAACCACCATAGCGGTATCCTTCTCTCTTCCTCTCGGCTCCCACGCCCCTACGGCGCTTTGGTAATCCCGCGGGTATCATTGTTCCGACGCCGACGCAAAATACAAATTAATTTCGAGGACCCCCCCCCCCCCCCAATGCAATTTTCCACGGGCTCGCTAGCAAACTCGGGAGCATTTATAAACGCTTCGTTTTTCGTACACATGTGCACGCTATCGTTCAACCAATCAATTAATCGACCGTAAATTGATACGCTAATTTCGCTGGTCGACGGTAGGTAAAAAGTGGGATTGGAGAAAAATTGCTACATTTATATTGGCTATGTTTTATTTTACTTTTCTACAGATTGTAATCGCCGTTTGTTTAGCACGAATTATAATTGTAGTCAGAGAGTGCCATACACATGTCGAGGGTAGGGGGAGAGAGCATGCAATCGGAAGTTGGAAGGCATATGGCGCGTTTCGACTAATCCGCTCCCTTCAGCTAATTGATTTTCCATTTGGAGATGACGAAGGACGAGTCAGACCTTGCGATGATCCTGAAGATTCATTGCTTTCCGTCGCGTTCAAAGTGTCGCAAAAAAGCCAGATTCTTCGGTACTCGGCATTCGAGTCAGACGAGAGATGCTGTCAAGTGACGTCAAAAAGTATCCTAACGCGAGAAAAGGTTGGAAGCATCGTTTCAGTACGGGGTTCGCTCCGCGAGCCTCCCTGTTGGTACGCTCGCCGGTGGCGAAGTGGAGAGAGCGAACCTCGGATCGACGCTCTTTATATAGCGCTGGAAGCGCACGCGATTGGTCGAACTCCGCGGAGTGGGGGTCGGCCGAGCGCCGGGTGACAGGCTACAATTTGTGCACCGGTAGGCCAGCGGTTATGTACTGGGATTGATGCACTGATTGAGATCGCACGTTCTGCATTGTGACGGAGGTGAGGTTTCCTCCCAATACACGGATTATCAAAGGATAATTAATTCTGTTTTGTGGATACTTAAGGATCAGAAGATTAGTAATTATTTTGAAATACCAATATAAAAGTACCAATTGTACAATTTTCAAAGTACTAATTCTCTGTTTCTTCGTGAGAATTTATGGGAAAGTAAGTACGCCAATGGTACGTATCATCGTCGATGACAGTTTTTGTATCTCAGGTCTGATGTCGAGAGTAAACACGTTTCATCTAGCGATAGCTTGTTGAACGACACGTAAAATATTCTCGGCATTGCATCAGACTGTTTCGTTCGCAGCTACTTTTTTTCCATTTCAACTTGAGAAAACTTTTCGCGACAGTAGTGAGCTAGAAACTGAGCTTAAGGGGCTATACCAGTGTGGCACTTTCAAAAAATCGATTTTTTTTGTTTGCCTTTTTCGACAGTTTATACTTTCAAGAATATCATAATCGTTTACATCAATATCATTTTATCTTGCAAAAATAGATAGTTAAATCTTTGAACGCGTTTTTCTCTAAATGAGATTTTTCAAATTTGCTGACATTGTAACTCAAAGAGCAATTATGAGATTGACTTGAACTACAATGACTTACTCTACAATGGACGTAGGATATTTTTGATTGGATAAAAATTGACAATTTGGCATTGAAAAAAACGACCATTTTCTAGGTAAGAAAACAGACTTTTTTTTTCATAACTATGCCATTTTGTTAAATTTTGATATTTTTCGAAAATCCTACGTCATTGTACAGGAAATACCTTCCAGCTTAACGACATTTTTTCCTTTTTCGGTTTCAGCTACTCAATCGGCCGGAATCATGTCAGCAGTGGAGGAACTTTTTTTTGGACCTCCGAAGGCAGCGCATAAGTCGCTTGGATCTCAATATTTTTCTATGAAAAAAATATGTAATATAGGTCAAATGTAGCCAAACATATTCTTAATTTTCCGAAACATTTAATTGAGTACTTTTCTTCCAAAAAAATCCTGAAAATCCCCCAAATTTTCAACGTTCACACTGGTATAGCCCCTTAACGGGTTATGCTTAGTTGTAACAGTCGAAAACAGCGGCCGAGTTGAAATTCCGAACTTCGAATGCTCCAACTGTTTAAAATTCCTAATTTGAATTTTCCGAAATTACAAGTTTCGACGAGATCATGCCAGCGAAAGTCTACACAGTTGACTGTAAATGATGTAGAACGTGTAACGTTATCTAGACAAATTTCAAAACTAAAGTAAAATCGCTTCTTAATAAAAAAAAATTTTGGAATCATTCTCCGATTTATTAAAAATTTTGAAACTTAAAAAAATTCCATAACCGAATTATTTTGACGGTGTTTAGATTTTCGGAGTTTTGGTCTTTCGGGTAAAAGTCTTTCAGAGTTTTAATCTTTCGGGGTAGTATTCTTTCGGAGTTTTAAGCGTTCTGATCATTTGAAGTTCGGAATTTCAACCCAGCCCCCATTTTTGGGATTTTTTTTAAATTTCAACGGTAAATTTCTTTAAAAATTAAGTATTTGAAAAATGATCATCAGAAGAACAAGCAGTAATTTTTTCGTGTAAAAATATTTAATTATAACCGATTCACCGCCGATGTACGGAAAGCACCTCTCGAAAACGGCTTTTACGGTGAGCCTGCCTGCACCAGGTTATCTCATATAAAAAAATCAAACAGATTTCGTTAGTATATTAGTTTATCGTATGACTAATCGAAGGAATTGCCGAAATATCAAATTTAAAAAAAATCGTCCATGTTGAAAGTGAATCTTGATTTTTGCGAAAAAAATGGACATTTTTCTGTTCGTCAAATCGAAAATATACATCGGAAAAAATCCTTCGATCAAATACTATATTTTTACACTCAGAAAAATCCCTAAAAATATCAGAAAGTTCGATGCAGTCGTTTTCGAGACATTTTGCGCACCGACTTTGAAAACCTACTGTCGAGAAAAAAGCGTTTATAGTTTCGAACGACGCTCCGAGCGTTCCGACAGGCGTCACCACAAGAGCCTATAAATCTGTCAATTTGGTCCAATCGCCTTTAAATAATTAGGGAACATTTATAAGAAAATATCCTGTCGAAATACATTGGTTTCGAAAAAAGTGGTTTTTCGACTCTTACAACTAGGCATACCCTTCAAGAGGTGCCCCATTCGACGTCTCAACGAATGATCACATCTGTTATTGCAATTATTTCAAATAAAAAAAAGTTGATGATCATGATGACTGGAGTTTGATTGATGGATAAAATTAAATGAAAATATAAGTAACATTGCCGGATAAATTTTTCCGTAAAAGGGCTTGAGGCAGGAGCAACGTTAAAACGGTTAGGATAGAGGGATAGAATGAGCTGGGAGGGAAATTGATCTCGCAAATTAGATGGCCGTGAGTTTGGTGGGTATGTGACCACCATGTGTACACATCCATAACATGTGGGCATACACGGACACGCGCGTCGCCCTGTGATAGCTAAGAGGACCAACGACCAGCGGTGGGTTTGTCGATGAGGCATTTGAATTTATATTGCATCCAGCGTAACCCTGTCTCTCCCCCTACGTCACTATACTCCAGGATACAGTGCGTGGGTTACGAATAACGCGAGAAACTTGAGGGAGTATCGGTGCGTGTGTGTCACATGCGTGTATACACAATTATTTGGTACAGTTCGTTATTCGAAACGAGGTACACAGGAGAACGGGATTGAAACGCGAGGGAAGTGTCGTGATAGCATCCCGGAAGCGCGCGAAGCGCACATGAGATCTATCCCTATCGTAACTACGCACAATGGTCGTGTGCATATGGTGTTTTGTGTAAAGTTGAATGATCTTCGGCCACAAAGAACTTTTGAGTATGCGGTCCAGTTCGGATGTTCTATATTTTTAAAATAGACAATGAAAAGGGCACCGCAATAAAACGGAATAATGGAAACCTGGTTTTTCAATTATTTCTCGCAGGGAAAGTCAATTGTTTTCTGATTAAATGGGTGCAAAAAATACTGCAACGAAAGATGGTTGTTTCCTATTAGAATTTTGCAAATGCTTTATACAGGTTTCTGAGGTAACACGAACCCCATAAACGGACCCCCATCAACAATAGATACTGGGATTCGATCATTTTAGTTATCGTTTGAGGATAGTGTGTTATTCATTTGTACACGAACCGAATCGGTTTCGCATTGTGTCTTTTACGCGAAAGACCCCATAGAAATTGAGCTCAGCCGCTGCGGGCTATTGTCGGCGGGATTGTTTCCAGCGGCAACCTTTGAATAAATCGATTCATCGTTGTTGTAGGACGCAAGCTTTCCGAACGTGAAGGCGACATGCTACCGGCAGAGCTTCTGTGCCTTTTCTCTCTCTCTCTCTCTCTCTCTCTCTCTCTCTCTCTCTCTCTCTCTCTCTCTCGCTAACTTCACTTTACATGTTAATTAGTATGGTATGCGCCCTTTTATTTCCTAGTAGTGGCTTCGCGGATGTTACGTGAGGAATCTGGTGTCGCGACCGATTTACTCAGGCAGACGTTATTATCGGAAAATGGGAAAACAATTCTCATCGTGGAGTACATCGGGTTTGGAACACCACTAGAGCGAAAGCGCACATAGGGGCTAAAAAAAGAATTTTGTCAGATATGATATTAGAAGAGCAGAATATATAAGGGAACAGGAGAGAAGCTTTAGTGGCTGACTAAGCTTTTGAAAGAAAAATTGCTTCCTAATTCAGCGAAACATTGCGTTCTCTAGAGTAAGTTAGTGCAGGCTTGGGCTAATTCAAAAATTAGCAATTAGTATAAATATTATATCCACGAGTATGAGAAACTTCCGCTGAATTGCATACACTGGAAACTTAGTTTCAATTGCTGACTTTATTTTTAATTGTGCAGACATTGTAACATTCTCACGCTTTTTATCTCCAAAAGCTCAGAACCCCAACTCGTCCATGATGTCATTGTTAAACTTCCATTATTTTATATTAAATGCAGAGCTTTGAATGCATGCGGTATTGGTAAAATATTTTCCTCGTCCTTCGGAATAAAGATTCCTAAGTAAATTGTAAAAAATAATAGTAAATATTATTCGTTAATAATTCGTGCTAAATATTAGATGCCTGAGACATGAATAAAATAAGTGCACTATAAGATCTACGTAAGTGAACAACAGTTGAATTTTTAAAAATATTTCCTATAGCAATTTTATGTCAACTCGAAGTTTGATGTATTTATCGGATTATAATAATTCCCCTGGGCTTAAAAAACACGTAGATTTTCAGTGAACTTTCTGGGCAATTCAAGAATGGCTCAATGAAAAATATTGAAAATTTGCGGATTTCAATTGAGTGCGTCTTGTATAGTTGGAATTACCGAAATTTTATTATACAGTCAAACATTTGTTTACCGGGTTGGATTGAACGGGAATGCGTCATGTACTTACAGCAAAAACTGTATAGCCGATCCGAACAAGGGCGAAACTAGGTAAAACTAGAATTTACTGATAAATACATTTGAAAGTCAGTTGAAACTCGTATTAACTAGGGAAAACTAGTTCTAACGGAATTAATCAGTTCGAACGGTTTGGATTCGTTTCGGTTAATAACCCCAAAGAATAAATCCAATAAACCCAAACAAACTCGAACGCATTAGTTTATCAGTAAATTCTACCTTTCGCAACGGAAAACCCCAACAAACCGAAACAGATCCAAACAAATTAACATTCAAATTTATTTATCAGTGAATTTCAGTTTTCACAAGGGAAAACTAGTTATAACAAACGCAAGAAAAAAACTGTCTTGCTTTATTTGGGTTAATAAACTCAAACAATAATCCCGAACAAATTTATTTATCACTGAATTCTAGTTTTCCCTAAGAAAAACTCAAACGAGCCGAAACCATAAAACCCAAACACACCAACATTCAAATTTACTTATCAGTAAATTTCAGTTTTCACTAGGAAAAACGAGTCGTACCAAAGGCATTCAGTTAAAACCAGTTTCCACTAGGTAAACCGCGTTTAAGGGGTAACACCACTGTAAAATAGAAAAAAAAGGATTTTTTTGATTGGCTTAGGAGCTGCTTTGAACCATCTCGAATAAGGGGGAAAAAAGTTTGGTACGTGTAAAACAGAGGCCCGTGCGAGACCGTGTTTCCCGGAACACAATTTTTCCAAACAGCACGCAGCAAAACTCCATTAATTTTCATTGCACAATTGCACCAATTATCCAAAACTTCATGTTTTCAAAATCCCCCACGTATGTTCCTAGCTATACTCATGTAAATTAATTTAAAAGACAATATTTTTTCGAATTCAAATTTGCGTCAGTTACAATGCGTGCCTCAGAGCGTCTCAAATTCAACATGCCTTGCCAGAATGGCTCCAGCGTCACCATTTCGTATAATTTATAATGTAATTTTTTTATGTTCACTTGAAAATATGACTAATAACATCGTTGAATATTATTATCCTCTTATTTGTTCTTCCACCCAAAAAAAATTGCGAAAAATGACTTAATTTTAGACGTTTACAGTGGTGTAAGCCCTCCAGCTGAAAGCGGGTTTTACCTGTAACGTATATAACGTCTACGTATTACATCCGGGATCATGTGCTCCGGATTACGAAGTTTAGTTTAATCTCTCATCAAAACGAACGTTTCCGTCGACGAACAATTCCGTTACGATTCACCCTTCTCATCTCGATTCAACAATCCAGTGTCAACCTCAATACAACGTCAGCTTCATAAATGTTCCGTGCTTTTTTTATGCAATCCACATGATCCACGAGCTTTTGGAGTTAGAAATGCTTCTTAGGTTGAAATGTTATACGTGGGTATTTCGAGGTGTAAGTAAAAAAACAGCGTGGTGTCAATGCCCATGACCATATCCCGCGATCAGAATGATTTAAGTACGACCGAGGACGGATATTTTCGCGCTAAGCCGGCGAAACTCTTTTCAACGGAGTTTAGACACCATAAAACGCGATGATATATCGTTGGGGACGACTATTGACAAAGATACGACTCCCAGCGGGGAACGTGGAAAGGCTGTAAGAGAGTGCTCAGCCTCAGGCTTCCCGATTCCTCGAGTCGATTTGCCGTCCCTTCGAGCACTCGTTTCCCCCTTTCCGTCCCTTTCGTTCTTTCAAGATTTTACCCTCTCGCCGATTTCCACGTCTCGCAATTTCTAGCTTTCCACCCGCTATTCCCGACATACCCTTCTCGTTCTTGCTCCCATCTACGACTGCAAACTCAAGGCACACTCCCTCTGTGGCAATCGTTCCCTCTCTGTTCCCGCCACCGTATGTTCTTCCCGCTGCTGTTTCTTCTGCTCGCATTGACGAACCCGGAAAAACCGTGCGATGGAGAACTTGTTATCCCCTCGTGTGACATAGCTCTGTGCAAGTCCGTGAAAGAGGACGAGGAAAAATCGGGAGGAGGATATTTTCATGGAGCACCATCGCGTCTGCTGTTCGACGGAGCACCGGTTGAAGTCACGGCAAGGAAGACGATCGACCATTCTCCGCAGTACGTCTCGTCAATTCGAACCTATGTGGGGTACGTACCACATATCCTACGCCACAAGACGCTCCATGAGGTTCGAGGTAAACGAGCGTTGAAACGAAATTGGAGAGAAAAAGAGCAGAGCCGGCCAACTACGTATATCTATAGAGCGTGAATTCGATTTGGGCGAACGTAATGACGGTCATAAGAATTCTCGAAATCAGTCGATTCTCAAACTCCGCTACCCAATGCTTCTGCTTTTCTCATATCGTTTCGTGACGCAAGACACGAACGAAAAGAACTGCATTTTTGCAAAAGGGGACGATCCTTCAGAATTTTCCACCCATTCCAACATTTCGTCACTTCAGTTTTGCGAGTTCACCTGTCAGTTCTATCATCGTAAAACAATCGTCCGCAGCACGCGCTTCGGCAGAAATAAGGAGACTATCCATCAACGAAAGTTCTCGACGTTGCGGTTTAACTTCCCCCCTCAAGTCGCAGAATCCTTATGCGCGGTAGTTACCGAAGAATCTGTCATAAACGTTTGGATTATAGTGCGCGAGGTTACGAACGATCGCGTTGAAAAATATTTCACGTAAAAAGACGGGGAAGAATTTTTATGCATTTTTTTGTGTGCGCCCTCAAATGCGTCGGGAAGCCATGTCTTTTCGTCTTTCTTTTTGCCTTGAGTGGAGAAACAAGCCACGCGGTAAGAACACGCATTAGATCGGAAGGAGAAACGACTCCAGCGTGCATTAGAGGGTGATGGAGATGATGGAAAGAGAGGATGGAAAAGGGGTAGTACCGAGAGTGGTATATCGTGGAGTGAAGGGTGATGCCAAGGGTTCCATAGTCCCATCCACCAGTTGGCATCGCCTATACAACGCATATACTTCACTCTTCGACGGCCGAACGTACACCACCCGTTTCTACTGGAGGTAAATCCGTCTTCAAAAGTATATCTATAAGTGAAACGCTCCAGAATGAATATAAGCGTAGCGAAGCTCTCCATGATAGTCTTCTACTCGCAGTTGAACTTAGGCCACTTGTGAGTGAAGAGCTTCGGAGTGATCTCGAAATCCTTCATCGTTTCGTCGTTAGAGCACAAGAGACATGGCCATCTGAGCAACGAAAAAATAATATCCGATGTGTATTTCAAGCAGTGTTCATGCGATGTACATTCATGTGATAAATATTCGATCGTTTGATTCAACATTGGTTGAACTGCTTCAACACGTCAGTTGAAGTTGGATGTCCGCATGAACCAATTCGTTAACAACAGGTCATTTCTGGCCGTCAACATCTCCTGCAAATAGATCACTTAATTAAGTTCGCTTCACTTTCAACTTTGGTAGCACCGGGTTTACTTTGGAAACATGTCAGAACGATGGTTGAAGGTTCGAAGCTCTCGAAGTATGCCCGTACTTCGTGAACTTTCTTCGCGAACCATCACGAATGAACAACATGATAGATTGCAGTATAAATAAATTATTAGTTAGAAGTTTGCTTCGATCAAAAGGAAAATTCCGGAGAAAGATTGAAGTTATAATATTGCTTTAGTAAAATATAAAGGGCGAAAAAAAAGGCGAGGTAAACGAGGTTTTCCTCGTCATCTGGCCTAGAAGATGAGAGACTGGGTACTTGGCGCATATTGCCTTTTACCCCCTAGAGTCCTTGCGCGCCGTGAATAAGCACTTTTGCCTCACTCCGCTTGTCCTCGTTTCTTGGTGGGACGCTGTGCCTCGCATGATATCCTCGCTTGGCCGGATATTGCCTCGAAAGGTGTCACCGACGCTTGAAGCGGAAGAACTTATACACGAAAGCGAATATATAGGAGAATAGGGTTTAACGAGGGATCTCATCTCGTCTGTTACCGAAGATGCTTCAACCCCCGCGCTAGCTGAAACGTTTGTGATGCTACATCTTTTTTTCCGGAGGATATTGATGAAGGCAAGAGCTCATCGTGATCTCTGTCCATTTTCGACGGTCCATTTTCGGCGGTCTTAAGGAGAGATATACACCTAGATGGTCGAAGTCGAGGATTTAGAAGCTATGAACATTCCGTCGACCGTAGAAGACCTACACTATGGGCCTGGTATCGGTGATTCCATGTAAGTTGACAATTTTCATGATTTATTCATTTCCAAATTTTCAAACGCGTTTTTCTCAAAACCACGTTTTTCAAATCGGTACCCAACATTTCTCGAAAACCAATGAACCGATTGCCTTGAGGTTTTTTGTGGTTATTCTATACACCATTATATAGTACTTGTCATAGGATTTTTTTTCCGTTACTTAGTTTTTGTTTTATAGGCAAAATAATAACTAATTGTTGGCCCAAAAATCACTATTTATGTTCAAACGTCCGCCGTTTTGTCATAAATCGATATTTTCAAAATCGACTATGACAAGTACTAGATTATAGTATCTAATTTAATAATCTTTTTGGTTTTTTTTTCAGATGATTTTTGAAGAAACGCCAGTGGGTACCATATACGCAGATTTTTTTACGACGCTCCAAGGATCATACAATATTCTTGTATATTTTTGATATTTTTAAATGAGGAAAATGAAACATGTTTTTAAATGTATATACTTTTAGATAATTATAACCCCAATCCGAAATTTGAAATAGTTTTCCTTGAAAGATTCACAAAAATGACCTTTTTTCCGGCTCCTAGGTGTATATCTCCCCTTAAAGAAACGCCATGGAAGGAGAGTGCAATTTTGACTTTTCAGCTTCAGGGATGATCGATCCTCCGGTGAGGCACAAGTTGGAATTGGTCGATCCAGCGTGAATCAGCATCGCGATACATCGCGAGGTATTCGAATTAAGGAGTGAGATGCAGTCAGAGGCGTGAAAAAACGAGTATTTTCAATAATTTGTTTTTATGGTAATTAAGTTTGTTTTACAAAAGTGGTCACACAGACTTTTTATGTTATATTTCAACTTGACTTGTACAAATTTTCAAAGAAAAATATCGATTATTTATAAAAATAGCGCCATCTTTGTCGGACCCCTTCGGCATGTAGTGCTTTGCGGTGACCATCATAAAATTTTACTGAATCAACAGAAATAAAAAACAAAAAACATCATTGGTTTAATAATAAATCTAGTTCTTAATTGAAGCTTTTTTTCAAGAATTAACAAAATGGTGGCTTCCGACCGATAACTTCCGATTTCCGACCAAAAAATCGCTCGTTTATTGTTAAAAAAAATAGACATTTTCAACAAAAATGAAAATTCTTCGATTAAGGACTAGTTTTTAATGCTATCAATAAGCACACCAAATTTCATCAAAATCCGTCGAGTGGTTTTTGATTTATAGTGGTCACCGACTTGAAAAACATAGTTTCGAGAAATACGCGTTTAAAGTTTTTCGATGTGGATACGGTATTATATATTCGTAAAATGCTGAGCTCGATCAATGAAGCTAAACTTTTTTATGTATATTGATCCGCTGAATCCGAATATCACAATTTTATCCCTTAAAGTTGAGAATTCAATTGTTTATAGCCAATTTTTAAAACAATTTTTCAAAAAATTAAAGTTTTTCGGGATGAATTATGTTTTTAAAAATATTTTGGGCAGTTTTATAACGAAAGTATTCTCTTTAAAATTTTGCTAAAGTTCATAGTTATTGAGTAATACATTTTTGAAAATTTCTTAAAGACTTTACCAATTTTACACTTGATTTATGTATAGAAATACTAATTAAAAAATTACTTACATCGAATCATCAATTCCTGGCCCACACAATAGGGCTTCTGCCGAAGTGGAAGCTTCCAAAATATCAATTTGTTGTTGTCTTCGAAGCATTCTGCCTTCCCGGGTATATCGTTTGCGCGTTTGTCAGCCACGTCTGTACGTTGAGAATAGACGTGGCCCCTCCACTAATTGTGGGATATCCAGGAAACCATTCATCGGATTGACTTGAAATGTTCAGGGAATATTTTCGAAACATCATACTTCAAGAAAATGTAAAAAAATCGATGTTTTGAAAATTCTGATTGCATCTCACTCCTCAATCGCGTAACAATGCTTGGATGTCGACCACTACGTGTCTCTTTTGGTACGTACGTAATGGCTTGCTCGAAGAGGCAAGTGCAACGCTCTCGTATCTACATAATACGAAATCTTAAACACACGTTTGCAGACGGGACCACTGAATCCCGAATGACAAACGAGCGTCTCTCCCTGGCGATTTGTATACGTCGCGCCCTCTCGCTGAGCAGGCAATGGCGAGAATACAAGGGGTTGAATAGGGCCGGTGTGAGAGGCACCATGAGAGAAGTTTCGAATTCCGGACTGGGTGTTGGTGTGTGCTTGGCACAAAGAGCGAGAAAATGCTGCAGCAATGGTTCCCCGTCGAGTTTCCGGTGTTGAGTAACCGGTCTTGCGTAACGCTGGCCAGACAGTAGCCGAATGTCCGGCACTGTCTGGCCACTGACCACCGTATTCCCTATATCGTAAATTTCCATTTCCACGGATGAGAACGACAGGGCCATCGTACATGTGAAAATCGTTTGTCACAACGTATCGGTGATCATGTTCAGCTACTCTCGTGAGTCTTGGCAAAAAACCGCGATATCGAACGATAGAATTGATCAAGTGACGGATAACTCAGCAAGTATCTCAGTTCGATATCACTGTTGGTACAGGGAGGCCCCGACGTCGCGTATGTAACGAGAGAGTTCGGCAAGATTATAACTACGTGTATTTATAGTAGGAGCTCTACGTGATGGCGAATCCACGAGTGGTTAATCGTGTAAGCCGTCCGACCAACGAAATGAGCGCCCACATTCGTCGACGTCCCTACATATACCAGACCATTGGGTAAACATATTTCGCCTAGAATTCCGGACACTTTAACCCCCTCGTGGTAATCCGGAGCGAGGATTAAAGTGCGTCCATTCCTCGCTTATACGTCTCTTTCTCTTGCGTGTATGCAGATGGGTAAATTTTGTTACTATACGGTGAATACGTTAATCCTGAACTTCACCTTCAACCCCCGAGAGCGGTGGTTCACACGCGAGAAGGACACCTATGTATGTCCACCCTATTAAGCCACGGTACCCTCATTACGCCCGCGTATTTAGTCTCATTGGAGTAAATCCTCGACTCATTGGGCCATGATCGCAGACGAGGGATGATGATATTACCGGAAATATTACTACCGGCTTATGGAAATATTGACAATCCATTTGTTACGTCGTCACGACGGTGGGTGGAAAACGAAAGTGGAAAGTCATCAGGATCAACGGACTACATCTACCTAGGTGGGTGAAGAAATTGCATTTTGCAAAGGTAGTTTTATTTGATAGTATCATCTTTGAGGTATATTCCCTGAATATTTCATGAAATATTCCTCAAATTGAATGAGCTACAGCTGCTAACGTCGGATGGGCGAGCGGCAGCAGCATACCATACTTCAAAGTTTAAACGCGTTTTTCTCGAAACATTGTTTTCAAAGTCGGTGGACATGATATCTCGAGAACCACTCCATGGATGGTTTCCAAATTTTTAGGAGATACGGAGAGAAATAGTTAACGGTCGTTGACGATCTCACTTTTTTTAAATCGATATTTATTTTTTATTAGTTAAGTAAAAATTACGACTTTTTTCAGAGATTTTGTATGCTCGAGGTTCAACTCATCGCCACGTTGTTGAATAAAATTATTTTAAAAATCGACGATCGTCAACGACTCATATGTATTGTTAACTTGAATACCCCGTTCGGTTTTTTGATTCCGATGGACCGTTTAAGCTGGAGAAGGTCCACCGCCAAGCGTCGTGAAAAAAATTCATCATCTGCCGGTGGCCATGTTTTTGTTGTTTTTTCTGTATTTATTGGTGATTCTTCTTAAAGGCTCTCATTATATGTACCTTTGTATTAAAAAAGGGGTTCTTTTTCACCAACCATTTCCCAGAAAAATATTCGGAATTTGGCCATTTTTTTCGGGCCTCTAACAAGGAACATCACTTAAGGCGGGAGCCTGAATCAGACGGTTCAAAAAAGCGGTTTTTCGGATTTTTTTTAGAAGGGAAAAAAACAAATGAGTCCACTAAATATTAGAGTATTTTTTCATGTATACTTGCAATGTATAAAAAAAATGTTCAACGTGAAACAATAA
Source organism: Ophion slaviceki (assembly GCA_944452715.1). Lineage (NCBI taxonomy): Eukaryota > Metazoa > Arthropoda > Insecta > Hymenoptera > Ichneumonidae > Ophion > Ophion slaviceki. The sequence continues at coordinate 11,840,188 of OX101792.1, read as the reverse complement.
ATGACTGCCGATTTATCAGCCTATTCCATGTGCGTCTTGCCACTGCAGTCCTCAGTCGGCGGGAAAGATGCAGCTCGTAATAATTAACTGAACCAAGTAAACCAATAAAGTTTTCAATTGTTAGATATTTTTCTACTGGGTGAATTAAGAAAAAGCTGAAAAAATCGAGAAATTATAACTTTTATTGATTGAAAAAAAAGTGTTTAAAAGAACACTTTAACGTGCTATAAAAATTATTAAAAAAGACTTGTTCAACGACTTTTTTAATTCACTTTGAAGAGATTTTCATACTGAAGAAAATAAACTTTGTTTTGATTCAATAGGTCCTTTAGTTTTTCTGTTATCACGCTCGCCAATTTGGAAAAAGCGTGAAAATGAAAACTAGAGAAAACGCGCTTCAAAATTTTCAAAAGGAGGAAATATCAATATCAAATATTAATCGCTTCTCTGCTTTTGGCCTTGTATCTTCGAAAATATTTACAATTCGCCTCTGTAACTCTGTAAATAGATTCTTGGATAGTTTATTGATTTAAGCAATAAAAAAAACCGATTTTTCGGATCTCCTAATTCAGGCTCTCCTCTTAAGTGTACGCCTTCGATTTTGTTGAAACTCATATATGTGATAACGCATTGAAAACCATTAGACACGTATTTTTTTTATCTACGGAAAAACATGTTTAAGGGGGGAACCGAACCTTCAAAGAAAGGTGTGTCACCCCTAATTTAATATTTTTTCAATTATTCTATAGTGGTTTTTCATCACTTTACATAAGAAGAATTTTGGTTGTTGTTACATTCAGATCGGTGGACTGCTTGTGGATAAATCTGCAGAACCACCCCTCGACACGCCTTCCTTTGAGAGGTGGTTTCCCCCCTTAAAAAGGTTTTTTCGCAGATAAAAAAAGATAAGTGTATAATAGTTTCCAGTGCTTTATCACACATATGAGTTTCAACAAAATAAACGGCGGGCACTTAAGTAATGTTCCTTTAAGGCGTTACCCCCACTTGTAGCGCAAAAAAGGCCTTTTTTCATGAATTTTTTAAAAGAAAACTACAAAACTTTTTTAATCGATCAATATACCATCTTAAAGAACACATCTTGAAGAACACTCAGTAATTTTTTTATTGAAAAATATTACATTGTTTAGTGGCAAATGGCCGTCAATGAAATAATGTTTTTATATACACGGTTTGCGGTGACCAACATTGCGGCGAAGTGGATCATCTGAAAAAAAATGCGGATGGATTTAGTCAAATATAAGTATAAACTAGTCTTTAATCGAAGGATTTTAAAAAAAATTCATTTTTCACCAAATGGCGGACAGTCAAAGTTAATGGTTCGATTTTAACGAAAAAAGACGGCCGTTTTTTGGCTATAAAACGGCCATTTTTTTCGAAAAAAAATCGAACGATTAAAGCCTACATTTTTATGTATTAAATAAGCCTGCAAAATTTCAAGAAGATCGGTTCATTAGTGTTCGAGTAATCTTGGTCACCGACTTCAGAAATGCCATTTTGAGAAAAACGCGTTTAAAGTTTCAATTTCAGTTTACACGAAGAAAAATTTTTTTTTGTAAACTTACATAGTCATCTATTCCGGGCCCATACAGAAGTATGGGCCCGGATACTTATACTTCAAAAAAATGCAATAAAAAAATCGATTTTTTTTCAAAATCGCAAGTGGGGGTAACCCCTTAAGTAGATGTAGCCCCTTCGAAGCCTTCCGTATTCGAATGCAATACCGTATTCCCTTCACGTGGTTACCAAGAAGCTGTGTGATTTTTATTCGGTCAAATTACACTCTGTGAAAGACCGACCATTTAGTTTGAAGTTGTCGCATGCATATATCGAGTGTTACCTACCTCGTGTACATTGCGGAGGGAGAAAATAAATTGCGATTTCGAGTTTCCGAGTGTGAGTGTACGTGTGTATTGTGGCAGGCGAAGTGATGCATTATTAAAATATTTCGAGCGTTTTTTGTTTTGTTCATTTTCGTTGTTGTCTATTCAATCGCAATTAATTGGAGTTTCGTAAACGAGAATGAGCGTCTGCTCGAATAATTGCGCACTCGTGTGAACGTTGAACTCATCTTTGGTAGGCACGAGGAATGTCCCGGTGGATGGAGACGCGATGCAGCTTCCGTTGGAGCTCTCTGGCAAGAGAGTGCTCTCATTAAAAGAGTTTCGAAACATTCACGACCTCGTAACCTTGACGCCTCTCTGGAGTAGAGAGAAGGTTGGCCGAGAAGGAAGAGACGAGAGAGAGAAAAAATTGTACCTTGTACAAAAAGTAAGTACTCGTCGGTGCATTGGCCTGTCGTGGAGTGGAAAAACTGCAGCCACGTTTTCCCTTTTCCGTATGCTGAGCAGGTTTCGGTCTCCTCCTTTTTCCCTTCTAGCCTCCTACGCTCTTCGGTAACGACTCATCCGTGCTGCTTTCCACGACTCACAATCAGTATTTTACCGTTCGCTTCACGTTCGCACTTAATTAACGTATGCTTTCAATGCTGGCACGTTTACGTAGAACTCCAATTCGAAGTTGCAAAGTTCCGAGTTACTACTGACACACCGTTGAGAGCGCTGGGAGATCTTCGTTTTTTTTTTACGAATCGTACTTGGCTCCGTAGGGCCACAAACGTCTGATGACCTAGGTGGGTTGACACAGAGGTAAGTTGAAACAGTGTCAATAGCTCGGTAGATGTCATTGTTAGCGAGCTGGCAACAATGTCATTTTTCATTGCTACGACGCGCGCCACTTGTCAGTTCGCTCCGGTGCTCTTGCAAGTTCAATTGCGTCACATCGACACCCGAGCCAAAAACATTGGCAAAAGTAAGTATTTGTCGTATTTTTCATTAAGCCTTAGATACCTTGTTTGTATATTTGATGGTTGTGATGTACATAGGTTGGAAGCTTGCTAACTTAGCATTCGATTTGTCATATTGAATTTGTTGTTTAGCAATACTCTTTATCAATAGTGAGTTCCGAATCAAGTGGTATCGCATTTTTGACACTTAGGAGAGTTGGAACAAGGTGTTTCAACTAACCTCCGTTGCAGTAATGTTTTCATACGTTTATATTTTGTGGTGTGGTTTGCAAGGCTTGCATTTGTTTTATTTCAGATGCCGAATAAATATATTAGGAAAACGGTGAAGAGGTTACTCCATGGGACGTAATATCGAGCACAAAGAGAACGTGAAAAGTGGAGACGAGGAAGAGTATTTTCGCGTGTGTTGTATGGAATCGTATTCAAACAGCAGGCCAAATGAAAAGTGGGTACAATGCCTGGAGTGCAAAGCATGGTCGCACGAAGCCTGTACTGGTGGAGAACTTTCATATGTATGTGACAATTGTTTGTCAGAATAGAGATTGATTTGCTTTCTTGCCATAATGTTTCTCCTTCGATTTATTTTTTAGTTTGCTATATTTTGCTATTTTATTCCGTGAGATTCGTAAGTTTATATTCGTTTCAGTTAGAACTTATAAAAGTTTGTTGGACTGAATAACAAAGTGAGACTTAGATTAATGTCGAGGTTAAATTTTTTAATTTTTAATAAAGTTTTTTTAATAACAATGTGTTTTGACTTAATTTATACCCATGTTTTGTACCAATTCCCAGGCGTTTCAACTTACCTCGATATGAGGAGAGTTGAAACAAAGCGACTTATTGTACTTAAATGGTTTTTTTACAGGTTACATAATTCCTGGAGTCATTTGTAGTCAGAAATCGATTAGTCGATTAAAAAGGCTACAAAACAACTTTATATTTACGCGAATCTCTCGTTTCGATTGCGAGATATGGGGTGAAATCTGAAAATTGTTTCAACCCTCCTAGATCTCCCCTACTCTCGTGTGTCAATTTCGGATGATTTTGTATTTTCTGTAATTTGTTATACTTCTTGCATGTCACGAGCTCTGTTTGGACCTGATGAAAAGTAACAATGTAATTAGGCGATGAGGACCATCAGAGCTTGCTGGTTGAAAAATTAACACGTTTTCCTATTTCTTCAACGATGCTCTTTGGTTGCCCAGGGCGTTTGTTATAAACGATGATAATGCCAGTAGGTTATATTTAATACGGGCTAATGCAGTGAAGTACAGTAAGCACACTGACGCATATCGACGATGTGCTTTCGTATGGAAGGCTCACGACATGAAGCCGGAACTAACATTCTGTCTGCGTTACACAGGCTGTTCCGCGCATGGTCTCTCTCTCTCTCTCTCTCTCTCTCTCTCTCTCTCTTCCACTCCATTATCCTCGCGTGCTTTTCTACTCCGTGACTACTACTACTACTATTATAGTAATAATCCTATTTGTAACAATGCCACGTGGCCTAAGGCAACTCGACCCAGCTGCCTCGTTTTCAGCATTCAGTCGGCTTCCTTCCCCGGCTGACCCTTTGGGAGGTCATCAGCTCGATTTCGAGATTTTAATGCGTCCGCACGACCCCGAATGAGTTTGCTTCGGTAAAACATTGATGCTCATGGAACACACCCACACACAGCATCAACATGTGGTGAACATCAATTAGCTGCACCGATCACTTTGCTAGCTGATCGTGAGCTACATTAAAGGATATTGTAGGGGCTGAAATGATAGGATTGGCCAAAACAACGGTTGTACGTTTTTCTCTGGCACTCGTTCGAATTCGGGCTAGTATAAACCTCTGCGTATAATAATCTCACAATTCAACTGCAATATAGCACAATCTCAATAGTGTCCGGATGTTTCTTAACTGGACATGCAAATTGTCATGCGAAGAGTACCGTGGATTGGGGATACTTCGATTCGTGTGGCTACTTTGATAAAAACTTTGTTTTGTTTTTAAATTCAAAGTACAAAGTTCCTGAAAGTGACTGAAAGTTTTTCTTTTGCGATTGGCAAACCTGAATATCTCTTTACGCCATCACTTTGGTGTCCTCCTCCGATTTTGTTGAAGCTTTTTTATGTGGAAGAGTATCAAACACCAAGAGACACGTATTTTTTTATCGGCGGAAAAACGGTTTTAAGGGGTGAAACGCTCCCTCAAAAATGATATAAAAAAATTTCACATTGCAACAATGTTTATTTTTTTGTGTACTACACATCGGAGATGAGAACGATGACGTTGTCGACGAAAAACGAAAAACACCCCTATTTTCGAGGGTGCGTTTCACCTTTTAAAACCGTTTTTCCGCCGATAAAACAATAACGTGTCTCTTAGTTTTTGATACTCTTTCACATAAAAAAGTTTCAACGAAATCGGAGGACACCAAAGTGATGTTACCTGTTAGCCGCAGCATGAACATAAGTAATGTATTTAAACTATTCTTTATGCTCGAATAATTTAAAAAATAACAAGTTGAGTGTTGCAATGACATGTTTTTGATAATAATTATCTTTTCAGGTGCTTATTAAATTACACCATTATGCTCTGTTGTATAACATAACCTCAAAAACATATTATATGGGCGACAGTTATTTCGTTGGGGTGTCTTGGTCACTTCGACCGGGTAACATTGATCATTGATCAATTTCACCCCACTCAATATCTTCATTGCTAGTCTCGCAGAATTCTCAGAGATTTTCGTCTTCTGATAATTTTTTTAATTGTAGGTTTCAATTGTAGGTTAAGAAATGTTCCTAATGTGTCCATCAGGAACATTTCTTAACCTACAAGTCTGCATTTCTGTACCAAATCACACTGATTGTGAGACAAAAAATATCAAAATGTTATTTGATTTTTTTTGTCTTACAATTTTGTCTTACAATAGTGTCTTACAATTGGTACGTGACCTAGTTTAAGTGAAACATGATCCTAATGAAACCAACGTGATCTCGTTTTGTGATCTAGATACCTAGGTCGACATAACTATTGCAACTTGTTTTTGCTAGTTTTTCTAATGTTTCGAAGTTCATGTATGTATTACTGCACAAATAAATATAAAATACCAGTTGATTTTGAAAAGTAAAGGTACAATATTTGTTTGATCAAAGTAACCCCAAAACAATAAAAATCGTTGTAACTTTGGGTCCCGTTGACCGTTTTTTTCTTTAGGAAAAAATGCTCTTTGGTCACAACTATTTTTTTTCGTTTATTCTTAAATATTTTAATTTGTAATTTGGAAGATAAAAAGACTAAAAAAGTTGATGTTTCCATTAAAAAACGATTTTCTTGCTATATTATTTGAAGAAATATATTCATTGTCATTTCAAAATTGATCAAAGTAATCCCAACCCACGGTACTATAGAAAAATGACGGCAGGTCCTAGTGTTTTTCTCTTTGAATGTCCACATCGGGATTATTGCCGTATCACGCATCCATGAATCTCATCAGCAGAAGACGAAAGCCACTCTATGGCTCCACTTGATCTTACAGTCCACGGATTTCAATATTTACGGAAACAATCTTTTTAAAAGTTTCAAAAGAAGTAGCCGCAATCAACGTTCGGTACATGTCCAGATGGGCAGCCGTTCCGCTGGTGGACTTTCGCGCAGCCGTGCAAGAGGAGCAAGAGAAGTCGCCGGATGGGAAAGGGACGGCAGAAATCCTGTGACTCGGGGGATTGGACAGAGTCGGACGTTGCTCAAAACTTGTGGCCATTACGTGAGTGGCGGGTCTTGGTTCTCTTCGTCGTCTACGTCGTCGGCGGCAGTGCAAAATGTTGGGAAAAGTAAAAACTGTACTGTACAAGCTTCGTACAGTACGAAGAAAACTAGAAGGAGCCGTAAAATGTCCAGAGCAGACCTATATGTACTTTCCCAACCCTATTCCAACCCCCCCCCCCCTCCCTGACGCTATCCGTAGGCTGAGAATGGGCTGGAGTGTCTTTCTCCTGGCCGATCTAGCCTCCGGCACAACCTGAAGCACGGCGGGCTCCCCACTGTGTTACTCGGAAGAAATCCGAAAGTTTTGGCCCAACGGAAACATCGGAGACAGGGAAAAACGATAGGGCAGAAGGAAGGCGGAAAAAGGCATCGGCCAAGAATGGGTATGGGCTTTTGTAGCTTGGGAAGGAAGCCTCCACAGGAAATCCGACGAGAGTTTGTGTTTCGCAAAACACCAAGAGCCCAGTTGCGAGTAACTAAAACAGTCAAAACGCATTCCATCATTGAAATACAAACCAAGCTCTTCGTGTCAGCAACTGGTAGGGTCAAAGTGGGAACAGTGGCAACAGTGGGTACACTAAACCTTTTCTGTTTCTCAGATGTACATATGTGCGTCTTTTTCACATTAGAACCGCCCTCGGATGCCCATAGGTTTGACCTTGTCTGCGAGTCGCTCCCGCGCAATTCGGTTGTGAGAGGTGATTTTATATTATTTTTGGTGTCAAAAGTTGAAAAACCAGCTGAGTTTGTATGTTTTTTGCTTCTTTACCTATCGCAGTTATGTTCGGAGGCATTGTTCTCCCGCAATATACAGTTATATTGCAATATTCGAGCATTGTGTTTGTTAACCTAACAAAAATAGAAACTTGTCAGTACCCGCTTTAGAAGAAAAGAGAGGGTCGGTACACAGTGGCTCAATTTTTCGAGACACACAGAGGTAAGTTATGATATGAATATTTTCGCGTTGTGATTTAGATAGGTACTGGTACTACCTCATTAGGTAGGTACTCATTGTTGATTAATATTCAATAAATGATTGTGATTGATCTCATAATATGCTGTCTTTTTTCAATTAATTTTTCAATAGTTTACTGTACAATACTCCCCATTGTATAGAGAAAAGCACTCCATTACCTACAAGTGTACCGTGGATCAGGGTAATTTTCTTCAAATTTTGCTTCATTTTGAAATTTTGTTTGACTGTGAAATTACACTGAGAAAACAGTTTATTTATAGTAAAGAAATACATTTAGTTGGCACTTTTATTCAAATATTCATTAACTGTTACAAAATTTGTTAGTCGTTAAGAAATATTCGTATTCTCATGACAAAATTGTATGGCCATAGAATTTCTTTGAAAATAATGATTTATTCGATCACTCTTATTTCTCTCAACTCAGTAGATGTTTATGGTAATTGAAAAACGAGTTGAAATTGTGATGTGGTAATTCAGTTCAAAGGAGCATGTTCCATCAAAGTACCCATTTCTTAGCTATTACTAAATCTTTATTTGTGACAATTCAGAGACTCAAATGAAGGATTCGTTTACTGTAAGAAGACATTTATTTCGCCATATCCAACTTTACCATTTGTTAATAGTTAACATATCCTGGCACATATAAATATATTGTTTTCTCAATGTAGGCATGTTTTACTGTGTACACCCCTTAGTACACAGTGGATCAAATCCCATTTTTTAAATGGTTAATATCTCAATATCTATTGGGTTAGGCCGTTCAGTGTCTTTTAACAAAATGAAGCCATTGAACACACCTCACGTTTAGTCACGGTTTCATTGAGATTGTGTGAACGCTTAGGCAGCTATAGACCTCTAAAAAACATGAGCCACTGATCCCACTCTGACCCTACTGGAAATCTCTCCATGCGAGTATTGTACGAAGTTTCACTTCTCGTTGAGGGAGCAACGAAAATGGAAAAGGAGTGAAAATGAAGGATGAGAAAAAGTATAGGGCCCAGAATATGGAATATAAGCGGCCATCTAGGCTTTCGTGTGTGAGGAAGAGCGACAAGTTGCACGTGGTTACAAGTACGGACTTTTCGATGTAAAACTTCAGCGATGTTCGTGAAACGAACGCCCATCCATCTCGGCACCTTGAACTCACCAGAATGGTACGCCCTTTGTTGAAACAAGCGAGATGACTGAGCCCGAGACAGTTGTTTAATTAGGGTATACGAATAACTGGAGACGAGGGTAAAAAAACACACAAGAACCGCCGACAGCCACGTAGTCTTTGCTCCTCCGTCCTCTCGTTAGAGACAAATTGGCCAACTTCGTGATCTCCACCGAGACCACAATGGACAAAGTGTAGACACTTTTTCTTCCACTTTTATTTCTCGTCGTTCACACACGAATACTGGAATCCGGTGGGTATTCCTCAGGTCTCGCGTGTAACGCGAAGAACGACGGAATCCAAAATGATAAAAAGATATCATATATACGTATTCACACAGAATACTGTAATTGATTTGACGCAATGAATCAAGGGGGCCCTATCTCGCAGCTCGTCGTGGAATTACTCGGATACATGAAGAAACTTAGGGAAACAAAGTTTTGACACTGCGTAGAAAGTGCGTAACCAGGTGTCGTCGAGTGGCTCGGCGTCGGAGAAAAAAAAGCTAAGATAATCGCAAGGGCGGAAGGGATCGCGCACTCGCGAATTCCGCAACACTGCTTCAGAAAGTAACCGGGAACTCTCTGGATTGGAAATATTAGGAAAGTTGTGCCCAGCACATCCAGCTCGATAAAGAAACGCTGTAGGTAAAGAGCGGGGAGGGATGAACGAGCTGGAGAAATTTACGAACCGATAATTTGACGAGGAAAATGCGACCGAATCGCATGTCGCTCTCGTGCTACTCTGCTCTGCCTCGAGTCTGTTTTATATTTTCTCCTTTTTTCTCCCTTCAGCAGTGGCAATAAAACTTGCGTTACCGGGGTATACATACCGGAAACTTAATAAATCTCGAGTCTGCAATAAAAAAGTTGATGGCCTTAGGAAGAGCGATCTGAGGCAGGAGAAAAAGAGATTGAAAGAAAGCCCGCGCTGATAGCTTCTTTTCCATTTTGTCTTATATTCGTAAGCTTCATATTTTTGCTGTTCTTTTGAGACGATGTTCCTGCCCTTCTCGTCTTCCAGTTGACTATTTAACGTGGCCGTTCACAATCAAATTCATGGACGAAATATATTTTCCTGGATGAGCTTTTCGAGGATGTTCGTGGATCGAAGCACATTTTCGAAAATGGATTGTACCTGATGTGCGACATACCAGAAAGGAATGGGAGAAGAGAGAGAGGAAGAGAGAGGGAGAGAGAGAGAGGGAGGGAGGGAGAAAGAGAGGAAAGCATTACAAGGGTGCAAGAGCTTTCTGGATGATTTAGAAGCTGGAGTGAGTGACGGGTGTTTCGTAGCCCTGACTTACAGAACACCGTAATCACTTATAGTGGATTTCTCTCACTGTCTCTCGCATGGATACGAGCTTCAAGTGGTTGGGAACATGAACAGGAGGGACTCGTCGCCATCGCAATTCCTACCCCGACTAGGTAAAGGGGGCATCATAAATCTCGCTTGCAGCAACAGCGTGTACATCTTGCAGAAGCGACATCGAGAGAACTAGACATGTCTCGTAATAACTAATCATTCTGCTTGTAGTCCAATTTCAATTAAGGAACTTGTATAGTTCATTTCCATCTCTTGACGAAATTTTCACATGAGGATTTTGCGTTTTTAACGAAAAAAGCAAGTGTGAGTTTGTTTGGGTGGTAGTAAATCTTCCGTCGAATTCCCATAGGCTAGGAACAAAAACGAAGGGCTATAGAGAGAGAGAGAGAGTGGAGAGTTATCAATCAAGGAACCCAGACCGATGAACTGTACGTTCGAACAGCGACAAGGGTCACATTAGTCTTCTCAGCGCGTATTTATTCGCACTGCCAATCACTGCGAAGACATAAATCCCAAGAGATCGCGCGAGGGAGGTAAAAACTCACCCTCGGAATGCCTCTTCTATCCTGAATATCCAGTCGAAGATGACTAGATGGAACTGCGGAGGGTTTCGAGACGATAACTTGTACATTCGGAGCGTGGTGATCGTCGAACTTCGCTGACGGATTCGTGACTAACGAACGCGTATATGGTTTATGTAGTACTGCCCTCCAGATCGACACATGGCATGCCACAAAAGTGGCAACAATCAATGCACTTTAAAAAAATCAGGATTTTCTACATCCACACTAGGGCCTCCAGTTTTAGCCTTTCCCCAATGTTGTACTTTGAATCGACTTTAACAACGGCTGTGAAGACAACTGTCAAAGCCGCGAGGGCTGCTTTTTTCAAGGCAAGGATACATTGTTTCGTCGAAAAATAAAACAAAACCTTCGCGTACGGCTGAAGGGCTCTGGCTGATTTTTTTCGCAGCATATCACTGCGGACCAAGTTGGAAGAATGTAAGAGCCTAAAGTGCAAAAAGAGGTTTTGCTACTGAAGCTCTCAAACTACCGCGCGATTTCGCAGCGCTTGTACGGCTTGACCGAGTTTCTTTGTGCACCAGCTTGCTAGGATACTTCTTCGTGGTTTTGGTAAAAAAGCATACCCGAACACATAGGGATTTCTTCGTTTTTCAAGCACGTCGCTTTTGCGGTTGCCTCTTCGTCTGGTCGCGTTTTTTTAAAACCCTTTTTAACATTCGAAAAGAGAATGCACGGTGGTTGTAGCCTGGCCGAAGACCGTGGTACACCGCATACCTTGCTAAAGTATAGCGCTAGTATTACTCTGGACCACTTACTTTTCCATCGGGACTGCATACTTTGATCCCGGCTAGAGAGACGATCAGAAGAACCGCCGTAGACCGATCACTGTACTGAAACACAAAAACAATTCACATCACGGTCAATCATCGGGCAAAACAAATTGACCAAATCACTCGCCATTCGCAATCAATGTAACTCAAGCTACAGGCGCTCGCAGCTTTGGGACTGAGAAAAAAGACACGCAATGGCTAACAATGGAGCATCCTGGCGACTCTTGTCACAAACCAACAGATGCTCTCGAACTCTTGGCGCTTTTCCCCTTCGTGCTGTACGAAACTCCCTTTCGCGCGAAAAGAGGAGATACTTCGGCTGGGGGACACGAAGAAGGAGGCAAACTCGGTAGCGTTGACTTGCCACGGCAACAGCGAGCTGCATAGTCTAATCCCGGGATTGAAAAGTTGGCAAAACGAGAGAGCCACGAACCGAAAGTCCAACTGGCAAAAGTGGGCAGCAGGGGGGAGGCAACACGGCGAGAGGACGGGGCACGTATAAATGGGCAACAAGGATCAGAAAACGGTGGCATTGGTAAAAAAGATGGAGATGGAATAAGTTCTGGCAAACGATGGATGAAGAATTGTCTCGGATGACGCTAAGGCACGAGGGGAGTCTCTCATTGTCTTAAAACTCACTGAGGGTGACGAGGACACTCTCCCATCATCATCATTGTAATGTTCGTTTGGTGTATCATGGCTGGTGAGATTATTGCAACGCCGAGGGCTCGTTTTGCCTCAGCGAACACCCTACGTACTGCGAGGTCGCCTCTACTCGAAGATCTGGTAAAACGGCGCGTGTCCGTCACAAGCTTGGACGGCAGCGAGAAGTACTACACGTACGTAGATGGTGCCCGTAGCAATGTTAGTCGTTTTGTTCATAGTTGGGTCGTTGCGCAATTCTAAATGCCGTAGGCTTCCGCGTTTCACGCTTGTTCTCCCTACTTGATGTCTTCATCTGGCGGTTTCGCTCCACCAAAACTTTTCATCCCGAATATTAATATACGCCTTATGGAATATGGCAGATTAAGGGTGGATTTCAGGATGTCTAGCTCAGGGCGAAATCATCACCAGGCGGGCGACGAACGACTTGTCACACGATGGGAAATCCGGTCTGAGGTGGCGAGGAATTCATCAAGACTATCGTGAGTATATCTATGAGTGTATATAGAGCACTCATTATGGCGGCGAGAACGAATCTGGACTCAACCAGAATGCTTTTCGTTCAGTCTGTCGGAATCGCTGAGACAAATAACTATCATACCATACTGATTGGGCACGAATACAGGAGGCTGGTATAAAACAAAGTGGTGAAAAAACAACCAAATACATTTTACGAATTAGTTTTTGTTTTAATTGAAAGAATATCTAGTATTCTATTTCCAACAATTAGGAACCTTGATTTTTTTAAAGTAACAAACTCAAGACTACGAAACGGGATTTGCGAACTCTTAGACATACGGGCGTTTAAGAGTACGCGCGGGGGTCGATAAGAGTACGCAAGCATCAATCGGCACATAAATCGGAATTAAAATTGCCCACATTTGTATGAGCGGTGCATTTCTCATTCCACTAAACTTCACACTTCAAACACTCGTTCCATTCCTCACTCATTGGTTCTTCGTATATTTTTTTTGTATACTTTGTATACTTGTAAAAAATATATATACTATATATAGACAAAATACTTTATATATATATAGAGTATTTAATGTCCCGCGACCCTAACCATTTTTGGTTTTCCTGATTTTTTTTTGGAAAATTGTACCCCATGAAATGAATATCCAAACCAACTTTTAAATTGTTCTCTCTCCTCTTGTAGGAGTTATAATTTTCCAAAAAATCTCGATTCCGGAAGTTTTGGAAACGTTTAAAGGCTCATAACTCCTGAACTAATTGAGATATCGACAAATGTCACTATGTAATTTTTTTCATTTTGATGCATACTTTCTTTAAAAAATATGAAAAAATTATCAATTATCACTGTCAACATTGTTTTTTACTTCTAAAGTGAAAACTATTTTTTTTTTAATGATTGCCTCTTTCGATTTAATTTTTTTTTTCAATTCTCTAAAATAGAGTGACCCATTCTATGATTTTTAGACTAGTCTCATCGTGGGTCTATTTTTCCTTTTATTTTTTTTCGAATTTATCATATTTTTTTCAGAACACTTTTATCATTTTAATCTCCAATAATGCTATTCATGATTTTGTGATTTCCAATTCGGCTTTGTCGGGCCTGAAACGGTTTATTTTTTATTTGTGCTGAAATTAACGAAAAAAATGTGTTTTTATTTAAAATATTTTTATTTTTTTTTTAAATTTCGCACAAACTAAAAATAAACCATTTCAGATCTGACGAAGCGAATTGGAGATCGCAAAATCATTAATAGCATTATTAGAGATTAAAATGATAAAAGTCTTCTGAAAAAAAATATTTTTCATAAAGAAGTCGACATTTTTTGGACAATCGCAACTTCTAAAACAGAGGAGATAAAAACCGAATAATTGGTATGGATATTCCTTTCATGGGGTACAATCATACAAAAAAAATTAGGAAAACCAAAAATTGTCGGGCAACTGGCTAGGTGAAATGGCGTGGAATGTACCATATATATGAAATATATATATATATATATATATATAGTATTTTATAGTGTGTGTGTGTGTGTGTGTGTATATATATATATAGCATTTTATATGTATAGTATATATTTCATATATATGGGACATTCCACGAATGTCCAAATAGTATATGTTCATATACTACTTGTATACTTTGTATACTTGTAAAAAAAATTAACAACAGTCATATAAGAGTACGCGCGTACTCCTACACACCCAATCACTGCGTAGTCTCATACCACCTGCACATTTTAAACAAACATGACTGTTACTGCCATTTATTGATGACATGCGAAATTATTTTCATTTAGAACAATAACTTTAGTAAACCCGCGTACGAAATGAATAGTTGTTTTTCAAGAAAGTAAATTGTGTATCATACTCGTAATGCTTTGAAAACGTCAAAAATAAATGAGAAATTGCAACCAAAACTTCAAACTTACCTAGCCTCTCCGTTTTATTTCGCTTTGGATTTTTTTTTGTCAGGAACCCGTCCCTGTGATGCGGTCAAAACACAACAGAAGTTAGCTTCAATTAGCAAACCGTTTCGTCATTAGCTTAACTGCGTACTCTTATCGCCTGCGTACTCCTATACCAGCTTACTGCCTTTTCCACTGCACTATACATATCTTATAGTCAACTATAAAAATGGTCTCTTGTTTCCATGATACTCAAGCTGATGCCTAGGAGAGAAGGACCAGAGTTTCTTGCAGAAACAATTCGATCCGCCTAATAAGCGAGAAAGGAGGCACCATTGGAAGAATGTATGAACCGAATTCGCCGGAGGATGATACCAAATGGCAGAATAAAAAATAAAGGCTTGTATATAGGGACGCAGCTTGGCCGTGTTGTGATCCAGCGGGTTTTGTGTCCTTTCGAAATACAGCCGTTGCCTCGGCATCTTTGTTGAAGCCGGGGGTGATTAAAAAGTCGCCGAGTGAGATCCACAGGCATCCCGCAGCAGTATCAACTCGCAACAACTGGTGGAAAGAACGCCGGAGAGGCCGAAAGACGAGAGTGAAAGAGCGTGAGATAACTCGTTGCGGCTAGTGGCGTTCCGCAACAAAGTGTGTACAACCATTAAGTGCATCCGAGTGTGTACCAAGCGCAAAACGAGACAGATCTCTCGGTACGAACGTACGGAGGTCTTTTGCACTCGCGGTTCACGTTTACTTTACGTGTTCCAAAGGTCTCTCCTGTACTGCAGCTTTCTTTGATTTTTCCTTCTCGTTTACCGTATACTGTCTGATACCGTTGCCCTCGTGGAATGAAATTTTCTTTGACGGTGGGTGAGCTGACGTGTTGTACTTCCCTTTTCCCTATTTCGAAAACCTGGACCTCAGATTTTAATTGCAAACGTTACTCGGCCAACCGAGTCAGCTGCATTATATTTCCTAACAGAAAGCCTGTTCCCAAAGCAGCGTTGAACCGTCATCACTTTAGATTATGCATTGTGCAGATTTGATAGGTAATCTTTAGCGTGATCATTCAGAAGCTTCGAACTTATCAATCACTCAATCGTATAGCAGAAGTCGCGATTTCTACCATTGTCGTGTTAAGGCCTTAGACCACAGTAACGGGTATAAAATCGCGTGCGAAGTTAACCATTTTTTTCGCATGACAAAGTAACTCACTCATAAAATTAATTACACATCTATTTAGTATGAATATCAAGCTGTTAGAATTTTTTTCTATGTACAAAATGGCCGACTACTGAAAACTTCTGGAAACAGCTTTTTTCCAATTAGCGTGACAAACAACTTCAACAATTTTCACTCGATTTACTTCAAATTTAAAAGTTATGTTCCTAATTGCATTTCGCAGAGAAGCACGTACGGAATTTCTGATTAATCGAAAACTTTTCATTTCATGAGCAGTTTATGAGCAGTTATAACGAAATTTTTCACTGAAAATTCATTTCTTAAGGGGAGAGTAGGGGTTTCAGCGTGACAAAAAAAACTTTTTTGCGAATTTTTTTCATCTATACGGATAGAGTACATTTATTGAAACCTTTTGTACATTGTTGAGTGTCATTTCAAGAACATTCCGTGAAATTTGTACGCGAAAATATCCACAAACAAGCCGGTGCCGCGTTTTTCTCGAAACCACTTTTTCAAAGTCCGTGTTCACTGCCATTTGAAAACTACATGACCGATTTATTTCAAACTTGGTACACACTTTCTACATATAAAATACCTCCCCCCAATGGTTAGTTTGAGATTTTTTTACATTGAGGGGTTTTCCACCCCCAAAATGGCGGAGTTTTTCGTGAAAAATAGCTTTCACTTTACATGACCACCAAAAATATAGAAATGAAAAAAAAAATTATCAAAGACCGTTGGGGGGAGGATTTGATGATACTTTGACTAAATTTTAATGGTACTTGATTTCAGATAATTTCTAACTGAGATACAGTGAACACCGCAAATCGTGTTTTTCCATAGGCGTTCTTGGAAAAGCTTTGCCACCGGCTTGTTTGTGGATATTTTCGCGTACAAATTTCACGGAATGTTCTTGAAATGACACTTAACAATGTACAAAAGGTTTCGATAAATTTACTCTATCCATATAGATGAAAAAAATTCGCAAAAGTGTTTTTTTTCACGCTGAAACCCCTACCCGACCCTTAAGTTCAAATACTTACAACTTTTGAATAAAACAATATTTTTTAAATTCCGTAAGTACTTCTCTAGGTATTCTAATGTAGATTGACGAGAATTTTTGTTTTTTGTTCTGGGTCAAAAATTGTGGATGCTAAATGTCACGCCACGGAGCGCCTAAAAAATGTATCAAAAGAAAATATTAGTAGTACATCGAAAAATATTTTGTACATCGAAAAAATAGATATATTTTCTGACAGCTTGATATTCATACTAAATAGATGTGTAATTAATTTTATGAGTGAATCATTTTTTCATACGAAAGAAAATTGTTAAATTCGCACATGATTTTGTACACGTTATGTGGCCTAAGGCCTTAACCTATCGAGGCATAGATTGCAGCCAGTTCCGCAAAATTCCGTCCATCACGCACCCGCAATAACGATCATTCGTCACTTTTAGGTTTTTCAACGTGTCGCATCGTTTCGTATAACTTCCTGCCATTTCAAACGCTTGCGAAGTTTTTCCGACTTTCTTCTCTCCCCGATGAATGCCAATCGCGGAAATGACACGGAATACCGAAAAACGCCGGAGCCTCGAGACACTGCGCCCTTTTCCTTTCTTTTTCTTATCGAGGATTCTGCTGCTGCTGTCGACGCGAGATGCCAACGAGGATAATTGGTTTGTCGGTTACAGAGAAAGAACGCCCGACTGACGGAAGAGCAAGGCCAGAGCGAGGTTGAGGTACTACTACAAGCCAAACGGATCCGGAAGCGCATTGCATCTCCACCCCCTGACGGGGGATCAGCCCAAGCCGGCTTCTGATGCAGTTGAAAAAGCCCGAAGAAAAGAACGGATTCGGAGACCCGAGGCCATTGATTTCCAGATCTTTTTCCATGCCGCTATCAAACGGAGATTCGTTCATGCTCCAATTCCCAAGGAAAAGCTTCAGCTATCATTGATGAATAGATTTCACGTATAGGAAATATTTGTTATCGAAGTATTCGTCATAAAATTCATCCTATAATCATTATTGTAAATTGATCTGCAAACAAAGTTCATAGTCAAGCTTCTTCTGTCATTCCGGTATCTTCAAAGGCTACACTTTTTCTTAAGTGGGTTTGAAAATGTCAAAAAATGCTTTTTTCATTTTATTATCTAATAGTACAATATGTCTAGACTATTCTCCCAAAGTTTTAAGTCAATCGGAGTAAAAGTATAGGAGAGAGAGCCTTTGGGAATCCCCCCCGTTGGCAAAGACTGGCCAGGAGCGACGCAGGTACATCGCATTTTTCCCAAAACATTATTTTTTAAGTCGGTGGACACGATTTCTCAAAAAACTAATGCATCGATCTTATTGAAATTTTGCACCTCTTCGAAATAGTATTGACTAGTGAATAATCGAACTTTTTTTCGATTACGACTAATTTTAAAAGGGTTTACGTAGTGTAAATTGTACCAAAAATTGAACTATTTTGCATACAAGTCTGCCAAAAATTGAAATTTCAATTTTCTAAAAAAATCCTTCGTTCAATCAGGAGCTATACTTATTTACAAACAGAAAAAATGGGTTTTTAAGGGGCTAAACCAGTGTGACACTTTAAAAAAATCGATTTTATTTCTTCGCCTTTTTCGACAGTTTATACTTTATACTTAGCAGTTTTTATGGTAAATATCATTTGATCTTGCAAAAATCGATAGTTAAATCTTTAAACGCGTTTTTCTCGAAATTAGATTTTTCAAATTTGCTGACATTGTAACTCGAAGAGCAATTATCCGATTGATTTGAAATTTGAGCTGAGTACTCTTGAATATATTTACTCTATAATTACGTAGGATATTTTTAATTGGATGAAAATTGACGATTTCGCATTGAAAAAAAACGACCATTTTATAGGCAAGAAAACAGACTTTTTTTCATAATTACGCCATTTTGTTAGATTTTGATATTTTTAGAAAATCCTACGTCATTGTACAGGAAATACCTTCCAGTTTAACGACATTTTTTTTCTTTTTCGGTTTCAGCTACTCAACCGGCCGGAATCATGTCAGCAGTGGAGGAACTTTTTTTTGTGCCTCCGAAGGCAGCGCATAAGTCGCTTGGATCTCAATATTTTTCTATGAAAAAATTGTGTAATATAGGTCAAATATAGCCAAATATATTCTTAATTTTCCGAAACATTTAATTGAGTACTTTTTTCCAAAAAATTCCCGAAAATCACCAAAATTTTCAGCGTTCACACTGGTATAGCCCCTTAATTGCAGATAAAGCTATCATGAGTTATCCTGACCACAACGAGGACCCTTTTTTCGAGCGGTCTCCGGAAACCCGGTCCCACCGGCTGAATTTCCCAGATTTTTGGATGACATTTTTTTAATATTGCTGAAATGTTGCTCTTTTATGTACTTAACATTTTTTATAAAATAATTTATATATTATATTTTTTAAACAGAGAAAATATGCTTTTATGGCTTCGAAATGCACGTAACCCCTTAATTAACGAGATTACGAAAGGTACGTGGGAATCCATCGCATTTAGTGACTCATCCCTGTCGTCATGTAGAGCATTGATCTACTTCGTTATGTTGCTTTTTCTCCTTTGTCAGGCTGGTTCTTGGAACAGAGTGCGAGGTTTTAGGGGTGCATCGGATATCGTCCATTAGAAGGAAAAGGAGGGTGTGTTCCTCCTCGCCACAGAGTCGAAGCGGTCTTTCACTCTGTACATTAGACGAAACGAGCGAGCCGTCAGCGAAACGAACGACGATTTTATGAATTTATTCGGAGTATCGTTCCTGCACACGACTGCTCTTGCTTCTCTCACGCGTGTCAAGGGTGCATGATAAATAAGGGACAGTTCGCAGAGTTCAAGTGCTGATAAACCTACGTCACGGAGTCACCGATCCCGGTGACTTTGAACACGAAGGGTTCAGACATGTGGGGCGAACAACGAGACGATTTCACTTACGACATAAAGAATTAACAACCAAGTCCTGGATGAACTTTTGCGTGTCCATCACAATTTAACTTTACGACTTTAATGGCGAGGATCTTTCACTCGGTCGATTCTGTGAAATATGCAAAGCCATGGAGTCAATGATAAAATCAGATTCGTATATATCCCGTCGTGTGCCGAGGCTGAATCAAAACGTTCATTAAATAAATTGATCTAATGGCTCGCGTGGAGTGCTCGATGTCGACTGGAACAATGAGAGAATCGTTGATTTCGCTTCCCGTTGGTGGTGTACAGTGTCACTCTCCATTTCGCTTTTATGCATCCGCGGCAGTCAAGATTTTTAAAATTCACGAATTTCGGGTACACAGGGGATGGTCTTTTGAAATAAAACACGTCCGCACGTTTATGGCGCGCTGTTCGATGCATAGGCGGCTAAAACCATTTCGTGGCCCCGGGCGAATCTTTTCAGGATGCGCTTTTCAAATGGGTGAACATCGACATTCAGTCAAAAAATTCGTACGCGCGGCTGTAAAACGTTTTATAGAGGGCTTTCATTACGGCGGACGTTTCACGAGTACGCTAAAAAGAATGCAAATGTTTACCAAGGCTACCGGAGCCGTCAGTTCAGCAGTCAGAATTTCACGGATTTTTATTTCCTGGATATAAAACCAATATTTATCTTTTTTTATTTTGTTTCGTCGAAAAAAAATTATAAAAAAGCATTCGAGTACCAGATGAATTGTGGACTGTAAAAAAATGGTTGAAAAAGAAAGAATGGAAAGGAAATAACGAATAAAAAACAAATCAAGGCAAATGGGATTTTAGGACATGTATTATGAGATGAGTGAGTCGTTTGGGGCTTTGGAGTGATTGGGCTGCGATTCAACTTGACACCCCCTAGTCAGAATGTGCATGCCCTTTGTTTCCTAACGCTGATGGTACGTCTCGATTCAGCCGAATTTCCGTCATACGACTCGAGTCACACTCTCCCTTGATTTCCTATGACACTTCACGTAAACCCGTTCTATGTTTCGCACCAATACTATTTCTTAATCCGAACGTTCGGAACCTTTTAGTATCGTGATTCTGTGCCATCTATTCATGCGAATTCAGCTCCTAATTGTCGGATCTCCAACTCACCTACTCATTGCCCATACCAGGCTTCGCTCTCTTTCATCACTCGTGTGTTCGCCCACCTGAAACCGTACACGACAAGCCACGTGCATCGTGTCGCTCGTAAATTCTGGCCGAGAATCGACTGTTGATGTAGTTCTTTCGCTACAATAGAGGGAAAGAGTCTTGCAATGTTCTTCTCACAGAACATTGTAAGCTGTAGGGAGAATTCGATGGGTTATGGGCGTTGAACTTTTCATTGATAATGAGTCTAGACCGAGATCGCTGCTGCGGATGAAAGAATGGCCTATTTACTCATACCACTGAGTATTCTCAAAGCAACGATCGCACCACGTCACACATCCATTTGCAAACGACTCTATACACGCAGTGCTCTGAGTGCCTGTTCAGTAATTAACGTTGGATTTTGAATGTGACAAATTGAGAAATGTAAAGCCGATGACTTGTACGAGGGTGGGGTGAAAAGTTTCCGGCCTGACCAAGAAAAACGATATTTAAAAAATTTTTTCTGCTTTATTTTTCAACATAATCTCCATCAACACTGATACATTTCTCATAACTCTCGCATCCCAAAAAACAGTACCCATAACCTTGTTTGCCGATAAAATTGTTTTTGCCTTCTTTGGAGTTGGTTCCCCTTTTCCAACCCACTGTTTTGACTGTTCTTTACTTTCAGGAGTGTAGTGATGGACTCATGTCTCATCAACAGTTATGAATCGACGCGAAAATTCGTTTGGATTACGTCTATACAGCGCCAAATTGTCGGTAGCGTCGAGCGTTAGCAAACGCTCGATTGGTCGAGCGTTAGCAAACGCGGCACCCACCTTGCACACAGCTTTTCCATGTTCAAATGGTTGTGCAAAATATTTCGCACACGTTCAGCTGACATCCTACAGGTCTCAGCTATCTCATGCACTTTCAACCTGCGGTCTTCCAACACTATTTTATGGATTTTTTCAATCATCTCTGAAGTTGTGACTTCAACGGGCCGTCCTGAGCGAAGCTCGTCAGAGGTGCTCACACGACCAATTTTAAATTCAGAAACCCACTGATTAATAGTTGAATATGATGGGGAGGAGTCTCCTAGTGCTGAATCCATCTCTTCTTTTATTTGTTTTGGTGTAAAACCTTTCAAATGGAAGTATTTGATGACAGCACGTTTTTCCAATTTTTCCATTTTTACGAAAACAACGGAAGCGTCCCGCGCAATGTGCTCTCAAACGCAAACTAACATAGCGATTGGGCTGAAACTGTGCATACAAGCTCGGTAGGAATGGTACTGTAGGACGCCGCTCCAAAACTAGACCTAGTGGCACCATCTCTTGGTCAGGCCGGAAACTTTTCACCCCACCCTCGTATAAATTGAACTCATGTAGAGTCATTAAGGGGTTATGCCTAGTTGTAAAAGCCGAAAAATCACTATTTTCAAAACCAACATGTTTGACAGTGTATCATCTTAGAAATGTTTCCTGAAGATTTCATGGTGATCGGATCAAAATTGACAGTACAAAATTGAAAGTACGTTTTCAAAGTTGGTGAGCAAAATATACTGAAACTACATCGATCTTTCTGAAATATTTAGGGCTTTTCTAGATGTACAAATATCGCTATTTGATCGAAGGATTTTTTTCCGGTGAACACTTTCAATTTGATGAACGAAAAATGTTCTTTTTCGCAAAAATCAAGACTCTCACTTTATACACGTGCTATTTTTTTTGAATTCATATTCCGGAAATTCCTTCGATCAATCATAGGAAAAAAATTACAGAGTTTTCTTCGGATAATACTTTTTTAAATGTCTAATTTTTGTAGAAAATTATCATCACGGTTCTCTAAAAAAAAACCAAAAATGAGCTGTGGTCGACTGTTACAACTAGCCATAACCCTTTGAGGGGCTACACCAGTGTGAACGCTGAAAATTTGGGTGATTTTCGGGAATTTTTTGGAAGAAAGGTACTCAATTAAATGTTTCGGAAAATTAAAAATATATTTGGCTATATTTGACCTATATTATATAATTTTTTCATAGAGAAATATTGAGATCCAAGAGATTTATGCCCTGCGTTCGGAGTCGCCAAAAAAAATTCCTCCACTGCAGACATGATTCCGGCCGATTGAGTAGCTGAAACCGAAAGAGGAAAAAATGTCGTACACCCGGAAGTTATTTCCTGCACAATGACGTAGGATTTTCGAAAAATTTCGCAATCTAACAAAATGGCTTAGTTATGAAAAAAGTCTGTTTTCTTGCCTGTAAGATAGTCGTTTTATTTTCAATGCCAAATCGTCAATTTTCATCGAATCAAAAATATCCTACGTCATTGTAGAGTAAATATATTCAAGAGTACTCAGTTCAAATTTCAAGCCGATCGGATAATTGCTCTTTGAGTTACAATGTCAGCAAATTTGAAAAATCTCATTTCGAGAAAAACGCGTTTAAAGATTTTGTATTGATTTTTGCAAGATAAAATAATGAGAGATACGGCCTTGAAATTTTTACAGGATTTTCTTAAAAGTATAAACTGTCGAAAAAGGCAAAAAAAATCGACTTTTTTAAAGTGTCACACCGGTGTAGCCCTTTAAGTATGAAATGTCCGATTACCTCAAGTACCAAGTTTGATACCCGATATTGCTGATATTTCACTTTGACGGTGCTGGTTTTTTTAAATCATGAAGGTGCGTCATCAGCTTTTCAGACCCACGTTTTGATTTGTGATGGGCCGAAAAGCCTTTGCAAATTCAATTTCGTAAACCATGAATAAGTAGAAAAATTCGCTTTATTTTCAACTATGACTTCCGTCGTGGAACTAACGCAACGCAGACAAGTCGAAGTGTCAACGAAGTGTTTGGCAAGGATGTGACTAATGAACGCATAGTAAGTCGATAGTTTGAGAAGTTCCAATCTAGCGGTTTTGATCTTCAAAATGAACCACGTGGGCTTCCCGAGAGCAAGGTGGATGATATTGAGCCGAAAGCTGCAGTGGAAGCGGATACATTTCAAACTACGCGAGAATTAGTAGCAAAGTTTAACGTTGCTATGCCAACGATATGAAACGATTTAAAAAAAAATCGATACAAACATTTCATACTTGACGGACTAACCAAAAAAACTTATACGAATGAACTTCCGTGTGATGGCAATGTCGCTATATATACAACAATTCAAGTTCGGAAGAGCTTAGTGCTTTAGCTTTTTCGAAAACTCGTTTCTGTTCACAGTGTTGTCAGATCGCTGCTGTTCCATCTGCCTACGCGTGTAAACGTTGATGAAATTTCGTGTTTTCCTGATTGCCGTTCTGAAACGGAGCGGCCAATAATTTTACTTTTTTTAACCTCGTCTCCATAAAAGTCCTTTTCTGTCCGGTATGTTTCAATGAAAATATATCGATGAGTTCACTAATAATATTTAAAGAACGATGTTACCGTTCTATACAGATGCTCTAAACATGTGCAAGAGCTGCTTACTCTGATATCAAATATCTCAAATCAAAGACAGTAGATTTCTTGCAAATTTTACGAACAATTGAACATTAGTTTCTTTCATCGACTCAACATTTTAATAACATCGGTCGAAAGAGGCAGAGAAGTGTCTTAAGGTAGAACGCGCGCGCGCTCTTGATTTCTATAGTGTTTGTTCA
Organism: Ophion slaviceki; assembly: GCA_944452715.1. NCBI lineage: Eukaryota > Metazoa > Arthropoda > Insecta > Hymenoptera > Ichneumonidae > Ophion > Ophion slaviceki. The sequence continues at coordinate 11,815,841 of OX101792.1, read as the reverse complement.
AATTTTAACCAGACATTGTTCATATCATTATGCCTGATTGAGTGAAATCTCAGAACAGTCAACCATTTAGATTGGGAGATAATGGGTTTCAAAATTTCAACTTTTAACACTGCAGGGTCTGCATTGAAATTTAAACAGAATAATTTTCCGTAAAAAATATTTGTCCCCTATAATAAGAAGACATATGGCAACACCGAATCGTTCCTCGTATCCAATGACGTAAGTTTGCGCGGCATATTTAAAATTTTTAATCGAACCAAGTTTTTAATTAGTTATGAATTAACCAACACTTTTTTTTATCTATGACGATAACATAAACACTATAAAATATTAATATTTATAACGCAAATATTTGTTTTTATGATAAAAGTTTTTAACTTTAGGAACACGATAATTTTTTTTCTCGAAATATTGAACAATACTATTCTGCGTTGTTGCCATATGTCTTCTTATTATAGGGGACAAATATTTCTTACGGAGAATTATTCTGTCTTTACTGAACGTTTTTAGCAAAACTGTATAATAAAGGCAATCCAAACTTCTTTCACTCTTTCCCTAACTAGTTTGTTATCTAAACATAATTTTTTTTCAAAATTTATCAACAATAGAATGGTACGACGAATTATGTGACCTGACTTTCGATCAGTGCACACCCTACAGTGTTAAAAGTTGCGATTTTGAAACTAATTATCTCCCAATTTAAATAGTCGACTGTTCCGAAATTTCACTCAAACATGCATAATGATATGAGCAATGTCTCGTTAAAATTTGAACAAAACCTATAGAAATAAAAAGCGCGCGCTCGTTCTACCTTGAACAAACTAGTAAATCAATTATCGATCAGAAATCAGAAATCGACACTAATTCTAAATTTCGAGTACTACTTCAAAATATTCGAAGCTTTTTCATCGAACTCTTATCGACTGTTAAAAATCAACTTCTCGAACAACTCAGATTCGCAAAGAACAATTATGTTTGATCATTAAAAATAACAGATTATAATTCGTAAGAAACATGTGTGAATAATACAACCGATCCAGGCTAAAAGTGTCATCTTGGTAACCTGTCCTCGCTGGTGCTAACTAATTATTTGTTTATGTATTTGTTTTTCAATATGGCTCCTAATAATAGAGCTGAATTGATTCGTTAACTAGGAAGACAGCTGGCGAATGTCTTCATCCTGCGAAAATAGATCAGGGTGATCCACCGGTAAGCACAGATATTCGCGTCTTTACTGTGCCGGAAACAAATAACCAAATTAGCCACTGGTCTTAAATTGACTTGCGCATATCTTATTGATCGAATCAGCCGAAGAACATTTCAAGAATAAACGTGACCTGAAATATTACAATGGATCCGACAACGAATGTATTTTCGGATCCCTACGAGAATAGAATGAGATAAAACTAGGACGGTACTGAACGAAGCAGCCAGTGCAGACTTCGTAAAATCGATATAGATCAACAGATTTTACGAAAAAATGCATACATTGTTAATCAATGATATTGGATGCTTCCAGAAACGGCGTATGAAAAAATGTGAAGGCAGACACGCGGAGAACGATCGGGCATTACAGCTGCGTGTGTATTTTGCATATACGTGTACTATGTATACGCGTATGATGCACATACATGGATGCATAAAAGCGACGAGGAGAATTTCGATAAAATAAAACCTTGGGAAGAAAGGTATCTGCCGGACAGTAGCCGTTTGTAAAATAAAAGCAAAACGTTGTAACGTGAGGGCCAAACCTCCACCCTTTCTCCCTAAAAGGTCCTGCTGTACAGGGAAAGCCTCACGGAGCCAATGCATCATCGCTTCATATCTCATACCCTCTCAAAACAGTCGGGCTTTCTCACTATTGTAACCCCCTCCCCTTCTTCGCCTCTTTCCAATCGTATATGTACAAGCGCTGGCCATTTCTCGTTTTAATCCGCCATTATGAAATGTACTGGCGTCTGACGGCAACGGACAGGTATCGGAAATGACGGACGGAAATTAAACCGATTCGGGAGAGGTGGAAGGAGAAATATAGACGTTTGGGGGACTTCAATGTCGACGTCCTATTTCTATTCTCCCTACAATGTCGATGGTTTCCTATATTCGAAATCCGAAACCTCGTAGGGTGTCGATCAACTGCACAATTATTTATTTTCCTGGCTATTCCACTTCCGTTAATATCCTATGACAAATTTACTTTGCTGTTGGACGATGATGTCGATAGCGAGAACATTTTTTTAAATATTCCATTGGTTACTTTAATCTTTTTACTTTATTAATCTTTCTGCTCAATTGATTTTACTTTTTTTCTAATTCAGTAAGGCCTTATATACCTTTGAATGGTCGAAAGACTATTATCTTTTGGATTTTTTTTTTCGAAGTTAATGATGAAGCCCTCAAAGTGAGGGTTGGAGGGTTTGTTTTGCATATCTTTAGGTAATCAAATCAATTTTTTATTTTCCAAAAAAATACGAAATGGTGGCCCAGAGGTCGGTAAAAAGAGGACGCTTTTTTAGGCTCTCGACAGGACTCGGAGGCGCACATGAGCACTTGGAAGTTTTTTTTTCGCAATTTACATGAGTTTTGCTAGCTAAGTATACACGATTATTACAAAATATTGATATTTGCAAATTTGGAATGATTTTGAAAAAGAGGTCACGTTTTCGACCAAAAATCGGACTTAGTTTGTTTAATAAAATCGTAATTGTTATTCGATTGTGAAAATCATGTGTACTTCGCTAGAAAATCTTTCTAAAAAGCTACAGTTGAAATTTCGAGTCAATCGGTAGAAAATTGCAGGTGCTACGAGTCCGCCCGATTTTGAAAACGTAGTTTCAAGAAAAACGCGTTTAAGGGGCTATATCAGTGTGACACTTTCAAAAAATCGTTTTTCTCCCTTTTTCGACAGTTTATACTTTCAAGAATGTCATTATCATTCATATCATTTATATCAATATCATTTTATCTTGCAAAAATCGATAGTTAAATCTTTAAACGCGTTTTTCTCGAAATTAGATTTTTCAAATTTGCTGACATTGTAACTCAACGAGCAATTATCCGATTCACTCGAAATTTGAACCTGAGTACTCTTAAATATATTTACTCTACAATGACGTAGGATATTTTTGATTGGATGAAAATTGACGATTTGGCATTGAAAAAAACCGACCATTTTATAGGCAAGAAAACAGACTTTTTTCATAACTACGCCATTTTGTTAGATTTTGACATTTTTCGAAAATCCTACGTCATTGTACAGGAAATACCTTCCAGTTTAACGACATTTTTTTCCTTTTTCGGTTTCAGCTACTCAATCGGCCGGATTCATGTCAGCAGTGGAGGAACCTTTTTTTGGCGCCTCCGAAGGCAGCGTATAAGTCGCTTGGATCTCAATATTTTTCTATGAAAAAATTATGTAAAATAGGTCAAATATAGTCAAATATATTCTTAATTTTCCGAAACATTTAATTGAGTACTTTTCTTCCAAAAAATTCCCGAAAATCACCCAAATTTTCAGCGTTCACACCGGTACAACCCCTCAATGTTTTGAAACCCTATTTTCGGACCATATAATTCTGGGGATGCTTACACGTCGATTAAGCGAATTAAAAAAAAACGATTTTTTTTTCAAAGGTACATAAGGTCCCAATGCAACCACGCCGGAAATAATTTGGCGGTTCAACTTTTTGGAGAAAATCTTTGGTAGTGTTCATCCCAAACTTAGGAGGATTTTATCACTTAAAATCCTTGCAGAAATCGGTAGGATCTGGGTAGAAGAAAAAATTCGTCCCACAATGTGAAAAAAAAACAGAAGAAAAATTGTTGCTCGAAATACGAGAACCATTGACAAGACAATAATAATTTGTTGTATAAAAAATTCCACATTCGGAAAGACAAGAAAAAACCGAAAATAAATAATATTTGCATAACCGTAACGACTGCTTTCCAGGGTGCTTATACGCCCACAATTTTGAGGTGCAACATTACGAACTGTGTCTGCAATAGACTTTGTAATATACGTAATATACAGCAGAGAATGGGCGCACGTGTGCCCGGGAGTAAAGCCGCATCAGTCTCGGAGCCGTGCGGATCCAAACGCTGCGGGTTGCCATGGATATAAGCCAAGCGCGAGCAGTCTCTAATGGAGACGAATCTGTTCAGCCATGATGAGTTACATAGTATAGGCAAAGCAAAAGCTACACGAACGAATTTTTCAGCCGCTTTACAATGCCCAAGTGTCACAAGAAACGCTTTCGAAAAAATCATATTCTCCAGATGTGAATTTCGCCCAGGTAGGAATTCCATGAATATGCATCGTATCAAAGAACGAAACGAACGATGTGAAGATACGTTGACAGCGAATGGATATGAATTTCATGCCGTTTTATTCGACAAGCGAGTTTTCCTAAGTAGCTTAGCACAGATATAAAATATCTTGTCTTATGATACACGTATGCGAGGCGTTCGTTCAAAATATATTCTCGTGCCAGTTGTGAACGATATTTTTTTCAGCCAACAGCCCGATCAAAGCAGAATACTACAGTGATATTCTACTAATTGTTTTCTCAATCATTGCTAGCATCACTCCGTTGCTAAGATACCTTCGATCACTATACTCGTCAGGTTTCCCTTTGTTTTATTCCGAGGAGCAGACATTCTTTCTACCCAAACTGTAAGGAGACAGGAAGCGGGTACAAATTGGCAAAATTGCGTGATCAAAAGTTAATCGATAGAAAAATCGCCAAACGCAATGAATCATTCAATTAATTATTCAACTAATTTTCTTCGGCTGACCGTGGATTCGAATCTGTCGATTCGATAGGTCAGAACATGACCTAATATATGCTAGAATTTCAGTTTAGTAAAAAAAAATCATCCGCTTTTGCTTTTTCGCATTCCATTTCTACAAATGATAACTTTCATCGTCCGGTTTTTTTTTTAATACTCTCGGTTATTTGTTTTATCTAGAAAAGACTTCTTTTCAACCTTAAATTTTGAGGAAACTTTATGAAAAAATATCTTTTGCAGAATTTCCATCCAAACCATATTTAAAGGTCGACTTCGTGGAAGCGCGCAAGGGATCGACCATTTCCATCGCTCACATGCCCCAAACCATAAAACAACTCGTACTACTCGCTATTATCATCATTTTTTATATTTTTTATTTCAATTTAAGATTTGCAATAAGACGACTTAGTTCATTTGAAATCCGATAAAAAATGAATTAAAAGACGAATGTTAAAGGATAATACCATTTTTGAATCGACAATAACTAAGCAACTTTTTAAAGTACTTGGCACGATATGCGTAGCACACTATTTTTACGCCGTAGGCTATCAAAGTCAGATGTTCGAATTGATTTGTATGAAAATTGTGTATAAGATCTTTTTTCATAAAGTTTCCCTAACATTTGAGGTTAAAAAAAAGACTTTTTTACATAAAACAAATAACCAAGAATATTTTTTTTAAACCGGGTCGCTCGAAGTTATCATTTGTAGAAATGACATGCGAAAAACCAAAAGCAGATGATTTTTTTTTTTCTAAAAATAATATAAAGCCCAAAATCTTGAAAACCGTGGGACTCTCACTGAACTGAAATTTCAGCACATAGTAGGACATGGTCTGACCTATCGACGGTTGCAGGATTGTCCATTTATTTAGACACTCTATATATATATTAGGTGTAGTGAAAAGAAATCCATTTTTTTGCATGAAATTGAAGGCAAAAATAATGAATTTTTGTTTACTACACCTAATATATATATATATATATATATATATATATATATATATATATATATATATATATATATATATATATACACACACACACACATTGGGATTCGAAGCAAGCCAAATCAAACGGTTATAGAAATCGATCGGTGACACCCTCTTTCTTTTTTGTCTATTTCTCCCCCCCCCCCTCTCTTATCGACACACCAGAGAGATAGACAGAGGGTCTATCGCGTCAACAGGCCTGACCACTCCTATCACCCACTATCAGCACCCTGCACGATCAACCACTTTCACGTGGCATCGAAAAGCATTAGCTGAAAGCCACCGCATCACCGTCACTAGCTACACCAGCCATTCTCCACCCTGCAATGCAGACACCCCTCCCGTGCTGATGCTCCGACGGGGTGGCTATTTACAAACGTAATAGGGCGCGTAACGGAACAGTCATCAGCTGATTGACACCCTGAAGAAGAGAAGGCGGGGGAGAAGAGAATTTCAACACCAATGCCAGATAGAAAGCATCGGTTTGGAGTGTATGAAACGAAATTTCCAATCGGTAAAATTTGATCAACATTTCGGAACGAGAGGAGTGAAAGGGAGTCGAAGGGCAGTGTCTGGTTTGTCCATTAATCTCATCCACATACGCGGTATCGTAGATAAATTTGTGCAAAAATGATAACGTCAAAGACACCGTTGGGTATTTTTTTTTCAATAATAACGTTGATATCTTTCCCTCTCTGTCCCTTCTTTTTTTGGTTGCATTTTTTAAAATATTCAACTTGTCGTTCGTCCCGTCTCACTCGTGAGTTATCAGTTCGCAGCAAAACTTTTCGATTTATCGTTAAAAACAACGGAGTTTACGCTCCGGTAATTCTGAATGGCAGTCCGGGCCGTTCGACAGCCTCTATCTCTCTATACGCAGTCATATATACGTATACATATATTCCATATTGATATGGTTCATGAACGTAAAATCGAGCGCGTGAAATTGTGGCGATATTTGATATGTACACATATTCGTTTATGCAAATTTCAATTATTTCAACGTGAAAATGATATATGCCAACGCGAATCGTGAATGCCAGTTTGCATTGAGCATTGCTACATTACCCGCTGAATAAAATTCCGAGACTAATGCGATAGTCTATTGTAGAACGGAATAATCGATTTTTGTTCCGAAGGCGAAGGAAATGGGGAATTCGATCCCCCTTAATTCATAATCCAGTGAAAATTATTTTCTTGGTGAAGAGACAAGGGAGCGTGCGAAGGATTTATTCAGGCGATAATTGTAGGCTCTGGAAGAGTGTTTTTTGAATTAAATGCATGCACGTGCACGCGATTTTATGGGGAATGAAATAAGAGTATCCATAAAACGATGGACTTTGAAACGACTTGGTGAAAAATCACTTGCATTGTTGTCGAGTTCTCCAATTTTAAGGATATCAAATATTACGCGAAATCTTATAGATTGTAGAATTTTTTGAAGATTTCAAATTCATAGTGCAAATTACATGCGAATTAAGGGGCTTCGTCTATGTAAAGACCTGAAAAAAATTGCCGAATTCCGAATCTTTTTTGAGAAACGGTTTATGAAAAAGCAACACATTTTTTTAACACTAAGGTACCTATATTGAGGGCCTTAGAAAGATCACCAAAAAATACAGAAAAACAACAAAAACGCGGCCGCTGGCAGATGATGATTTTTTTCGGAGCGTTTGGCGGTGGACGCTCTCCAGCTAAAACGGTCCATTAAAAATTTAAAAACCGAACTGGTTATTCAAATTAACAATAAACACGAGTCGTTGACAATCGTCGATTTCTAATATCATTTTTTTTAACAACGGGCTGACGAATTGAATCTCGAGCATACAAAATCTATGAAAAAGGTCGTCATTTTTACGTAACTATTAAAAAATGAAGATCGATTTTGAAAAAGTGGGATCGTCAACGATCTCACAATGTTTCTTGTCGTATCTCCTGTAAATTTGGAAACAATCCATCAAGTGGTTCTCGAGATATCGTGTCCACCGACTTTGAAAACAGTGTTTCGAGAATACCGCTCGCCCGGACGATTGTTGGAAGCTGTAGCTAATTCAATTTTAGGAACATTTCAATGAAATTTTCAGGGAATATAGCTAACAGGTGATACTGTCGAATAAAAATATTGCCGGAAAATGCAACTTGTTTATCCACCTAGGTAGATGTAGTCCGTTAACGAGCCATTAAAAATTCTCGTTCGTGACCACCATACATAATTCAATCGGATCCCTTATAAATGCGTGATTTTCGTAAAAATGAACTGTGAAGTAACTTGTATCGCTATACGATTTATGTTTTGTAGCATGGAGGCAGAAAACTGTGGCCGGAGGTTTTCGCAAAACGGGAAAAAAAATCAGTGACACCCTCGATTATTCGACAGGCCAGCAGTAAATTTTATTATTCTCGTCGTCGTGTGGCACAACAGTTCGGCGGGGAAATAAAATGAGAACGAGAGTTCGAATCCGGCATATTATACCGGAGTGAGTCATTCGTTACGCATTGCACTTTTGTCTATACATCGTATAGAGCGTTCCAGATAAAAGCGACCTATTCGTACAGGCCACGTTTTTTTTAAGTGCCTTGAATAAAAATAAATGAGAGAACCAATGTTTGTAAATTTGTAGACATAAATTGATTTCATTGCAAAAAATGTCCACATATATTATGATGTCCGAAACTATTAAGTGTACAAATTAATTCGATGCCCTATATAAATCTTGTTTTTCAACTCCAAAGGCACCGAATTATTTTGTACGCATAATACAATAAGAAAAATAGACACTTCATTTTCATTAACCATCATGTTGAAATTTTTTATCAAGCAAAGTACGTTCCAGATAAACGAGACCTATTTGCACAGTCCACCAAACCCAAACAAATTGCATCAAATGAAAAAAAAATGCGTGAACCAGTGTTTATAAATTTGTAGACAAGTGTTGGTTTCATTAAAAAATAAATATAATTTTTTTTCACATTTATTATTATTTTACGAAAGTACGATAAGAATAATCACAAATCAAAACACTGTATTTTCATTTACCGTAATCTTAAATTTTTTAATCCATCAAAGTACTTGCTGTTCGAAAGTCTGTACGGCGTTCCGAGACAAAAATGAATGCCAAACTGTCGTTTTGGTTCGGAACGCCCCGTATGTGTAAAAAGTTGCAAAGTCAGAATCGCGTGAGCTATTATGAAAAAAAAGATCGTTGGTGGCGCGTGTACGTGTAATGTGGTCGTTGGGAAAACAAAAAACGGCAGAAAAAATTGAGCGAGACGAAATGAAGGAGAGAAAAAAGCGATCGCAAGAGGGAATTGATGGAAGGGCTCCGGTGTACCGGACAGCAGAGTCACTGCCCCTTTCCGGTAGTCCCAATGCGTGTGCCACAATTTCCGCGACGGCAACGTATATGCATGCGCATACATATATGTAGGTATAGGACGTCCTATGCTGAACAGAGGACCTTTTAATTTCGATGTACTCCATTCTCTTTAATGACGAATTTTCACGTTCCCTTCGAATAATAGCTTACCGATAGAATGAAATCGCTTCATACTTTTCAGGAAGTAGCAAAATTTGCACCACCAAAAAGAAAACTGTATGCCATAAAAAAAATAACATCTCTTATAACTTTTGGAAAAAAGTTTCCATTTTGTTGCCATTGAAAATGCTTTCAAAACTGTACATGTTTGCTGAGGTTGGCTGGGTATAGGGGTCTGAGTTGGCTGGGTGTCACACGAAACTAACGCTACCCCCACTCCACTGCCACTGTGTTGTAGTAAAGTGGGGGGAGCTGTGACATGCTAAATGCCTCCCAGCCAATTCCAATTATGTTATTAATTTAAAAATTATATAACAACTAATATCTCAAATATATTATAAAAATTATATAACAATTATTATACAAACAAACCCAAACCATGATATACAAACCCAATTATACACCTCGATGTAACAATATGCTTTGAAAAATCCTAAAAACCAACTCATATTATTAACATGTGCCTATGAAATGTTAGCACTTTGTGTAATATCTGTACATTTTAAAAAATAGTACCGAATAAAAAAAAAACATGTTCGCAAAAATGCAATTTTTTTGTCTGATCACTCCAGGAATAACTTAAAATTTGATAGGACTAAGAAAGTATTTTACTTGCAGAGTGCCACCTACAAATAAGCAAGCAAAAGGCAACAACATTTTCGCACTGTTACCAGATCAATTAGGGAAAGTTCTCGATATAAAATTCACACAAGCAGGTCTTCGAGTTATGGAATTCCCCATATATATATATATATATATATACTTGTATGGGGGAAACGTGACGTACGAGGAGCCCCATCGATATGTTCGAACGATCGACGACCAGCGTCGACATGTTCTCGTTACTGCTAGCCATTAGTCAGTCGTTAAATCTCTTGGATAGTTTAACGATTGTGCGCTAAACGTGTGCATGCATAGTTGCCATTCTCCACAAATCCCTGCGTCTGCCTCGAATTTGGACGTTGACCTTTTTTGCGGTGAGGGTTGACCACGCCCCTGAATCGTCGATCAATCAATCACTGATGGGTCTTGGTGTGGTTGGTAATGGGGAAGATAGGAAGTGGTGGCAATGCCAAGAATAAGTCACGGTAATGTCCTCCCCCTCACAGCTGTGCATCATCGAACCATGATAATGCGAAGATTGTGCAAATTTAGGGAACTTTGGTACAAGCAACGAATTTTAAAGTCGAATACGAACCTCCTGTTCTTGAAGTGAAAATATTTCGTTACACTTCAACGAGCAAGTGCAGATATGCCTTATGAAATATAAATGATAGTTTGGAAAAATCATTTCTTCGAAACTTTGCCCTGGATATAATTAACATACTGCTGAGATAATAAAACTGAAGAGCTTAGTTAGTATTGTGTTTATTTAAAGTATTTCAAGTTCTTTTATTTTAAAGTTAATTATGTATAAATTTATCGAAAGTATTTTTAAAAAGTATGAATTCAATTAATGTGCCGAAAAATACTGCAAATAAAATACACAGGCCAATGTAACAAGAATGAAACATGTTAGTACCGTGGAAACAAATCCCATTTTCGAATAAGCTTAGGATGCTCTTTCCAAAAATGGAACCAGTTCTAGATCAGCTCTTTCATCAAAAGCACAAGGCATCTTAAATACCGATGTGAAAAAAATGCATTCGTATTAATAATAATATTCACAGTACCCGATTTTTTTTCAACACGGTGAAAATTATCTGTTGGATAACTTTTTTCACTTTTACTTCCCACCTCCACCTTTCCATGTGCGCTGAGAAGAAAAAACCAATTGAATAAAAAAAAACATTGGTTGACCCAAATAAATGTCTGATCACGGAGTGCCACCGATATATGACCTTGTTACAAAACTATAAAATATTGGGAAATGTGATTGATTTTAATAACGTATTATTTTATTTGAAAATCTCTTCTGTTCTCTCCATATCTCCATTATCCTTAAAATCAAATGATAATCTATTGAAATCATTATATGTACAATATGTAGATGTATCGGATGAAATAATCAAGCGATTGCTACAAGTATTTTTATTTCGTACAAAAATTTAATCAATAGACCGGATTATTTCTTTACTACATCAAAACGAATATGCCATTAGACGTAACAGTTTCGTACTCCGTACAATATCAAAAGTGCAATATCATGCAACTAGTATAAGATAGAGACAAGTGTATGTCATAATTGAAATATCGACAATATGGACCTGAAATAATGGGGGAAAAAAATATAATATTCGATAAAATAAATGTTCATTGCAATCAAAATAATGTATTAATAATTGAAAGTTTTTCAATTTTTTTAAATCTTAAATAAAAAGTGAGCATTAGAATGATCATCCACGATAATAGTGGAGAGAATATCAGATATCCAATGGAATATCGATGGAGAGAATATCAGATATTCAACTGATAAGAACAGATACTACACTTTGATCTTAGCCACAGGCCAAGAAGCGACACTCTTTAGAGTTTCTCCGGCGTTTAAGTAGATTTTCGGTTCGCGCTACGCTCACGAGAAACGAGCGCGCGTGCGGCTTCTAGCGGTTACTCCGAGAACTACGAGTTTCCTCACACCTATAATGTCGGTGGCGCTCGGCCATGATTTGGTTGAATTTTTTCAACCAAATGCACAAGAAACAAATTTTATTTTCGCATTATTTTTTAATCAATTCAGACATATGCTTAATATTTTTCAATCAAAATAAAATATTAATATTTTAACGAAAAATGTACTTGAAAATCAATATCGGATATGGTGAAAAAAATAAAATAACATTTTAACTCAATAGAAAGTTTATCTGAATCAAACGAGCGAAATTCGATTTTTTTTGTGTACACCAATCAACAATATTCATGTTATGAATTGAAACGCTTTTTTTGTTCGTTGCAGAAAATGCATTCAAAACTATATAATTTGTTCGATAATTTTTTAGATAGTTTCAGTAATATATTGTTCTCGGCTAACAATATATATTTTGAATGAGAAAAAACTTTTAATTTTATCATGTTATCAAAGTCAATAGCATTTTGTCTGGACTAATAAATCCGATTATTTACGCCAACAATTTTACAATAGAATCAACAAAATTTAATTCCATAACACCAATGATATTGGATCGATGGTTTTTTTTCAGTGTGTCCTTGTCAATCAAAATACCCAAAAAGAATTGGACATACCTCAAAATCACATGGCAATATTAAAAAAAAACAAATGTGAATGTTGAAAAACGACAGTTTCATCACAACTGTTGTGACCAAGCAGATCAATTTTCGGTCGGGAAAATGTGGTGGGTGACCGCCGTAAAATTAAACATCTCTTTCGATCGATTTTGGATGAGACGAAGCGTGTGCATGATGTGTCCCAGAATTCCGGACACGTAAATCACACTCACACCCACCCGTCGCGTTATTTTATTATACCTCGACTGAGGAAAAGCAAACGGGCGTGATGCAGGGTGGTTGGTGGTGTTAAATGGTGTGGCCTTACGCCCTTCGATGCAGGCAACGTACGTGTACAGTCCGTAGTGATATGCATACGGTGTACGAGGGTTATCTCTTTTGGTAGTTACTCACTTCGGGTACACAGAGGGCGTGGCTCACTGTCTGCCGGCGGCCGATCCTCCGTCACCGTTATTCCGGCGTATTAGGCAAGAATTTAATAACGTGCCAATATGTTTTCCCGCAGAAGAGAGGAACGACACCGGTGACTGAGGAAATTCGAGTTAGCGGGGCGTCGAACGTGTGTACGGAACGTTACCCGTCACATCAACCACCAAATTTGCAAAATGATATTTTTCAACGACAGCCCAAAGCTGCGTGAACATAATCGTATCAATAGCATTTTTTAATCACCGCACTCGATAAAGCACACAGAGGGCTTCGAAAAAACGTAGGCATTATTTACATTGGACGCAATTGAATTAAGGCCGGGGCCTGAATTAGAAGGTCCGAAAAATAGTTTTTTTTTATTGCTTAAATCGATAGATAAACCATCCAAGAATATATTTACAAAGTTACAGAGGCCAATTGTAAATATTTTCGAAGATACAAGGCCAAAAGCAGAGAAGCGATTGATATTTGATATTGATATTTCCTCCGATTAAAAACTTTGAAGCGCGCTTTCTCCAGTTTTCATTTTCACGATTTTTCCAAATTGGCGGGCGTGATGGCAAAAAAACTAAACGACCTGTTGAATCAAACTAAGGTTTATTTTCTTCAGTATGAAAATATCTTCTAAGTGAATTTAAAAAGTCGTTGGAAAAGACTTTTTAAATAATTTTTATAGCACTTTAAGGGTTTTTTTAAACACGATTTTTTCAAACCTGAGAAAAGTTATAATTTCGCGATTTTTTCAGCTTTTTCTTAATTCACCCAGAGGAAAAATATATGACAATTGAATGTTTTTTCCCTTCTAAAAAAATTCCCGAAAAAATGCTTTTTGGACCTTCTAATTCAGGCGCCCACCTTAAGGGAAAACCAATGCGGTCGTATTGGTTTTTCAATGTAATTAGTGCAGTGAAAAAATACTAAGTCCACTGAGTCTTTCAAATAAACGTGGATATTATTCATGCGAGGAATTAACCCTACGGTAGCACACTGGGTCATTTTGACCCGGATGAATTATTAGTAAAATACTCACTTTTCCCAAATTGTAAATTTTCAATAATTTTTATAGACCATTTCACTCGATATTTTCTAATTTTAATTAAGCAGACATATTGAGAAATGTCTAAAGAGTATCCCTGATTTCTTTCGATAAAAACCGATTGAAGTTTAATGGCAAGTGGATGACGTACCATCCGGGTCAAATTGACCCAGTGTGTCAAAATCGTGGCCAGACATACGTGTCAACGAAGGGTTAAACATACGTTTTGGTGAAAAAAAATATAAAATTAACTCCCAGTGCTACTCTTTTTTGTAATATATGAATAGGCATAGTATCAAGAGTTTGCAAAAAAGAGAATTTTGTGTATTCGAATTTTTAATTGGACTAAGACTGACGAGGAACATCATTTTGGGGACCGCCTTTGATTTTGTTGAAACTCGTGCATGTAATATAGCATCAAAAACTATTTTAAACGTATTTTTTTTTGTGTCCGGGAAAAAAACGGTTGTACGGTTCGCAACCACCCCTTAGAGTGAAGCACATCAGGACTGATTTTGCAGTTTCACCCGCTAATAGTCCCCCGATTTCAGTAGAACAGAAACACAAATTCTTCCAATGCAAAACGACTAGAAATTCGCTATGGCTACATTAAAAGAACAATAAAAATTAAGGCGGCCCTCTAGTTTCTCGGGTCGAAAAAATCGATTTTTTTTTCATAAATCACATCTACAACATGTGTAGAAAATGTGTGCCAAAGGATTTTTCGATATTCGAAGTGGTTCACAAGTTACGGCCCTGGAACGGAGCAGGTATACGGAGCAGGTATACTTTCAAACGCGTTTTTCTCGAAACACCATTTTTCGAAACGGTGACCACGATATTTCAGAAACTACTGCACCGATCGTGTTCAAATTTATACAGCATCTTTAATATGTTATAAGCCAGCGATTGAACGAGGATTATTATGATTGCTTCGATAGTTTTTTTTGTACGAGCGAAAAACTTAAGAAAAAATGAGTAAAAAATAGAATGTAATTTTCAAAAGTGTATAAAAAAGTCAATTTTTGTAATTTAGAATTCACTCTAGTTCAATCGCTAGTCTTAAATATGAAGATTAAAATGCCGTTTGGTTTTTTGATTTCAGATAAGCAGAACAGCCGCAATCTTGGTCACCGTCAAGCACCTCTTTTACTTCATGTCTTCCTGTCGGCCACTATAACCTTTATTCTATTATATATTTTGACTTCAAAAAATTTGTAAAGCTTATTTAAATGTTAATAAAGATTATGCAAAAACAATGAGATTGATTATTTCGACGCTTTGCCCGTAAAAAATTATTGAAAAAGCCGTAAAAAAACAGTCGAGAAACTAGACGACCGCGTTAAGGCATGAATGTTCTTTCTCTCATTCCACATTTTAAAGGGATGCATTAAACTGAACCTTACGGGTAACACTTTGAAGAAGGGACAAAATTTAAGTTTACGCATTCGTCTATTCTTGCCGAATAGCAAGCTTAAGGGGGTAACATTCTGCCCATTTTCGACGATTTTCAATAAAAATCGAGGGTTCTAGAGAAAATGAATGGTGAATTCGTATTCAGGGGATGAAAATACACAGATACGAACTTGTAAAAAAATATTTAAAAGGCAATTAATTTTTCCCATTTCGGCTTCACTGAATCGTCGATAGTATTTATAATCGTCGATTATATTTTCTGAGTCGATCTCGAATTCCTCATCGCATAGTAATTGCTGTAAGTTGAACCAGTTGATCCAAAATTTTCAAGAATTTCAATAAATCGCCTGGCTCGAAAATGGCCCATGTACATTCTTATATACGTACGCGAAGAGTTACAGCGGGATGATAAATCAGTGTGGGATGCGGAGAGGCAAAGAGAGTGCCAGAGAGAAGCCACTGGGACTGGTGGTTCTCGTAGACGATGGTGAAAAACGCTCGCGAATATGCCGTGGGCGTAACTGGATACGGATACTCGGCTTGCCGTACGCTCATCGTACACCTCTTGCCATCGTATACATACACATTTATATCTGTCTGTGGGCGGAAGGTCAGCGTAATGGTAGTTATAATTAAAATTAATTATCCTTTCCTCGGGCGACCTCTGTTACGCTCTCCGCACTTTCGCGATAACGGGAAAGCTTCCGTATATATATTTATGAGCACAACATTCTCGAATGACAACGGGAATGATATCACGTTCCAATTATAACCACTAAACGTGAGGTATGAAAGATAATACCGAAAACGTGAAGGCGAAACACTTTTGCAATTGCATAACGAGTGCGGAAATTCAATTAGGAATTTGGCTCATTCGGACGAGTGTAGGTGCTTCAGGAAATGGATTTCTTTTGGATTGACTGCCTTCGAATCCAATTTTCGAAATTCGAGATAACTAATTTTGAATTGAGATGCACAGTCCGAAAAATCGTCAAATTTCTCGAAAATAAGCAATCTAATATTATAATAGTGGGAATTTAATATTGTAAATCTCACTGTGTGTTGAGTTAATGTTATTTATCGAAAACTCAGAATGGTGCATTGAAATTAAAATGTGTTATTTTTAAACGATCGTCCGCCATTCAGGATTTGGGAGAGACAACTCGAAATATCGGAATTTATATTTTTAGGTATTTACCGGCACCAAATTTCATGACATTTTCGTTAACTAAACTTCTATTTTTATTAACAAGTGTATTCAACTTTTGACTTTGGCAACGTTTGGGCCATGTAGTAGACACCTTGGGAAGTAACCCTGATTTTTTGCAGATTCTTGGAAAGCCTAGAATTCTTTAGAAACCCAAATGTTACGTAAAAGACCTGGAGTACACATCATGTCTCGTAAAATATCGTATAAATACAAAGGGCAACGAAAATACTTCCATTGACTGGACCATTTTGACCCGGACAAATTTTGCATAAAATGCTTACTTTTCCATAATTAAAAATTTTCAATCGATTTTTACAATAATTTGAATTAATACTTGCCGAATTTCAATTATGCAGACATATTAAGAGGTGTTAAAAGTGTATTCCTGATTTTTTTAAATAAAAAACCGAACGGAAGGATGTTGATGGCAGGTGGATGAAATACCATCCGGGTCAAATTGACCCGATTTGTCAAATTCGTGGCCAGAGATGAGTGTGTCAACCGACGTTTGATAGTGCTTGACTAGCAAGGAACATCACTTAAGGGAAGGTTCTGCCGTGTTGGGCCAAAAAATGTTCGATTCTTCACCAATTTTTATAGAATACAATATATAGAATGTTGATATTCGGTATGTTGACTAAGCGGTCTTTATTGGACATCAAAATATTTTTTAAAGTTTGACAAAATATGGTGGCAGAAGTGGGGGGAGCGACGTGGGTCCGTGCGCGGGCGATGACATCCTTCGCTTGCGGATGTCCTAAGTCCCGGACAGATGATCTGAAGCAAAAAAATCAAGTATTTTTAATCGGTACAATATTGTGTATAATTTAACCTAGAATCAAGAAGAAAAATTGAAAAATAAAAAAATAGTGTGCGTCCGGAAGGAAGTTTGTTTTTTTTCCCAAAAAATTCCGCAGTTTTTTGCTCACAATTTTGTTATTTTGCAATTTTTCTTCTTGATTCTAGGTCAACTTATACACAATATTATACAAAGTAAAAATATGTTTGATTTTTTGATTCAGATCACCTGTCCGGGACTTAGGACTTCCGCAAGCGAAGAATGTCATCGCCCGCGCACCGATATACGTGGCTCCTCCCACTCCCACCGCCATGTTTTATCAAACGTTAAAAAATATTTTGATGTTCAATAAAGACCGCTTAGTCAACAAACCAAATATCAACTTTCCATATTTAATACTTTTCGCATAAAAATTGGTGAAAAATCGAACATTTTTTGGCCCAACAAGGCAGAACCTTCCCTAAAGTGTACGCCTTCGATTTAGTTGAAACTTATTTTATATGATAAAGCATCAAAAACTATTAGACCCTTATTTTTTTATCTGCGGAAAAACGGGTGGATTTTAAGGGTGGAAGTGACTCTCAGAAAGGCTTGTCAACCCTTAATTTAGTTTTTTTCAATCATTCTATAGTGGATTTTTCATCGCTTCACGTTAGAAGAATTTTCGTTTTTGATTCATTCAGATCGGTGGGCTACTTGTGGGTGAAAAACCACCCCTCGCCGCGACTTTCATTGAGGGGTGGTTTCCGCCCTTGAAACCGTTTTTCCGCAGATAAGAAAAAATACGTGACTAATATTTTTCAATGCTCCACCACATACACGAGTTTCAACAAAATCGACGGTGGACACTCAAGTGATGTTCCTTGTATGTCACTAAGTAGTCTGCTTGCTCAAGTCTGTCTCAATTTAGCCACCTGAACGCAGTATCTCCTAATTCGGGATTCAGTTATGCAGCATCATGGCAGTCAGTATTAAGGCAGTCAATCACCTAGAGACCCAGCCTTTGATTCAGAACTTTCGGATTCAGATTTGATTTGATTCAGAAAAGCGGTTGAGGTTCGATTGGAAAGTGATCCAGATAAAATGTTATCTTTGATTATTGTGTGTCAGTCAATTAGTGCAAAATAACCGCAACTAGTATCTCATAGTTACGCCAAGAAGGTCTCATTTGAAGCCAGCAAAACTTTGTTTCAGTACTTACTCATCAAGCTATCCTTCATTTATTTATCATTCAGGGCCTTCCTTCATTGGAGTATTCTTTCCGTTCTTCTCCTCTCATCTTTTCATCGCCCGTTATTACATTTTCGAGGCAGAAAGCTAAACTTTGGTGGATATTTAAGTCCCTACGAGGGACGTTATAACCGATATTAAACGCCAGGAGAGCCAAGGAGGCGAGGAGAAGTGCCAGCTTTGCTCTCTCGTCCGAGGAATAGTCGAGACGGTGAAAAGCAGAGCAGCGCGGAAAGTCTACCGAGCTATGGGAATATTGAGGCTCGGAAACGAGGTCACCGGGATATTTATGCCGCTGCGATGCTAATAGCAGTGAGTGAGAGTCCCCTGATGACAATGAGATCCCAGAAGTAAAGGGAACAGTCTTGCCGAAGATTCGCAACTTGTTCTTTCGTGAGAATTCGCACCAGCGATGAATCATTCTCGTGGCAAGAGAAAAAACGAAGTTCCAACCTGCAATCAGACGTAAATGCCTTCAACCGGCAATGAAGATTCATATCCTTTGTCTACACTCGAAACGTTTCATATTTATGGAGGTTGCTGAGCTATAGCGAAAAAGTAAGAAAATACGGAAATTTGTTGAGGATTTTACGAACAGGTGTTACGACTCGGTGTAAAATTTCAGGGACTTCGTCTGCGTGATTGTTGAGCAATTAAATATTGAAGTTAGGCTCTTTTACACGGGGGACATAGCAAAAGCTTCATGAGAACTCTAATACGACTGTCGCAACATAATAAAAATAGTAAGAATTTAATGGAAACAGGCGGAGAAAATTCTTGAGATTTTCATGAATAATTTCAACGATGAGTACAGCGTCTTGTCTGTCTCGTTGTCGAGGTATTCGTGAAATAAAACAGGAAATTTCAGCTGATTCGCGGAAAACGATAAAGCGCCCGCGGCACGTGGCAACGCTGATGTCAAGTCGGCCATTTTGAATAGGCGGCCATTTTGAAACGCACGAACTATTGCCACCTTGCTATAAATTTCTTACCGCCGTTTCATAAAGAGCATTTCAATATTTTGAATCATTCTTTACAGAAGCTGCAGTGCATGTGTTTCGACGTAACGTTCAAATCAATGACGCGTCGTCCAGGTTGTACTTGCTTGATGTGAAAATATAGTAGTCACTCGAAGATTTTTTTCCGATGAATACTTTCGATTTGATGAACGAAAAATGCCAATGTTTTAAGTAATTAAGACTCTTACTTTAAACACGCGCCAATTTCCGTTTTAATTTGTTATTACGGAAATTTCTTCGATTAATCATAGGATAACATGATATACTAACGAAATCTTTGATTTTTTGATATTAGACTAGCTTTTCGCCCGCGGCTTCGCTCGCGCAGACGTGTGTCGAATTCTCCTTAATGTAATGTGCTCCTGAAATATTTCATTACGGAATACGTAGAATTGTGTTGAAGTGCATTGATGCGAGGTTTCAAGTAAATCGAACCAGATATTTGTTGCACCATACAAACTTTCCTACCCTCTTTTCCCCTGAAATTTCATTAATTGTGTCTTAGAGCAGTTACACAAAGTTTCAAGTAAATTTGACCCGTTTTTTAAATATTTTTCGTACTAACTTTGCCACCCTCTTTTATTTAAGGGTTGAATTTCGAAAAACGCTAAAGTACGTATTTTCTTAATTGTGTCAAGAAGCACGAATACCAAATTTCAAGTAAATCCAACCAAATTTTTTTTAACTTTCATACAAATTTTGCCACCCCTTTTCTCCCCTTGAGGGTTGAATTTTGGAAAACACCGAAATACGTGTTTCATTAGGAGTGTCACAGAGAATCAATACTAACTCTCAAGTAAATTTAACCATACAAATATTATTTCCCATACAAACGTTGCCATCCCCTTTCACCCCCTTAGGGGTTGAATTTCGAGAAGTCCCTTCTTAAACGATGCCTCCAATATAAAATCAACAACCCTCCAAATGTTACGTTTCTACCTTCAACGGTTGAGGCTGGGCGATGATGTGTCAGTCAGTCAGGACCTTTTATATATGAGGTATTCCACGTGAATCCGGTGGACTTTTTCCCTGACCCCCGCCAATACGATTTATTTTTAAAAATTTGATTCCATTGACTCTAAAAGACACCCTGAATTTGATTTACATTTTTTCGAAATAATCCTTAATAAATAAAAAAATCCAAAAAAAAACGCCTCGATGTGAAAACCTGCAAAAATTCCCAAAAATGCGTGATTAAATGCAAAAAATATCAAGCTATCACCCGCAGTGGAAGTATGATATTTTCTGTGCTTTCTGAGCGATTAACGTTAAAAAAAATCCGAAAAATTCGAGGACGGCTTACTTCGGGTGGATACTTCAATATTTTGATTCCTACGATGAATTTTTCGGATTTTTTTAAATGTTAATCGCTCAGAAAGCACAGAAAAAATCATACTTCCACTGCGGGTGATGGCTTGAAATTTTTTACATATAATCACGCATTTATGAGAATTTTTTCAGATTTTTAAATTGGGGCGTTTTTTCGGGGACCCATTTTTTCACTCAAAGTGGTTTCGAAAAATCTAAAAAAAATTCAGGCTGTCTTTTAGAGTCAATGGGATCAGAAAAAAAAAACCAATTCGAATTGGCGGGGTCAGGGAAAAAGTCCACCGGATTCACGTGGAATACCTCATATGTAGATAGATAACCTGATTTAGAAGAGCTCACCGCAAAAGACTTTTTCGAAAGGTGCTTCCCGGACATTGGCTGTAAATCGATTTTAATTAAACATTTTTAAACAAAAAAAAATCACAGAGTGTTCTTCACATCATACTTTTTCAAACATCCAATTTTTGTAGAAACTTATCATGACAATTTTCTTTAAAAAATCCCAAAACGGATTCTTTTTCGATTATTACAACTAGGCATAACCCGTTAAATATTGCCTCCCGATGAAGCTCATCGTTTTTCCAATACTTCGCTGTTTCACTGAAAATGGCACAGGATCAGACGATAGTTCATTTTGAACGATTTGCATACACGCCATGCTCATTACGAGCCTGTCTTGTGGGGCAACCCTTGATACTTTTTTTTTACCGAAATATGTTTACATTCAATTCAGTATGGGAACAATTGGTTATTACGAGGACATTCCTCGATACCTTTCATTCGTCTTTCCACTTATAGATATCTGCATATCGTAAGGTCCACTTATTTCGTTATTATTATCCTTTAATGCAAAAAAAAATGTTTCCATGCATTTCTGATTTCACCTGTTCAACACTTCGTTTCACACTTTAATATCGCATTTCCGTTTCATACTAATCACGCGCTGAAGAATACTTCGCGATTATTTTTCAAATCTACGACGAAAACTCGTTCAACTCTCGTCGTATCTCAGCGCAATACAGAATAATTGCTTCGGTGTTTCGTAATCGTTGAAGTTGCCGCGCTCTCAAGCGTCGAGAGCGAGAGAAGAATGACGTTGTTGTACGAAACCAAGGAGGAGTTGTAAATCCGCCGGGGACGCGGGGGCGAGCAACGATTTGCGTGAATCATTAGCAGCTAATGGTCCCAGTCTCGAGTTGAGGATGAGGAGGACAAGGTGCAGCTGGGCGGATTGAAGAGACCGTGAGGAAGAGCCAAGAGAGGAGAGGTATCAAAAGTAAAGTACTCTCTTGTGTCCCTGGACGGGGATGAAGAGAAACGCGGGTCGAAGTTCCATACGCCGCAGAGGTATCTTTCTCCTTTCTTGACCGACACCCGAGGTAATCGTTAACTTTTAGATATCGTTCTCCGAGTGCAGTTTAATGTGCAGTGAATCACGATTTTCGTATGTAAAGCGCGGAGAAAAAAAGTACCGTCAAATGGGGTTACTTTGAAAAGGTTTTGGAAGTTTTTTGTGGTTACTTTTTTTTAATTTCCTCAATTCCAACCTTTTTGCTCCAATAGAACAATGTGTCCTTTGGCTATCAAATCTATAAGAAAGTCGAACCCTACCCCCGCCCCACAATTTTATATATATATTTTTTAAAGTGCCAAAGCAACCTCGATTGTGGGGTTTTTAGACAGGGCATCAAAATGCAACTTATGTCAAAGAATAAGGGTTGCTCTGACATCAATTTGGTAAAAAATTAAATATTTTATGCATTATACATGGAAGTGAATAAAAAATAACGATTTTTAACAATCAAATTGTCACCTTTTTTAAGGACACATTTTATATAAGAATATCAAGCACCTAGGGTACTATTATAGGCGGTTAATCCACTTGAACCACATCACAATCAACTTTAGCAGCATTATAATAAACTTGAACCACATATTTGAGCAACAATAGAAAAAAAAGTTACAAAAAGACGTATAAACCGTATTTTGGCGCTCTGTTAAAGTAGCCCCAAGAAGTGTCAAAGTTACCCTTACGGGATTAAATGGGTTTCGAAGCCAAAGAAAAGCATATTTTCTCTATTTAAAGAAATATATTGGTAAATTATTTTATTCAAAATAATTTACAAATTAATTTACAAAAATAATCACATAAGAAAGCAATATTAAAAAAAAATCGTCCAAAAATTTGGGGAATTCTACCGGTGGGACTTGATTTCGTTGTGGTCAGGATAACTCATGATAGCTTTATCTGAAATTAAAATACTAATTTTTTTTTGTTAGTAGATAAGTATGGTTCGTGATTGAACGAAGGATATTTAAAAAAAATTTAATTTGAACTTTCGGCAGAGTTGTATGCAAAATAGTTCAATTTTTTGTACAATTTACACTACGTATAGCCTTGTAAAATTAGTTGTAACCAAGAAGACAACCTTCGTTCAATCACTAGGAAATGCTACTTTTAAGGGGTACCCCACTTGCGATTTTGAAAAAATCGATTTTTTTATTGCATTTTTTTGAAGTGCAATTTGAAGTGCAGTTTTTTTTGATACCCGGAAAAAATGACTCTATGTAAGTTTACAAAAAAAAAATATTTTTTTCGTGTAAACTGAAATTGAAACTTTAAACGCGTTTTTCTCAAAATGGCATTTCTGAAGTCGGTGACCAAGATTACTCGAACACTAATGAACCGATCTTCTTGAAATTTTGCAGGCTTATTTAATACATAAAAATGTAGTCTTTAATCGTTCGATTTTTTTTCGAAAAAAATAGCTGTTTTATAGCCAAAAAACGGCCGTTTTTTTCGTTAAAATCGAACCATTAACTTTGACTGTCCGCCATTTTGTGAAAAATGAATATTTTTTAAAATCCTTCGATTAAAGACTAGTTAATACTTATATTTGACTAAGTCCATCCGCATTTTTTTTTCAGATGATCCATTTCGCCGCAATGTTGGTCACCGCAAACCGTGTATATAAAAACATTATTTCATTGACGGCCATTTGCCACTAAACAATGTAATATTTTTCAATAAAAAAATTACTGAAAGTTCTTCAAGATGTGTTCTTTAAGATGGTATATTGATCGATTAAAAAAGTTTTGTAGTTTTCTTTAAAAAAATTCATGAAAAAGGCCTTTAAGGGTAACGCCTTAAGAAGTGTGCAAAATTTCAATAAGATCGGTGCATTAATTTTTGAGAAATCGTATCGACCGACTTAAAAAATATTGTTTTGAGAAACATGCGATATACCTGCGTCGCTCCCGGCCGGTCTTCCTCAACGGGGGGAATTACCAAAGGCTCTTCCGAGACTTTTACTCCGATTGACTTAAAACTTTGGGAGAATATTTTAGACATATTGTACGATCAGATAATACATTTTTTTATCGTTTGAAATTTTCAAACCCACGTGACCCCTTAATGTCAATTTAACCTCGTCTTACGGTACTCATTTTTGACAGCGGAACTTTATAATCACCGATACTACGGAAGGGAGCAATTTTTCCTCTCTTCGATAAGTCGAAATAATGACGTAAACTTTGTAGAGAAACATCCCACAAGACGGCGAAAAATTATTATATTGTTCGGGGAATAATTATTTCTTGAAGTGCCACTCAATGGGAACAGTCCGCGTTAGGGAGACGAAGGGCGATCTCGACGAGAGTGGAACGCATTAAAATTAATTCTTTAAGGGACTTTGAGGAGTCGGCGCCGCGGCTACCGCCACCCGTCGACGTCGTCGTCGTCGTTATTGAAAGATTGGCATCGAGTAGAAAGGGCGAGTACCGAAGAGACGAGCTCTCATCTCGAGAGGTACAAGAGTATTACAGTAATAGCAGAGAGTACATAATGATGAATTTACAAAGCCATTGTGAGTATTCAACAACGTTCTCT
Organism: Ophion slaviceki; assembly: GCA_944452715.1. Lineage (NCBI taxonomy): Eukaryota > Metazoa > Arthropoda > Insecta > Hymenoptera > Ichneumonidae > Ophion > Ophion slaviceki. The sequence goes on along the minus strand of OX101792.1, from coordinate 11,790,987 downwards.
CTCTCTCTCTCTCCCCGTCTCCTTACTTTCTTCCTTTATCCCACCACTTCACCCCCTTGCGATCGAGCAATTTCGTTATTCGAGCATTTTAGAGAGCAGGATTCATTTTATCGCACGACCGTTTACTTATTTCAAGACGACGGTATACTTACCGTGAAAAAATTTAATGAAATTATAAAAATACTTCGTTTTTTTTAAATTTCGTCATAAAGAAACAAATGACTGCTGCACCCTCTTCGGTCACTGATCTTAAGGAGGCAATTAAGGACTCATCACATTGCAAAATTTTCATAAAATCGGTTTTTGTTGCATTATCCGATAGTATTTACGGTTATAAACGTTCTGTCCAATTTTTCGATCGAAATTCGAATCATGTCGGTCGCTACAATCTCTCTTACAAGGAACATCCCTCAGGTGACACCCTTCGATTTTGTTGAAATTTGGATATGTTATAAAGCACCGAAAAGTGAGCGATACGTATTTTTTTATCGGCGGAAAAACGGTTTTAACGGGTGAAACCACCCCTCGAAAAGGCATCTCTAGGGGTAATATAGCAGTTTCACACATAAAGAGTCCACCGATTTTAGTGAAACAAAAACGAAAATTCTTCTAATCCGAAGGAATGAAAAATCCACTATAATGACATTGCAAAAAAAAATTAAGGGGTGAACTACCCCTATATTAAGGGGTGGTTTCACCCCTTAAAACCGTTTTTCCACCGATAAAAAAAATACATATCGCTTACTTTTTCGTGCTTTGTAACATATCCAAATTTCAACAAAATCGAAGGGTGTCTGAGGGATGTTCTTTGTTAGAAAAAGTTAAGCCTTTCTTAGAAATTTAAACGCGTTTTTCTCGGAATGTTGTTTTTCGAAACGGTGGCCACTCTCAGAGGAAGAGTTTTCAAGCTATGCGTTGCAAATTTTAATAGAACATTCTTTACGTCATTCCTTATGTTGCTAAGGAAGCTTTTTTTGAATCTTCCTGATTTTTTTTACGAAAAACTGTCGAGAAAAGGCTAAATTTGCTACTTTTTGTACAAAACTCCGCCATTTTTTCAAATTTCACTAAAAAAAGAACCTCCATAGGAACATAGCGGCTTTCCTACACATTGATAATCATTTTGATATTTTTGTTTCAGGTAAAATTCAGATAAAATTTGCCTCCACAATCCTGGCCACCATGGGACACCATTTTTTTCCACATAATTTTCCGCAAATAAAAACGCTGTTAAACAATAAATAAAAAAAAATAAAAAAAAAATCATTTTGTATTCTTTATCGGTGCTTCAATTTGTAAACCAAAATTAGACCGATTAGCTTATCCTATCCGCCCAAAAAAAACCGCGAAAATCGGCTATTTTTCGGGCGGTCACACAGTGATGATTCCCTCAACACTTAAATTTTCCGATCAGCCGAAATTCAAGATTTTTTATTATCTCAACAATTTTCTACTTGACTTCAACTAGCGACAATTCTTTTAATTAACAAAAAGTCAGATACTGCATTGAAAATTCCTAATTCAAATCCAAACAGACTGAACCACTCTATCGCCATAGTGAATTTTTCAATTCCAATGTAAATGACAAAAACGTCTACGTGAAGAATATTTTCCCGGGCTGGCGAGCGTTCAGCCCTTTTTGCCTGGTCGAGAAACCAACGGGTCCATAGCAAACGTAAATGCTCGGATAGCAGAGACAAAGAGGAGTTGGGAGGGGGGAGGGTGGCCAGAAAGAATATTCTCCTTGGCTCTATACGCAAAACGATTTAGTGGCGATTGGTATGCGAGACTGGAACGATGAGGAGGATGAAACAGAGTGAAGGAGCACGCCTCGGAAGGGTTGGAAAGGAGGTAGAAAAGCAGGACGAAAGGTGGCCACCCCAAGGGACACTGAGTGCTGCAGCCTCAACGTAGACTGCGGTGTTTTGTTGGCTGTGAAATCGTGCTCCCCCTCCCCCTCATTCTCCGCTCTCCCTTTTCTTCTTTTTCAGTTTCCCTTGGGGTGGCGTGGAAGGGATGCTGCTGAGGGCAGGTAATAGTCGAGAGGAGCAAAGGGGACGGATGGCGACGGTGATGCGGAGCTTGCTCACAGAGTTGAGCCGGAGCTTTGTTATTCCATGTTTGCGACTCAGTACGGTAACCTACCCCTTGCGAGTCTGCACGTTTCTTCGCCAATCTCATCCCCCTTCTAATCTTTCGTCACCTTCTCGCCCACTATCATCCCCTTTCGCGTCTCGCTTTCTCTCTCACCCTAAAACCGCCTGCTCGCTTCTGCCGTGCTCTCTCGAGTTTCCACAAGATTTGCCCTCGTACCTTGCACGGCTCGTGTTCTCCCGAAGCTCTCGTACTTCATAGCCAAGTAACCCAGTGGCAGGCAAACCTTCCTGCACCTTCGAAACTACCCCTCTTGTTGGCCAGACTTTTACTCCCCCGCATATTGCACGAGAGGGACACGGCTCGTAACTTCTATCCTCCGGGTGAATGGGAAACGAGTTGAGATACTCAGTTACGGGGAAACAATTATTTTTGCTGCGGTTTTTTCTTTCCTTCTACGATTGGAAAAAAGTTACGTTGTCGCTGAATTTGTGGTGTTTGGACTGAGAAAAAAAAACCAATTGAATCAAAAAAAGATATTGGTTGATCCAAATAAATGTACTGCTGCGGGGTGCCACCGATATGTGAGATTGTTACAATACTATAACATTTTTGAAAATGTGATTGATTTAAATAACATGTTATTTTATTAGAAAAAGCTCTTCTGTTCTCTGAATATCTACATTATCCTTTAAATAAAATTATATTCTATTGAAATCATGCTATACACAATCCCTAGATGTGTAGATGAAATAATTAAGCGGTTGCTACAACATTTTTTATTTCGTACAAAAATATAATCTATAGAATTAGTTATTTCTTTACTGCATCGAAACGAATATGCCATGGGACGTAAGTTTTTCAGTTTGTGTTAAATGTTAAATAAAAAGTGAGCATTAGAATGATCATCCACGATAATAGGGGAGAGAATATCAGATATCCAATGGAATATCTATGGAGAGAGTATCAGAAATTCAACTGATAAGAACAGATACTACACTTTGATCTTAGCCACAGGCCAAGATACTCTTTAGAGTTTCTCCGGCGTTTAAGGAGATTTTCGGTTCGCGCTACGCTTACGAGAAACGAGCGCGCGTGCGGCTTCTAGCGGTTACTCCGAGAACTACGGGTTTCCTCACACCTATCATTTCGGTGGCGCTCGGCCACGATTTGGTTGAATTTTTTCAACCAAATGCGCAAGAAACAAATTTCATTTTTGCATAATTTTTTAACCAATTCAGACATTCGGTTAATATTTTTCAATCAAAATAAAATATTAATATTTCAACGAATAATGTACTTGGAAATCAATATCAGATATGGTGAAAAAAATAAAATAACATATTTACTCAATAGAAATTTTATCTGAATCAAACGAGCGAAATTCAATTTTTCTTGTGTACTCGAATTAATAATATTCATGTTGTAAATTGAAACGTTTTTTTTTGTCCGTTGCAGAAAATGTATTCAAAACGATATAATTTGTTCGCGATAATTTTTTAGATAGTTTCAATAATATATTGTTCTCGGCTAACAATATATCTTTTAAATGAAAAAAAAACTTATATTTTATCATGTTATTGAAGTCAATAGCGTTTTGTTTGGACTAATAAATCCGATTATTTACACCAACAATTTTACAATTGAATCAACGAAATTTCATTCAACAACACCAATGATATTGGATCAATGATTTTTTTTTCTCAGTGTGGGGGCAAGGGTACCTAGATTTCCGGGGCGTCGGAATTCGATGGTGAGTTTTGGGTTATCAAGTCAAAGTAAACCCAATTTGAAAAGTGGACAAAGTTGATATTTCGAGTATTTTGAATTCAAATTAGAATTTTTCGTTAGTTATTAAAAATTACGGTTTTTATTTTAATTTGGGAATATTGTCTTTGCTTATTGCGATGATATCTTTATTTTATCACTGATAATGAAAATCAGGCAAGGTAACTTGGAAATATCTAGTTTAAGTAGTGTCTGATGAGCCAAACATGTGGTTTATATATACGCCTTAGGTGCGCCTAGACTGTAGAGTGGCACAAATCTGAACTATATTTTTCTTTCCTTTTTCTCACCATCCAATTATCTTCTTAAAGAAACAAAAATTATCGCAAAAACTGCGAGCGGTTAGAAAATATTTAGAGGTCGCTCACGCCTCCGAAAAATACAAATTTTCATTGAAAAATCGATTTTTTTCGTCCACTTTTCACCCATGAATTTTACGCTTTATAATTTTTAAATTACCCTCGCGAAAGCTCTAGCCGGCCAATGAATATTTAGTGGTCGCTCAAGGTTTTCGAAATTTACCATTTTCGCCAAAAAATAAAACAAAATAAACAGCGAAGCGTTACATTTTCTGAATAATTTGTTATAATAATTTGTAACAAACACCAATTAAACGATATGTGTTATTATGTCTTATTGTATTGTGCCGTCGCTCGTCACAGGGTACAGTTACGATTGGTCCGCAGTTTGACTAACAAGGTCAACTGTGGGTCGCATTACGACACGTGGAAAGCAGCTGCCATCTCAGTTTGACGGATAAAACGAACTATAATTTTGTTTACGGACGAGAGCTTGAAGAATTATTTTATGCGAACAAAGATCATAATTCTTCGGTTAGAAGTGTGAGTTTAATTTGAAAAATCTGTTTCTAAAGCAAAAAAGATTAATTGTTTTGTAAATTTTACAAAGCGTCAAATTTATGAGTGAGAAGAGTAAAAAAATTGCGAAAATATGACATTTCGAAGCTCTTGAGCGACCACTAAATATTCATTGGCCGGCTAGAGCTTTCGCAAGGTTAATTAAAAAATTACCAGGCGTAAAATTCACGGGTGAGAAGCGGACGAAAAAAAATCGATTTTTTAGTAAAAAATTGAATTTTTTTGAGGTTTTAGCGAGCTCTAACTATTTTTTGATCGCCCGCAGCCTGCGCGACAAATTTTTTTTTCTTCAGAAAAGATCATTGGATGGTGAGAAAACGAAAAAAATAGAGCTCTAATTTGTGCTGTATTTAAAATTAAAAGAGCACAATTTGAAATTTCAAAAAAAATTTCAAATTTGTGCTCTATTTAAAATAAAAAAAAGGAAAAAAAATAGAGCTCAAAGGTTTAACACTATGAAAAAAAGAAGTTGTTGATATTCGGCGAAACGACATACACTGAATTTCAAGCTTGCTTATAGTACTTCTTCATATATGCGTTAGCATCTTAAGGCCTTGGGCCACAGTAACAGGTATAAAATCATGCGCGAATTTAACAATTTTTTCTCGCATGAAAAAGTGATTCACTCATAAAATTCATTACACATCTATTTAGTGTGAACATCAAGCTGTTAGAAAATATATATATATATTTTTTCGATGGACAAAATGGCCGATTACTAATATGTTCTTTTGTTATCTTTGTTTTTAGGCGCTCCGCGGCGTGACATTTAGCATCCACAATTTTTTACTTAGAATAAAAAACAAAAATACTCGTCAATCTACAAAACAATACCTAGAGAAGTACGTACGGAATTTAAAAAATATTGTTTTATCCATAAGTTGTGGGTATTTGAACTTAAGAAATGAATTTTCAGTGAAAAATTTCGTTATAACTGCTCATAAACTGCTCATCAAATGAAAATTTTTCGATTAATCAGAAATTCCGTACGTACTTCTCTGCGAAATGCAATTAGGAACACAACTTTGAAATTTTATGTAAATCGAGTGAAAATTGTTGAAGTTATTTGTCACGCCAATTGGAAAAAAGCTGTTTCGAGAAGTTTCGAATAGTCAGCCATTTTGTACATCGAAAAAATATATATATATCAGGTTGATAAAAAAGTTTTGTCGCAAACATTTAAAAAATGTCTTTTTACATATTGACGCAATATGACATCGAGCTATGTCGAGAATATTCTAGAATGTTTTCTACTCTTCCGCGTGACAGGGTATAAAAGGGCGAGCGCGCGTTCTAGTGGACAGAAATGGCTTCGATCTCGCAGGAGCAACTTCGAGCGATCATTTTTTACGAGTGGCGGCGCGGCACGAACGCAAGCACAACTGCTAAAAATATACAGGATGCATTCAGCGAAAACGTAGTTTCTCATCGAACAGTCCAGCGTTGGTTCAATCGTTTTAAATCTGGAGACACAAGCCTTGAAGATAAGGAACGTTCCGGACGACCGTCGACCATCGATGATGAAGCATTACTCCGCTGCATCAAATAAAAACCGGAAGCAAGTACGCACGAGCTAGCAAGAGAACTTGGCTGCACCCAACCGTCAATAGTCAATCACTTACACAACTTGGGATACAGGAAGGTTCTAGCTCAATGGATACCACACCGTCTCACCAACGACAATAAGAACTGTCGCGTGACCATCTGCCAGTCTCTCCTGCTTCGCCACCATCGCAAGGAGTTTTTAGAAGATCTTGTGACGGGAGATGAAAGCTGGGTCTTGTATGATAACAGAACGCGTTTAGCCTACTGGCTTCCTATCGGAGAAAAACCGCCACACCAACCGAAATCTGATCGTCGCTCACAAAAGGTTTTGTTGTGCTGTTTCTGGGACGCAAAGGGAATGCTGTTTCACAATTTTCTCCCTGTAGGTAAGACGATCTCCTCTACACGATACATCAAAAATCTCCAGGAATTGGCAAAAGCTATAAGAAAAAGACGGCCAAGACGCGCGACTGTGCACCTTCTCCACGACAACGCGAGACCCCATGTCGCAAAGGAAACCCACAAAACAATCACTGAGCTTCACTGGAATACCGTTCCTTATCCACCATACTCTCCCGACATCGCGCCATCTGACTACCAATTGTTCAGACATTTGAAGGCATATTTGAGAAACAAAAGTTTCGAAAACGTCGACGATCTCAGAAGGGATATTTCAAATTTCAAAGTTTTGGGCAAAGGGAATAAACGAGTTGCCAACTAGATGGTTGAGTGTCATAGAAACCGATGGCGAATATATTGTTGATTAGAAATGTTTTGTATAAGATATACAAATAAATAAATTATATTGAAATTATTGCGACAAAACTTTTTTATGAACCTGCTATTTTCCAACAGCTTGATATTCATACTAAATAGATGTGTAATTAATTTTACGAATGAATCACTTTTTCATACGAAAAAAAAATTGTTAAATTCGCACATTATTTCATACCTGTTACTGTGGTCTTAGGCCTTAAACTACACGTACGCAGTTCTGGTAACGCCATCCGCCGGAAACAGCGAGAACTTATTCACCGTCCTAATAACATTACAGACTTCATTTCTGCCCAGATATTCGTTTACCATGTTAATGAGCATCAACCGAGTGAAGAGTTAAATAATTCATGATTAATTACGCATGCTTTCGAGTGGTGAAAACAGCATCTACATTTTCACGAGAAGTAATAATATTTTCCTCGTCCCTTCTGTTTGTTTCCACCAAAAGTTATCGGCATAGATTGTTCATGCATGCGAACCGCACAGGATATAGGAGCTGAACGGTATACACTTATTCTGGAGTCTGTGACACCTGTAAAAGCTACGAAAGAGCATAAGGTATACCCCTTAACCTCTTCTGGCACACGTTGTTTGCCTTCCTGCCACGTCCCTATTCTTTCTCATCCCTTCCCGCCCTATCTCTACCTCTATCTCTCGTTTTGGCGATGCCTCTTGGCTATAACGGGCCACAAGCTGCCGTTCCCCTCCGCACTCGCCATCCGAGCAGTTTGCATATTCAAACATGCACCCTGCGTGAGAGAGAGGGAATAGCGTATAGTTATGTAAAAAGGACGAGACGACGACGATGACGCGAGAGGTAAGGAGAGAACGAGCAAACTTTGCCTCCTGGCCACGTTCGTATAACGTATACACGCCTTCCTTTTAATTATTGCGATTAATTAAGCCGTAACAAGTCGACGGCGAAAACCCCCCGAAGAAAAAGGAATATATAGGCTTTGGGTGAATTAATTATTGCGGTCTTTCGCGATATTCTCGCTTTCGGCTGTCGGCCAGCCAAGCTTTCCTTTTTTACGAACGCTCCGCAGTCACGATATATAAAAACGAAGTTATCGAAACGTAACAAACGGAAAATTGGACGTAATGTAGGAAGTCTAAAGTATTGTTCTTTTTTCTGAGTGACAATGAGACATTGAGGAGTTTTAGGACCGTTCGTTGGCTGCGAGAGTGCGGGTGAAAATACAATGAGCTTTCGCGGGATTTCCACCGCTTGCGAATAAAATTTCGTCCAAGAATAAATTATTATTGGGCAATTTCCAACTTTCAATATTGTTGAAGAATATTTTTAAGCCGAGAAATCATATTAATAGTTATAATTATAATAAAGAATTTATGCATTGAAATTTTCGTTCGAAAAAAAACCGTTCGAGCTCAAAATTCACATATTTTTTTGAGTATTTTTGATAAACAAAGTAGAAAAGAAATTTTTTTTTTGACACGACATTCCTAACACTATAATCACGGTTTACTCAATTACTTATTGTTATATTAAATAGAAAATATAATTATATAATTGATATAAAGTATAGTTGATATAAAGGGATATGAAGTGGAATATGGTGGGGGATGTATTAAGGGGGAAGGACCCTGTACAGATGGCAGCTTAAAAAATACTAAGTATAAATATATATTTTTTAAGTAAAAGAAACCGCCAAGTTATAAAAAAACCCCTCAAAATCGTTATCGCTTGTTTTACTATATAAAAATTCTGATTTACCTCAAATATCCCAAACTATACTTTTTATTTAAGTTCTAAAAATGGTTTCTTTATACTTCTTTAATGCAAATGTATTAAAAAAAAGTGAAATCTCTTTTATGAAATAGCCAAGCAATTTTAGTAGTCATGATGCACACTAAATTGTTAAAGCTTAGGAATAATGTTTTTTTAAATATTTCATTTTAAATTACTATTATAAGAAAAAATTATAAAGGGATATGAAGTGGAATATGGTGAGGGATGTATTGAGGGGGACGGACCTTGTACAAATGGAAGCTTAAAAAGAATACTAAATATAATTATATTAAATACAATGATATTAAAATCTAGAATATAATTTCCTTGTGATTTAGTCCCTACGACCCTATAAATAATGTTTGCGAGGTGTCATGTGTATTACCAAATGGATAAACATTAAATTTGAACATTAAAAATCTCTGAAACTATGTTGCAAAACTGATTGATATTTAGAAGGTCAATGCACTACAAATAAATCTCTAGATAATATCAATTTCAATCGAAACTGAATATGAGGGATTCTCCGTCAATTCAGCCCTTTTTTTCGACCATCTGAGATCTGCCCTATAATTGGTTATATCAAAGTACTACTAAAAGGCATTTTATGTGAATTTTTTCAAATTTTTTAATTCAACATTTTAGAAAATGCCGTTTTTTTCCAAATGAATATATCTCGGAAACTAGAAGTAACTGAAAAAAATGTCTGTACATAAAAGTTGTAGTTTTGTATTAGCTTTCGAGTAGAGAAATTATTTTTTCATTAAAAAACAGCCGTTTTTTTTTGGCTGAAAAAATTACAGAGTCTTCCAGTATGTCTGACGATATCGCAAAAAAATCGCCAGAGTGGCACGGAGCGAAGTTCCGGTATAAAAAAATTAATTTGTTTGGTTTCATTTTTTTTCCCTAGAACCTCGATCCGTGCCACTCTGGCGATTTTTTTGCGATATCGTCAGACATACTGGAAGACTGTAATTTTTTCAGTAAAAAAATGGCCGTTTTTTAATTAAAAAAATAATAATTTCCCCCTTTTTTGGTGAGAAATCAGCGTTACCGGAACGTAAAAATTATTTCAAGTCGTTCGCTCGAAAGCTAAGACAAAACTACAAATTATATATGATATATATTTATATATCTATATTTTCTAGTTTGTATATACATACATATATACATATATACATACATACATACATACATACATATACACACACACACACACATGTTTTATACAAACAAACTCTGTTGAGTCGAAGGAAAGAAGCAGTTTCGAGAATAACATCGACATATGAGGGATTCTCCGGCAATTCAGCCACTTTTTTCGACCATCTCAGATCTGCCCCATAATTTGTTAAATCAAAGTACTACTAAAAGGCATTCTATGTGAATTTTTTCAGATTTTTTAATTCAACATTTTAGAAAATGCCGTTTTTTTCAAATGAATATATCTCGGAAACTAGAAGTAACTGAAAAAAATGTCTGTACATAAAATGTAAGGTAATAATCATATAATATATTTTAAAAAACTAGATCTCGAAAAACATATATATATGTGTGTGTGTGTGTGTGTTTTTCTAGATCAGCGGCTGATGAATTAGTCTTGATGACACCAAGCTATGAGAAAATATTTTCTTTGCTTATTTCATCCGTTGGGAAATTATTTTTAGGCGTCTTGTCCAACTCTGGTTCTTTGGGGGATAAGGACAGGGAACCATACAACGTCAGCGCGAGTCTACGCCAAAAGTGTCCTCATGATCCATTTTCCACCGTCCTGTGCACTTCTTATCCAACTTTTCCTTGACGCAACGAGAACAAGAACAACGTGCGAGAGCTTCGGAGCTTTAAGAAGCTCAACTCCGCGAAAAATTGAAGATTCATTACGAAAGTTTCCAACCACCCAGGTATATTTATGCAAAAATCTGCTCGTAATTTTAACAAAGCGAGGCGTGACTATGCAAAACTCTCTTCAAAGAGTACAATGTTTCTTTTTCGCTCCGGAAATCTGGCATCGATCCGACGGATCCATTCACTCGAAAAAAGAGAGCTTTCGATTCCAAGAGTGAAGAAATGTTGAAAGTGGAGGAGAACGACAAAGTGGAGAAAGTAAAAGAAAAGAAAAAAGTTACAGGACCGAGATTCTATATGGCTCGGACGAGGAAATCCAGGGACAATCAGCGGTGCATATTTCATATTCAGCGATCCGTAGAGTCGCAATCTTCGGACGTCGGCTCGCCCCGTAAACCCCTACAGGGCCGAAACGGATAAGAGGGCTTTATAACAGGGACGAGGACTCCTCTCGCTGAAATTGAATCCACAATCGAGTGTGAGACGCCTCGACGCTCTAACGTATGCATTGGCTTGGTTGAAAATGCCGGACTCGACGGACCGTCGCCCGTTTCGTTCTCGGTCGTTCTCCAGCCCATTTCGCCTCTCCGAATTCTCCTCCGCCCTCGCCGCATTTTCCCGAACTTTTCACTCTCCTTTTGTCATCTCCCACACACGCGTCACTCTATACTTTGAACTTTTGTCGGGTGCCCATCATCGCATGTTCCTTTCAGCCAATTTTCTGCACGACAGTAAGGAATTGTCTCTACCGAATGAGGCAATTTCCAGTAAACTCGACTTTCTTGTCAAATCGATTTTTTTTTCACAACGTAGATTGCCACGGAGCTTTTCAAAAGCTTTTGAAACAACGATTTAGAGAAAAGTACCGTACTAAAATTTCTATCGCGGAAATGTTTCAAAGAAATTACCAACGTTCATACACTGTGTGTATTGCTTTCGACTTTATGGAGCAGTTGTTTGATGATGAAAAAAATCGATTAAAAACATTTCTTTTTCATACTCAGCCGCGTGTTTGTGTTAAAAAAAAAAACCACTTCCAAAAAAGTGGTTTTTTTAACAAACACTTTACCCAATTGGTTTTTTTTTCAACACAAAATGGTTGTGTTAAATGGTTTTTTTAACACAATCACTTTAACCCACTTTAACCCAAAGAAACCAAAACCGCAACCAAAAAAATCGAGTAAAAACATTTCTTTTTATACTCAGCCGCGTGTTTGTGTTAAAAAAAAACCACCTCGTTGTTTGCCCAAACTACTTGCAAGGAATATGTTGAAAAAAACAGACAAACGCTTTAGATTTTGAGCGAAATTTCATTTTCAGAAAAACAAATTTTACCGCCGTAACATTCGTAATGTTTTCGATATCTCCTTAAGAGATAAGGCCATAGTAGAATTTTCAAAAAGTCAATTTTTTTCGCTAAAACGGTGTTCTATCTTTATAAGAATAAGTTACTATTCGATTTATAGCAAGACATTTTTTTCACTGACTTTGAGCGTATAACGTAAGCCTACCTCTGGCACGGCCATTGAGTACCTAAAACTTTAAACGCGTTTTTCTCGACTTTAACTTTAACTTTAGCGAAAACTTTAACAGCTTTTCTCCAATTGGCGTGACAAATAACATCAACAATTTTCACTCGATTTACTTCAAATTTGAAAGTTATGTTCCTCATTGCATTTCGCAGAGAAGTACGTACGGAATTTCTGATTGATCGAAAACTTTTCGTTTTATAAGCAGTTTTATAAGAAATTTTTTACTGAAAATTCATTCAAATACCTACAACTCAATTCAAATACCTCCAACTGTTGAAAAAAACAATATTCTTTATATTCCATCCACACAATAAATTTTGAGAAAAAGAATTATGTTCAGATAGCAAACTTGTTAGGGAAAGAGTGAAAAAAGTTTGAATTGCCTTCACTATTCAGTTTTGCTAAAAACGTTCGGCAAAGACAATATAAATATCCGTAAAAAATATTTGTCCCCTATAATAAGAAGACACCGCAGAACAGTATTGTTCAATATTCCGAGAAAAAAAAATTATCGTGTCCCTAAAGTTAATAACTTTTGTCGTAGAAAAATATTTGCGTTATAAATATTAATATTTTATATTGTTTATGTTATCTTCATTAACAGATAAAAGTGTTGGTTAATTCATAACTAATTAAAAACTTTTTTCGAATAAAAATTACTTCCAAATGAACATTTGTGTTGCAGTATTATTTTAAATATGCCGCGCAAATTTACGTCATTAGATACGTGGAACGATGCGGTGTTCCATAGGTCTTTTTATTATAGGGGACAAATATATTTTACGGAAAATTATTTTGCCTCAATTTCAATGCAGACCCTGCAGTGTTAAAAGTTGCAATTTGAAAACCTATTATGTCCCAATCTAAATAGTCGACTGTTCTGAAATTTCACTCAAACATGCATAATGATATGAACAATGTCTAGTTAAAATGTAAACAAAATCTATAGAAATCAAGAGCGCGCGCTTGTTCTACCTTAAGACCTTGTATACTATTTTAAAAAATGCCTTTTTTATTGGCTTTAATAATGTATAAACACTCGAAGAATGATACGATCCGATGAAAAATGGTTTAAAAACTTGAAACACGTTTTTATAGAAATCGTGTTTTAAAAATCGGGCGAACTCGTAGCTCCTGCAATATTCAACCGATTGACTTCAAATTCAAACTGTAACCACTTTGATAGCTTTTCTAGCGAAGTACACACGATCGATCGATTACGATTATGTAATCGATTACGATCGATTAACAATTACGGTTTTGATAAATAAATTAGGGCAGTTTATTAGCCGAAAATACTACCTTCTTAAAAAATGGTGTTGAATTTGCAGAACTTAATATTTTGTAATAATCGTGTGTACTTCGCTAGCAAAACTCATGTAGATGAAGAAATATTTTTTCAAATTCTAAGTGCGCATATGTGTCTCCAACGAGGCCGCCCCTGTAGGGCCTGAAAGAAGGGCATTTTCTTTCTAGCTACCACTGGGCCGCCATTTTGTATGTTTTTAGAAATTAAAAAATTGATTCGAGTACCTACAGATATGTAAAAAGAACCCTCCAAACCTCATTTTGGATGCTTCATTGGTATTTTCAAAAATAAATCCGAAAAATCCTTCTTTTCCGATCATCCAAAGGTATATAAGGCCTTAAATATTTGTACGAAGTAGAGTACCATACAAGATACATTTCTTTCGAATACTGAAAAATTCACTGAAACTTTTTAGATTCCAAAGGAGCGTGAACTGAAAAAAAGTATTTTTACGTTTTAACTTTTTCTACATTTTTTTCCCTTCGCGACAAGCCGTGTCGTAATAAATATCCGAACCCGTTACGCAAAAAGCTCTGTTGCAGGTTGACCGAAGCTCGTCAACCATTATCGATACTCCCGAGCGACAAAAGTGATACGTTCCATGGACGCCGGTCGGCGGGACTTTTTAATTAACGATCGCTCGATAATCACGAGAATATTTCGACGAATTCAAGTGTAAAACAATCCGTCAAACGTTTGGCGGATTAAAAAAAAGCTTTTGGAATTCACGAGTGGAACACGCTAGGTTTGTCCTTGATCCGATATTGAATTGAAGTGAAATTGAAAAATTTGATTTGAAAAAAAAACGTTCAAAAACAGCGAAAAGCTTGAAAAATCGTTTTGTGACTTAGTTCCAAATGAACAGCTACACTGGGACAACAAGATGGAAGTTTTGCGTTCCACAGTGATCACGATGACTAGGAGTCTTTGCTGAGGAAGCTCCGAGCAATTTTGTGATTAACCAAATGGTTTTGTGAAAATGCTCGTGGCATCTCCGTCGATCTTATTAAGAGGCCACACCACAGTAAAAAAAAATTGTCATTTTTTTCTTTTTTTGAAAGATACATTTGTTAAAAATGCTCTCACAATTTTTTAAAAGGAAATTTGTAAAATTAGCAGACATACAGCATTTTATGTGAAACCGTTCGAAGGCTTTGAACGCGTTTTTCTCGAAACTACGTTTTTCAACCTGGTTGACAACATATTAAAGAAACTTTTTATCCGGTTTGCATGCGCCAAGTCTTAAACTGTTCGAAAATCCAGTCTCTATGGCCCCACGTAGGGATTTTTTAAAATAAATTTTTAAACTTCTATGTTTTTCTTATGAACGATGAAAATTTTCCATGAAAATCGGAAATAAAATTCGCTGGTCCGCCATTTTTTGAGATATCAAAATTCCCCTACGCGATGCTGTAAACCTCTATGTCTAGTTTCTAAATATATTTTCATTTAATTTTTCAAATGAACCGTATGGCTTAATCGCTGTCAACCGCCGAGCAGCAATTTCGTCGGAGTGTTCTCTTGGAAGCGGCGTACATCGCAAACTATACTTTAGATTCGAGTACAAAAATGTGTATACTGTCTTCTATATGTATATATTGACTATGAGTATTAATAAAAAAAATTCCATTCATTGTTTGCTTGAAAATAATTACGAAAAATATACTCTCGTACCGCGCGCAAATGGTGGTGTGGTGCCTTAAAGAAAAACCCACTGCCATAATTAAGGGCATCTTCAGTGAAGAATCCTAATGGTCTCCTTGGTGGTTGACGAGGTAATTGCCAATGCGATCGAAAATGGGACGAAGACTCGTGAACGCATTGACGCTCGGTACAGGAAAAGCGTTTAGTGGTTATTGCATGGCTGTGGTCAGACATCGATCGGGTTATGGCCAGTCGAGGTGGCTAGCATCATTAGCGGTTGAAGCGTACGCGTTTACGATCGAATTAAATTCCACGCGACAGATCCACTCCGCCTTCAACATGTTCGCATGTTATTATAAAACTCTCCTCTGCATTATGCTTCTCGAATCTTTCGTGTAAAAAATGGGCGGAAATGGGCGAGGTAAAGTTGTTTCTACGAGGCGTAATCTCATGTAGTACTGGAGCAATTGGATCATAAATTGTGTATAAAGAACGAAACCTGCGTGCATAAAGAACGAAAAAAAAGGAACGTCCATGAAAAACGCAAGTATGCAGGGCAGACTCGGTTCGACAACTTGGGTAGACAAACTTAAGGTAAATATTCGGAAGTGTCACTCCTGTCAGAATCGAGCTGATTTTTTTTGTGTGTTCTTACAGTTGAAAAACATTATATTTAATATTATTATGACAGCGCATCAACAAAAACAATGTCAATAAATGTTTTTTTCAAGTTTTTTCAAAGATCACGTCGTCCGAATTTTGGTATATTACCACGTGCATCGCGCCATATTCTTTCAATATTTAGTGTATCTGCTCCCGAATCTGGATCGACTCAAACAAACAAACCCTAACAAACCCAAAAACATTATGCGCCATTAAAATATAACTAAATATGAGGTTTTATAATCATAAAGAATTGATAAAAAAAAATGTACAGTCCTTTTTTTAGCGGGAGTGACACTTCCGAATATTTACCAAACTTAACGGAGGCTGCAAGATAATCTTCTAAATATGTCGAGAGTCTTACAGAAAATCGCCGCGAGCCTGTAGGGATAAGACACTTCGTATGTATCCGGTGGGATTATCTTATTATAAAGTCAAGTAACCGGTGCGCAATTTAAATCGTATAATGAGATTAGACCGGATGGCTCAAAGTAACTCGATCGGACGTACGTCATACCTCCTTCCCTTTCCCATCCCTTCATCTTACTCCATTCACCGTGAAGGAGCTACAGTGTGCCCCATTTGCCCAAATACATCGTAGTGCCTATTTTTAGTATTGAAAGTATTAGCATTGAAAAGGCTTTTGAAACTGCATATGTTTGTTGAGGTAAGCTGGATATGGGGGTCTCCGTCAGCTGGATGTCACACGGAACTAACGTTACCCCCACTCCACTGCCACTGTGTGCAGTAGAGTGGGGGGAGCTGCGACACGCTGAATACCTATGATCGGTTGAAAAATGCCCTCTCCCTACCCAATTCTAATCTTGTTACTAATTAACATTTTTGATTAGCTCAGGGTAATTAAAATTATTTTTTTTTAAATAATAAAAACCAACTCAAATTATTCACACGTACCTGTTTTTTATTACCCAAAAAGTCGAATTACATTTTCAATGCCCTGAAATAATTGCACTTTGTGTAATATCTGTCAATTATTCAATTTTTTCTCTCATTAAAAAAAATACACGAACATCGACCGTACAGAGAGTCTTCAGTATGGTAATCGACAATCGGGGCACGTTGCAGCGTTGGGGCGACGCAGGAAAATACTGCACGAGAACCCGTTAGTAGTAGTGATAGGCCCTGGTAGTAGATATACGGTTATGATCAGACACAAATGAAGTTACGACTTAACAAATTCGCATTAGCACCAAAGGACGTGCCGCTTGTGAACAAGAAAGCAAAGACTCATCTCTAGACACCAAAGAGGCATATAAATCATCGACGATTATAGAAGGGAAACGGACGTGTATTGCAAAATATTTGTGAAATGATTAAGGCCATGGATCACAGACTCCAATCATATTTTCAACCCCGATTTCGACCAAACGATACAATCAATTGTCGACATTTGTCCAAATTTTGAACAAAGTTTCACAAATTGTAGTTACCATGGGGTGAATTGTTAATTACTAACTGATGCACCAAATTCATACACATTTCAAGTCCATTAGCCTCTTGACAGTGGAAAAACACATTTTAAGCGTTGCTTCAACTGATGTTATGAAAAAGTGACGGAAAAATTGGGATTTAGAGTTTTTTTTCCATAAAACTAGCAAAATTGTGACGACTTGCAATACCGTCGTGACCGCATAAAAATTTCGCAACGTGTAATACATGGCCTTGAGGGTGGGAAAACTGGAAATAATTCATCAGCTGTGACTGAACCACAATCTTATTTCTGGATCAGAAGACGTAGCAGTCTCAGCGCCGAGTAATTACAGGGAATTTTCGAGCGCACTATATACAGTATAAATTTAATATCTGGAGAATTGTCTGATCCTGTGTCGTAATTGGGACCGTTGAAATAGAAAAATGTGGCAAGACCTACATAATCCAATAGGCTGACATCATATTGATGATAAATCGTTCACAATGCCTTTAACACTGATACAATCCTATGTATAGGCCACGAATTGATATAATTAATAATAATCTAGACCTTTATGTTATATCAGTACAGTGAGATCGTTATAACTCGGTGTATTTGAGGCACACCAGAGAGCTATACAGGTTGCATCAGAGAGATCATCATAATACCAATTCCGAATAATCTAATCCAGGGCGTACGCTAATTAGCGGCCAGAAGCTCAGTTCTCTCTGGATATACGAGCATCAGAGGGTTTACACCCTCTCTCTCTCTCTCTCTCTCTCTCTCTCTCTCTCTCTCTCTTTCGCACGCACGCTATTCGGTAGCGATAATAATAATCTCTTCCCAAAGCCCGTCGGACAGTTTAATTAAGTGAAACAAGTCATTCTTAATAGAAATCCCAAGCTAAAGCCAAGAGGGTGCGACAGAGAGAAACCAGATAGCGGTTAAACGTTGGAGTTTATTCAATAGATTTAATTCAAAGCCCTGAATAATGGACAGACGAGGATAACAGACGTTTAAGAAAATATACATCTTTCCTTTTATCTCACAAGCGTAATCTCGACTTTAACGGATCTGAACATTAAAATTCCATCGAAGTGTCTAAAGAAAAAAGAAACAATTTACAAATACTGATTTCATCCTGCATTTTATACCGATGCATCAGTGTCGTGAATGTTTTCTTAAGCTCCCAATCAATTTTCGATCATTACGTTAATATCGAATAAAATCTGTATTTACAACCGTTTCAACTCCATTCACATTCCAAATGACAAAAAAAAGATGTCTATTATTCGCATTTGAGACATACTACTGTTTTTTATGGTTGGACCATTTCGCGGCCTGTTGGGCAATAAGTAGAAAGATTCTCTTCCCTAGATTGTCACCTGGGAATTTCACGTTGATCAAAATACGTGTTGCACGGGTTGACATGCCGCGAACCAAAGCAGATGGAGGACTGCACGGATTAAGATGTCTATCCAAGCGCGAGGGCAAAGAAAATGTGATTGATGCTTGAGGCGAAGAAGAAAATGAGCAGGGAGAAGGCCAAGATGGCTGAAAATTGAGGAGGAAAATTCGAGCATCGGATATGGTAAAGTGCTTTCAGCAATGGCTCAACGACAAAGTGAGGCAGAAATGCAAAGAGGGAAGGTGAGCGAGAGAGAGAGAAAACGGGAGAAGAACAATGAGACAGAAAGGACAGAAAGGCAATAAAGGAGCGAAGGTGGAGGAATAGTGTAGAAAGGCAGAGGATGTAAACTTGGCGGTGGTATAGATTTCTCGTGGTTAAAACACAATCGAGAGCACCCCTTTCTGGAGAGAGAGAGAGAGAGGGAGAGAGTTCCTGGCGTCGTGTCGGCATAGTCTAAAGACCCTGCCCTCTATCCCGATTCCTTTTCGGTTGTTCCATCGCACGCGTCTTCTGTCCTTCTCTCTCTCATCCCTCTCTGTCTCTAAACCCTCTTCGCGTACTCGACGAAGCATTAACACGTCGAGTCGTTAGGGTTGCCGCAAGAAGGACGGTCCCTCTGTGTGCGTGCGTGAACGACGATGATGCCAGGAGTGCCCTTTCTCTTTGCCGTCCTCCCATTCCTCCGTTTGAGTCTTTCTAGCCATCTGTTCTCTCCCGTAAGGAGCAACGGAACGAAGAAACGAGAGGGTTGAAACCGAATTGAGAAAAGCATGTCAAGACTTCCTCTTCCCAAACACATGTGTGTGTTTGTGTGCTTCAGCTGGATCGATAATTGCACCTCGTGTGATGAGTGCCAGTGTTAGACGTTTGTAAATGCCGCCAATTGGACGTCAGCAACGAATGCCATCTTCTATCAACATCACCGATCAGCGAATGTGGTTCAGTGACTTCTATGTTTGAAAAATAACTGTACAGTTATCATAACTGTACAGGAGAATAACAATTATCCATTACATTCCATCAAGCACCATTGTAACCAATTGCTCCATCAATCAGTGTAATCAACACGATCCATTTTGCTGTAGCAGCCTCATCATTATCGAATGACTGCTTACACGTCGCAGTAAGTTTTCACTTTCAAGTGCATCCCTGGTTCGATAAGGGCTCCCGTCGCAATACCCGGATAACCTTCGGTGAGTGTGTGAGCTGCATATGCGCACAGAAGCGCATAGTCACCCCTTGGAAATGCCGAACGAATGAGAAGGGAAAGCAGGGGATGTGCGAGGAGCCCACAGAAGCGACTTTCGGTCTGTTTACGGAAAACCACCCCTTTCGCGAAACCACATCGGTGGGGTGAGCCCGAAGTGAGGGGTGGATGAGTATATACGTACATCGGGAGGGAAGACGCGAAAGAGGCGTGGTAAAGTCGAAACCGCTTTTGGTGTGCTGTGAAAAGCGCACGCGGGGGCTCCCTACCTAGCTCCTTTTCGCGATGAACTCACCCCCCCCCCTCCCTTCACCGAGCTCCTTCAACTTCACGGGCGTAAACTCTCGTTGCCTTATAAGCCAAACTACCCCGTTGTGTATAGATGACGTATACATATATGCATGCGAGACGTTTCATGGCTTCGAGAGGACGAGGGTGAACATGTCGAGCAATTCAGGTAAGAAATTTATTCATCGACCATTCAGCCGGGCTTCAGGTAAATATTTACGGCATCCAGCATCCCCAATATGTATGTATAAAGTTACTCGAGCCATCGCCCGAAGCCGGTCGCGTGCATCGTATATCCTCCTTCCGGGCTTTTAGCCTATCCGTGATAGCTAACACAAGCGTAAGAATGTTAACGTCTTGGTATGTCGTGTGCAAGTCTTCACTAGCCTCGATTGCTTAGGCCAAGTTTTCACGGGTCGCACGCCGAAACCCTCCGGGCTATTGGCCTACCGCGAAGTGGCCTCGAACATCCCTTAGAACTCGCACCATAAACGCCTGCCCTGTGTACACTATGCATAGCAAGTTTCCACCTGTATGCGTGCGTGTGCGGTTAGTAGTACGAGCCAATGATAACACCGTGGATGGATACTGTCGCGCTATTTGTGGAAAGGTCGTTTTGGGGAAGTATGTGTGGTAAGGTCATTTTGTGGAGCAGGAAGGTCTTTTTGTTGTACAGGAAGGTCATTTTGTGGAACAGAAAGGTTATTTGGAATGGAACAGGAAGGTCATGGAACAGGAAGGTCATTTTGTGGAAAAGGTAGGTCATTTTGTTGCAGGAAGATCAGATTGAACTTGTTATTGTAGGTCTGCATAATATTGGATATCAGCACATCTGGCTGGTTTTAAGGGAAGGTTCTGCCTTGTTCGGCCCAAAAATGGTCGATTTTTCACCAATTTTTTATGCGAAAAGTATTAAATATAGAATGTTGATATTTGGTATGTTGATTAAGCGGTCTTTATTGAACATCAATATATTCTTAAAGTTTGACAAAACATGGTGGTGGGAGTGGGAGGAGCCACGTATGTCGGTGCGCGGGTGATGACATTCTTCGCTTGTGGAAGTCCTAAGTCACGGACAGGTGATCTGAAGCAAAAAAATCAAACATATTTTTACTTTGCACAATATTGTGTATAAGTTGACCTAGAATCAAGAAGAAAAATTGTAAAATAAAAAAATAGTGAGCAAAAAAATGCGATTTTTTTGGGAAAAAAAAACAAATTTCCTTCAGATCGCTCACTATTTTTTTATTTTTCGATTTTTCTTCTTGATTCTAAGTCAACTTATCCACAATATTGTACAAAGTAAAAAAATGTTTGATTTGTTTGCTTCGGATCACCTGTCCGGGACTTAGGACTTCCTGAAGCGAAGAATGTCATCGCCCGCGCACCGACATACGTGGCTCCTCCCACTCCCACCACCATGTTTTGTCATACTTTAAAAAATATTTTTTATGTTCAATAAAGACCGCTTAGTCAACATATCAAATATCAACATTCTATATTTAATACTTTTCGCATAAAAAAAAGGTGAAAAATCGAACATTTTTGGCCCAACAATTTTTCTTTCCCTTTTGTTTGAATAAGAGATTTTTTAACCAATCAAGATTCACACGTGGATCTCGATCTGTTAAATATAACTACAATGGTTTTTTCTACAAGATTACATTTACATTTTCATCGAACTCTGCAATTAAAAAAAAGGGTATCCAGAACGTATTCACCTCACATATTTACATTTCACTGCAAAACTTACTGGGCAGGTGTATACACAGACGGGCGATAAGTAGCAGCCAGACGATTTTTTAGGCAAATTTTTGGAAAGTGAAAAATTTGGCTAAAAAATCGTCAAATAATTGTTAATAAGAAATAAACTATGCAATATAAAAAAATCCTACGTACTTCCATAGACAATGTATTTTTCAAGATATATTCAACATTTCAAGTGAATCGGTTGAAAATTGTCTGAGAAATGTTTCCGACCAACTTAAAAAATGCAGTTTTGGGATAAACGCTGCACAGCCGCCATTTTGAAATTAATCGCTTCAAAACAATTATCGTATACAGTCACTGATATGCATGATGAACACCCTTTTTTGTAATCTCAATTTCTTTTGTAGTTTTTCCGAAAAAAAATCCCCAAAAAGCCTTTTTTTCGGCCTCTAGAGTAGCCTAACCCCCTAATAACTAATATAGAGTATAGTTGAGAATGAATAACTAGGATTTGTTCATACATGAAAAAAATCGAGCCCTGTCTTTCGTAAGTCGATATTGCGCTAGCGATCTCACGCTCAGTGTTTTCCAGCTTCCACTTAAGAACTTTCAGCGTCGGAGTAGAAAAAGCATTCTGCCATCGTATCCGGTCTTTCAGACTCCCCGTGTAACCTTGCTTCTGGGCAAAGGCTCCTTTTCGCGGTGCGCCTTGAGCGCGCACTCTCGAGAAATTCACAACGCGCTAATGGCGTGTGAGTATACAGAGGCACCGGAAAACGAGGGCGGTAGCCCTCACAGAGGTTTCTTCACTTCGGAGCATCGATGAGAATGGAGGCAGCGACGAAACTGCCCAAGAAACTCGTTAAACTCTTGTTTCCATTTACCCGGCCTCGCCACGTTTTCCACCCACGTATACGCGCACCTCGTATACGCTGATACGAGGTGGATTGAAGCAAATGTGTTCGCATCAGTGTAATTAGCCAAGGAGGAGAATCTCGGATATATTTAATTCGTGTAAAAGTTTCGTGCGCAGGCGTTTGGCATATTACACGCGATGGTGTTGAAAATAATTGACGAAATATTTATGGAAATATACTGTTCAGAAAGAGACTTGATATTTTTTATTTATTTATGAAAAATGATACATATTGTTTTAAATACTGTCATATACATTTATTTTAGTCTGCAAGGAGCGTTAATCAAATGTGCACATATGTATGTACATTCTGATGTAGGGTAAACCGACCAGTGGATGGACGAATAACGACACTGTAGGATTCAGATGGACGGTAAAATGAAAATATTATCAAAATAATTTTTTTCACCACTAAAGCTAACAAAATATATTATTCTGTAGTATAATAGTATAATTCTATAGAATATGATAGTAGAAAAAAATATTCTAAGTAATTGCAACAAATCATATATAAGGAATTGATAAATAAGTAGCGAAATAAGTAAAACGCCAGTGAATGAACGAAATTACGAGTAAATGGACACTCGAACGCCAGTAAATAGACGTGTAGTATAGACGAATGCTGTAGAGGAGTCGATCTATTATGACGATTTATTATTTATTTTTATCAAATGCTCGATTTGGAGATCACTCTGATGCACAAAGATTGTAATATTCTTATACGTATGAGTATTTTATTTTTTATCACAATTTCGTAGAAAATACAAAAAGCTTTTTTTGCACCGTAACGTGACATTCTCGAAAAACTACCAAAATTTGTTTCGAGTGAGGTATGAAAAAATTAATTTTGTCAATATTTCACAAACGGATGAAGTTATTTTATGACAACATTTTTTAATGAAATATCCATTGTCAATTCTTAACGGTAATGAATTTTGCAATTGTCAGCAGATGAGCCAAATTTTTCGCACTGCTGTGAGAATTGTCAGAACAGAGCTCATATGTCCATTCACTGAAAAGAGGTAAATAAGAAAAACTTTTGTATTATTACCAACTTGAAAAAGAAAATTATCAATGATTATTATGAAAAAACTGTGTCAGCGAATGTTTTGTCCACCTCAGAATGAATTTTTGAGTCATTTATAATTATGCATATTTATATTCATGTCACAAGATTGTTTATTATTACCATTGATTAATATTAAGTGTTGCCGAAATACGGTAACATCGCGGACATTGAGGTTGGCAGCAATGCTCTTCATTCGCCAGCCAAGATTCGTGATCTTTCATCAAGCCTTGATGGTTTAATATTGAATATAAATGGTTTACGGTTGGCGCGGTGAGGTTTCTTCTTGAAATGTTAACAAAGGTTTAGTTTGCGTTAATCCGTTTTTAGACATGGTTTATCTTAATGCTAAATAGCCAATAAAATTACATCACCCGTAACATGAACGTCTTGCCCATCTCACCACACGTAAAATTATAAACATTAAACTATTTTTTATCTCTAGTGCTTGGAGTTTAAAAAATTTCAAAAAATTCCTAAAGACTCAGTATAGCCTAGACAGTAACATTTTTTTTTTCAAGTTTAATCTTTGATTTGGCTAACGCTCCAACCTCCTCAATTAAATGTAACTATTTTTATACAAAATGCATTTCGAGCACTGGCCGGTCTAGGCGCTCGGCGCTCCGTTTCAAAAGTTATTAAGGGGCCTTCTCACGTTAGGCGCTAAGAAAAGGCTATTTCATGAATTTTGTTGATTGGTTTATATTATAGATATTGATGGAAAAGTTGTTACACTTAATGAATACACTTTCGAAATACATTTTTTTTAAATTCTTTATTTAAATCACTAATTATAGACGAAAATGTCCTAAAAAATGATAGGTCTGCGCTGTTGATGAAATCCGAAGATGGATCATCCGAAACAAAAAAAATCAGTCGGTTTTAGATTCCGTATGTTAATGGCTATAGCGCATGTCATACGATGTTTGATATATGCAAAAATAACAAAATGGCGGACATGTTTCGAAAAAACAAAAAAAACGTGTTTTTTTAACCGTTTTTGGCCAAAAAGATAGTAAATATCAAAATTTAAAAAATCCTTGATATGCGCCATAGCTATAGTAGTAAAGAATATGTGGTTAAAATTTCATAAGGATCGATTCAGTAGTTTCGAAGATTTTATCAACAGGCCGTCGAAAAACGTTGTTTCGAGAAAAACGCGTTTCAAGTTGTGTTCCGGTTACACAAATACATCAATTTTTTAAAAATGTATTTCGAAAGTGTATTTATTAAGTCTAACAACTTTAATATCAATATCTATAATATAAACCTATCCAAACAAATGATGAAAATAGCTTTTTTAGCATCTAAAGTGAGGAGACCCCTTAAGGTTCGTCCCCAAAACAGCTAAGACATAACGGGATCAAAACGTCCTTCCCATATACGCAGAATTAAATGCAAACTGTTTTCGTCTCGTGATTCCCGTTTGTTTTTTTCGCGACCCTTGAATGTACGCTCTCAGCCTCTCCTGTCAGACATACAAGTTTTTGTCAAGTTTAAGGGGTTACCCCCACTTGCGATTTTGAAAAAATCGATTTTTTTTATTGCATTTTTTAAGTATAACTATCCGGGCCCATACTTCTGTATGGGCCAGGAATAGATGACTCTATGTAAGTTTACAAAAAAAAAATGTTTTCTTCGTGTAAACTGAAATTGAAACTTTAAACGCGTTTTTCTCAAAATGGCATTTCTGAAGTCGGTGACCAAGATTACTTGAACACTAATGAACTGATCTTCTTGAAATTTTGCAGGCTTATTTAATACATAAAAATGTAGTCTTTAATCGTTCGATTTTTTTTTTCGAAAAAAATGGCCGTTTTATAGCCAAAAACGGCCGTTTTTTTTCGTTAAAATCGAACCATTAACTTTGACTGTCCGCCATTTTGTGAAAAATGAATATTTTTTAAAATCCTTCGATTAAAAACTAGTTTATACTTATATTTGACTAAATCCATCCGCATTTTTTTTCAGATGATCCACTTCGCCGCAATGTTGGTCACCGCAAACCGTGTATATAAAAACATTATTTCATTGACGGCCATTTGCCACTAAACAATGTAATATTTTTCAATAAAAAAATTACTGAAAGTTCTTCAAGATGTGTTCTTTAAGATGGTATATTGATCGATTAAAAAAGTTTTGTAGTTTTCTTTAAAAAAAACTCATGAAAAAGGCCTTTTTTGGGCTACAGGTGAGGGTAACGCCTTAAAAGGAATTGGTGGAGATTTCAGAGTTCATTCATGGCGAGCAATATGCCCGAAGTATTGACGATACATTTAGTAATTAGCTAGACAGATATGAGCTCCCAAATTGAACAATTTAGCGGCCTCGAATAAGCCGGATGATGTGTTTTACCTCGAACGTTCTATCTCCCTACCAATGGTATAGAGATAGGATATTCGTTGGGTTTGTGGCTTGGAGAGTGCCACGAAGAGCTAATTTCGCGCGAGAGGCAGAGGTTTCGCGCGGGGGGTTATCTCAACGTGAGCAATAAATATTTGTCGCTGCTTTGCGAGGGCTTCGTTCGGAGATGTAACGGGACCATGCGAGCTCCCAACTAGGATGAAGAGCATTCCATATAGCGACCGAAGGGAAAGCCCTCCCGCTTATCTGGAAACAACCGTTTTTTCCCCCTATTCCTCTCTTGCCTCGTTTCCCTCCGTATGTCTCTCTGTATCTCTTACTCTCATTCGTTTAGCATTTCCGGCTGAATTTAATTGCGTCTATTTATCTCGGGTTTTGCGTAACACGAGTATTTAGTGGTTGACCACAGTGTGGCCCACACGGCGAATATTAATTTCGAGGTTTGCGGCAAACGAGACCTCTCCCGCGCCTGTTCTCGCTCGGCATACACCAGCTGCAAATTATTACCTGGACTTAAGGCGTTACATCTGAGTAGAAAAAAAAGGTTGACTGTATTTTTTTATTGGCTTAACGGGGTCCTCTAGTTTCTCGGGTCGAAAAAATCGATTTTTTTTCATAAATCACATCTACAACATGTGTGCCAAAGGATTTTTCGATATTCGAAGTGGTTCACGAGTATAAATCACATGCGCGAACTTTCAAACGCGTTTTTCTCGAAACACCATTTTTCGAAACGGTGACCACGATATTTCAGAAACTACTGCACCGATCTTGTTCAAATTTATACAGCATCTTTAGTATGTTATAAGCCAGCGATTGAACTAGGATTATCATGATTGCTTCGATAGTTTTTTTTGTACGAGCGAAAAACTTAAGAAAAAAATGAGTAAAAAATAGAATGTAATTTTCAAAAGTGTATAAAAAAGTCAATTTTTGTAATTTAGAATTCACTCTTCTTCAATCGCTAGTCTTAAATATGAAGATTAAAATGCCGTTTGGTTTTTTTATTCCCGATAAGCAGAACAGCCGCAATCTTGGTCACCGTCAAGCACCTCTGTTACTTGACGTCTTCCTGTCGGCCACTATAACCTTTATTCTATTATATATTTTGACTTCAAAAAATTTGTAAAGCTTATTTAAATGTTAATAAAGATTATGCAAAAACAATGAGATTGATTATTTCGATGCTTTGCCCGTAAAAAATTATTGAAAAAGCCGTAAAAAAACAGCCGAGAAACTAGAGGACCCCGTTAAACTGTGTATGAACATCACAGGAATGGTATACAAAAGGAATTGTAGGAAAAGGAATGTGTAAAAAAAAATTAGTGCTCATTTTCTGAAGGGCTCAGTTTCTCAGCGCCCTGAAGGGCCGGAAACAGCCTGGACGGTGAAAGTAGCAATGTAGAGTCGTCTGGTCCAGTCGTTGTACGAAAAATATACGACCTGACAACTGAAGATCTACTGTCAAAATGCCTCCGTGGGGCACACGCAGAATTCAGATGAGAGCCCCAATTCCGTCGTGTGGACTTGAAAGCTTAAGGGGAATATACCTTTGTACATTTTTTTGTATTTTTTTATTGGCTTAAAAGGTCCCTTAACTATCCAAAAATGATATTCAAAAGGTTTTATTAAGGGGTCCAGGCATCGCCCATTAAAGGTAAACACGAAATTTCCATGATTTTACAGTACTTAAAACTTTAAACGCGTTTTTCTCGAAACTATGTTTTTAGACACGGGCGTATGCGTAGCGTCTCGAGTTTTCACTCGATTGACCTGAAATTTTAACTGTAGCGCCTTGACAACATTTTCTAGTCCAATTCATAGGATTTTTTCGACAAGTTGAAATTAAAAAATTTTATGATCGATATTCGACCGATTTTTTTCTTCATAATAACGCCATTTTTTTTAAATCAATATTTTGAAAAACCCCTACGTACTGGACTAGTTTTTGTACGTCTACTTTAAAAATATTTTTCGTTTTTTGTTCTAGCTTGAAAATTATGACCTGTGCGAATACGCCCGTGGAGGTCTATGAAAAAAAGGAGTTGTCTTTCATCGACTACTGCGCCGCCATTTTGTTTGATAGGGTCAATTTTGAACTCTTAAGACAGATAGTTATCAGATACTCACTGACATCAAAGACATGGTCAATTTCTAATCTCAAAACAAAGG
This sequence comes from Ophion slaviceki, assembly GCA_944452715.1. Classification (NCBI taxonomy): domain Eukaryota; kingdom Metazoa; phylum Arthropoda; class Insecta; order Hymenoptera; family Ichneumonidae; genus Ophion; species Ophion slaviceki. The sequence continues at coordinate 11,762,599 of OX101792.1, read as the reverse complement.
AGTCGTCAGATAGTCACCATCATCATAGATAGGGCCAATATCATAGTCTTAAGGGGTTATCCCCACTTGCGATTTTGAAAAAATCGATTTTTTTTTATTGCATTTTTTTGAAGTATAAGTATCCGGGCCCATACTTCTGTATGGGCCCGGAATAGATGACTCTATGTAAGTTTACAAAAAAAAATATTTTCTTCGTGTAAACTGAAATTGAAACTTTAAACGCGTTTTTCTCAAAATGGCATTTCTGAAGTCGGTGACCAAGATTACTCGAACACTAATGAACCGATCTTCTTGAAATTTTGCAGGCTTATTTAATACATAAAAATGTAGTCTTTAATCGTTCCAATTTTTTTTCTTCGAAAAAAAAATAGCCGTTTTATAGCCAAAAAACGGCCGTTTTTTTCGTTAAAATCGAACCGTTAACTTTGACTGTCCGCCATTTTGTGAAAAATGAATATTTTTTAAAATCCTTCGATTAATCCGAATTTTTTTTTCAGATGATCCACTTCGCCGCAATGTTGGTCACCGCAAACCGTGCATATAAAAACATTATTTCATTGACGGCCATTTGCCACTAAACAATGTAATATTTTTCAATAAAAAAATTACTGAAAGTTCTTCAAGATGTGTTCTTTAAGATGGTATATTGATCGATTAAAAAAGTTTTGTAGTTTTCTTTAAAAAAATTAATGAAAAAGGCCTTTTTTGCGCTACAAGTGGGGGTAACGCCTTAAGACAGATGGGGTCATCAGATAGTCACCAACATCATAAATAGGGTCAACTTCGAAATCTTAAGACAGTAGGGGTCATCAGATAATGGCCAACATCATAGATAGGGTCGATTTTGAACTCTTAAGACACACAGTCATCAGATAGTCATCGACACCAAAGATAGGGTCAATTTCATCATATTAAGGGGGGATTGTCTTTTTTTTGCAAAATTTACCGCTTTTTGGGAATTTTTTTGTGAAGAAAGTATACAACGGAAAACTTGTGAAACTTGGCATATAGTTTTATTGATCTGTTTACTACATACAAAAAAATTTTTAAACAATTTCATCAAAAAATCCGCCTCCCACCCCCCTCGACGCGCGATGGTCCTTTTTTGATGGTGTGCACGATTTCTCAAAAACTATTCAACCGATTGCCTTCAAATTTGGACAGAATGCTCAGCTGACATCCTTTTATCGTTTGATGAAGCAAAAAAGCAATACGTTTAATAGTTTTTTATTTATAACAAAAAATCGATCAATTTTTTTCGAAAAATCGATACTTCAAGTTCAAAACGTCACCAAATCGTCAATTTTTTTTCCCCTTCATCGAACGATAGCTATATGTGTCTAAAGTAAAATGCTTTTTGGGTTTTTGTTGCAAGATGAACGTGAAGGCTGTAATCGTGCACACCATCAAAAAAGGACCATCGCGCGTCGAGGGGGGTAGAAGGCGGATTTTTTGATGAAATTGTTTAAACATTTTTTTGTATGTAGTAAACAGATCAATAAAACTATATGCCAAGTTTCACAAGTTTTCCGTTGTATACTTTCTTCACAAAAAAATTCCCAAAAAGCGGTCAATTTTGCGAAAAAAAAAAGACAATCCCCCCTTAAAACAAAGGAGTCATCAGATACTCGCCATCATCATAGATAGGGTCAATATCATAGTCTTCACACAAAAAGAGTCATCAGATAGGCACCAACATCATAGATAGGGTCACTATCATAATCTTAAGGGAGAAGGGGTCGGATAGTCACCTACATCATAAGTAGAGTCAATTTTATCATCCTAAAACTAAGTAAAGCGTCATCAGATAGTCACCAACATCAGGCCAATGCATGACCAATCGCGGTGCCTTCATCCTATCAATTTATCATTGCGTAGCGCTTAGGCCATTGTTCAATACATGCTTGATTGAAATAAGCCGCGTAGAGTTTCTTTCATACGAAGCTGCGAAAGACAAAACCCAGCGTTTATGTCGTGAAGTGGTGGTATAGGGGTAGAAGGTATTGGTCTAAAAAAAATCGTCGATCGCGCTTTTCCGTTGTGCATTGTAGCTATGTTGACGCAAATGCCGAGGGAATGCGTTAGGGTGAGAGAGATCGAAGCGTCGATGTACGGCTCGATTATCCATTCCCAATTCTTTCAAACGATCCTCAAAAAAACCCGCCCTCTCCGGCATTGGCTGACGAGCACGAGAGAACACCCATAGCAGCATCGGGTCTCGTTTAATGGCCGAGAACGGCTTGCAGCACTCTCTGCTAACACGGGGACTTTGGTGGCCTCCTCTTCTCTTTCACTCTCTCCCTATCTCTTCCCCATTCTATCTCACTCTTATACACACGCGGATATTATCAAAACATAGCCCCCGGGATGGCGAGCTCGCGTTGCCCCAACCCCCCCCCCCCCCCCCGCCCCTCCGTTCAATGGACCTTGGATTTGTGTTTGATAGGGAAAACCCCGACGCGAGCTTTTATTCCCAAATGTTCGCAGCACGTATATACTGGAGCACACATGCTCTTCGATAGGCCCTCTTTATGTGAGTCATTCCATACTAAATCAAACTTCACTTAAGGGACTATACCAGTGTGACACTTACAAAAAATCGATTTTTTTGCCTTTTTCGACAGTTTATACTTTCAAGAATATGAGATGAGATTTTGATACTTTCAAGAATATGAAATGAGATTTTTCAAATCTACTGACATTGTAACTCAAAGAGCAATTATCCGATTGACTTGAAATTTGAACTGAGTACTCTTGAATAGGATATTTTTGATTGGATGAAAATTGACGATTTGGCATTGAAAAAAAACGACCATTTTATAGACAAGAAAACTGACTTTTTTTTATAACTACGCCATTTTGTTAAATTTTGATATTTTTCGAAAATCCTACGTCATTGTACAGGAAATACCTTCCAGTTTAACGACAATTTTTTCCTTTTTCGGTTTCAGCTACTCAATCGGCCGGAATCATGTCAGCAGTGGAGGAACTTTTTTTTTTGGCGCTTCCGAAGGCAGCGCATAAGTCGCTTGGATCTCAATATTTTTCTGTGAAAAAATTATGTAATTTAGGTCAAATATAGCCAAATATGTTCTTAATTTTTCGAAACATTTACTTGAGTGCTTTTCTTCCACAAAATTCCCGAAAATCACCCAAATTTTCAGCGTTCACACTGGTATAGTCCCTTAAGACACGACAAAGAAAAATTGCAATGGTCATTTCGATCCATTTTTTAGTTCTGTGCCTCTGCAATCAAGTTCGTATTCATAATATTTCCGTTTGATCCAATATTCACGATGATGTAGATTTGCATTGATGTTTCCCGAACAACAGTTCGAAAGTCTAGCGAGCCATATGCCGACTGCTTCAGAATAGCATCAATGTTTCCGGCACGATTCTTTTATACGGCAACTTTTTATCATTCCGTGTTATCTAGTACCGGAAGATTAAACGATGAAATAAACACGTAAATATTTCAACCGTGAAATAAGAGGAGTTAGGTTCGATTTTGAAAATACGTAGGAATGTGATGTTATTTCTTTGTTCAGGAAGAACGTTGTTGTTAGTTAACGCGCTGCTGATGGGAATGAACCAGAGCCTGGAAATACTTGAACCAATAGACCGAGTTGGGGCGGAATGACCCATGTGTACATTTATATCAATGCATAGGTACGAGCGTGTATTTTTTATTTCTTTTTTCACCTCCGAAAAATCAATCGTGGCCGGTGGATTTCGGGCCGATATATGCAGCCGGCATTGGCCGCTTATATAAACATACACACACGTACATACGCGCGATTATACACACTGTAAGTACGTATTTTCGATATCCTACGTTGTCAGCCCAACTCCGATATAACCCGTGATATTTCTTTTTGCATTTTTTTTTTTCGACAGATAAAAATATACGCTGCGCCCCAGGGGGTATTCACGTTCGAGACGATAATCGTACATCAAATTTCGGACAAAGATGCGATATCTGTAGTGCCCACGTATTGGTTATCTATACGGACGAAATCACCTGTCAGAGAAACGTCCCGAATGCCGAGTTTTTTTTTTATTTTTCATGAAAAAATATCGAAAAACACATATTAGTTCTTGTTGTTTTGAATACCCATCAGGGAGATGAGACTTTCATGCATGGATCTAGCCTCATATCCGTAAAACTTGCACTCGCGAGACGGCTCAGGAAACGAGATGCAATATGGAGCATTCATTGCTTTAATTGCAGCTATACATGATAGTTTCGGTACAATGCGAATCGACGATTATTTTCCAGAACTGATTAACAATAATAATGATTTAACGTATCACAGCATCAACTAACGAAATCAGTGATCGATTCTTTTAACGGGTTATGCCTAGTTGTAACAGTCGAAAACAGCTCATTTTTGGGATTTTTTAAAAGGAAATCGTAATGATAAATTCCTACAAAAATGAAAGTATCATCTGTAGAACACTCTGTAATTTTTTATGTAGAAACATTTAATTTTAATCGATTTACAGTCGACGGCCGGCAAGCATCTCTCGAAAACGTTTTTTGCAGTGAGCAATGCCCTACACCAGTTTATCTAATATTATAAAATCAAAGATTTTGTTCGTAGATTCGTTTATCCTGTTATTAATCGAAAGCATTTCTGAAATGGCACGAGTTCGAAGTGAGTCTTGATTTCTCCGAAAAAAATGGGCATTCTTCTTTCAGTAAATCGAAAAAAGGGCATTTTTATTTCAGTAAATCTAAAAAAAGGGCATTTTTGTTTCAGTAAATCGAAAAAAAGGGCATTTTTCTTTCAGTAAATCGAAAAAATTCGCATTTTTCTTTCAGTAAATCGTAGTTTTTGCGATACTGTGCTCACCGACTTCGAAAACGTACTTTCGAGAGCAAAGCGTTAAAAGTATCGAACAACAGAAAAAAAGGACAATTGTTGGTTAATAACTAATGTTAATTAGTTGTTAACAAATGATCGTCCTTTTTTCTGTCGAAAATTGAGTTTTTACTTTAAATACTTACCAATTACACAAAAATTCATATTTTCAAAACCCCCTACGTATTTCTCTAGCTATACTCATGTAAATTAATAAAAGTTAAAAAAATTCCAATTTCACATTTGCGTACAGTTATACTGCGTGGCGCAAAGCGTCTCAAATTCAACATGCCTCGCGAGAATGGCTTCAGCGTCGGCATTTTGTATACTTTCTTTAATTAATTTTTTTTTGTTCACTTAAAGATATGACTAATAACATCCTTGAATATTATTAACCTCTTACTTGTCCTTCCACCAAAAAAAAATCGAGAAAAATCACTCCATTTTACACGTTCACAATAGTGTAAGCCCTTAAATATACTAATAGAGTCTACCTATAGTTTAATAAATGTAGAATAATGATCTCTTAGTTTTAAAAAATCCCCCAGAATTGATTAGTTTTTCCCCGTCTGAATATATATCTCGCCCTAACGCGTTTCAATTTTCATTAAGGCCTTAGACCACAGTAACGGGTACAAAATTATGTGCGAATTTAACAAATTTTTTTCGTATGAAAAAGTGATTCACTCATAAAATGAATTACACATCTATTTAGTATGAATATCAAGCTGTTAGAATTCTGTTTTTTTTTTCGATGTACAAAATGGCCGACTACTAATATTTTCTTTTGTTATCTTTTTTTAGGCGCTCCACGGCGTGACATTTAACATCCATAATTTTTTACCTAGAACAAAAAACAAAAATTCTCGTCAATCTACACTAGAATACCTAGAGAAGTACGTACGGAATTTAAAAAATATTGTTTTATTCAAAACTTGTAGGTATTGGAACTTAAGAAATAAATTTTCATTGAAAAATTTCGTTATAACTGCTCATAAACTACTCATAAAATGAAAAGTTTTCGATTAATCGGAAATTCCGTACGTACTTCTCTGCAAAATCCAATTAGGAAAATAACTTTTAAATTTGAAGTAAATCGAGTGAAAATTGTTAAAGTTATTTGTCACGCCAATTGGAAACAAGCTGTTTCAAGAAGTTTCGAGTAGTCAGCCATTTTGGACATCGAAAAATATATATATATATATTTTTTCTAACAGCTTGATATTCATAATCAATAGATGAGTAATTAATGTAATGAGTGAATCACTTTTTCATGCGAAAAAATTGTTAAATTCGCACATGATTTTATACCCGTTACTGTGGCCTAACGCCTTAAACCCGATTATTGGGCGTTGATAGGAAACAAGTTGATCGAATACCGCTCGGTCTCGATAAATTCGTGGTTTGAAAGTGAGCCCAAGTTGAAGAGATGAAGGATTATGGTGACGAGTTACCGCATCTTGAATGACTAGAAAGAGAGGTCGTTCGCGTATCAATCATCGCGGCTAATTGATAATAACAGTGGTCTTTTAACGTCGTAATTCCGGCTAATTAGGATGTGGGCCGCTCTCGTCCAATTACCGTCATGTTATTATGAAGCCACTTGAGTCTCCCCCTTATTTTGTTGCTATTCCAATGTCCCTCCTGGTGCTCGAATCTCGTTTGCCTCTTCTCCCTCCTTCCCTCTCCCGATTGCTCGCACTCAAACACACCCTTCGCCCTATTCATCCCCCGTCTTTCGTTCTCCATCCTCGGGACCTTGAGTCCTCATTACTCGAGAACGGAAGAATTTCGTCATCCTTTGCTCACGAAAAAAACGGCGTTCAAACAACATCTTCGATTCAATCAATTCCACTAAATTATTCGAACTAGCTCTTTCAGCGAATTCTTCAATCTCAATTCGCGCGATACATCATTTCTCTGGACCAATCAGCAAGCCCGAACATCATTGTAAGCCATTCCACGAAACATTTCTTGGGGAACAAAGAAGATAAATTAATACCGCGCGAACGGTTGATGCAAGACGGCGCGCTGAGGATAAATACTTTGAAGGTCGAACATCACGATGGTTAATGGGCGAGCCACGGGGGAAAAAGCATCTCCGCAGACGAGAGTGCATTCGATGCATTCAATGGCGAGTGAATGCGAGGAACTTCAGAGAAGCATTGGACACGCCGTCTATGCCTCAGGGTCATCGGTCCCATGAATAATTCTCGACTAAGCACGTCATTATAGTAATTAGTAAATGGAGAGGCATTCCGGATAAACATGTATAAACATACATACATTTATATGTGTACACGTCTACGAAATTGAAGATGTATATATACGGGAAAGTAACGATGAGGAGAAATGCCGATGTTCAACAACAGACCCGAAGCGGATCCCGCGACGTTGAAACTGTCGGCATCCAATTACGTTGATGCTACCGCTATAAGATGATGCTGAAGACTCGTACCAGCCACTCTCTGCGCTATAAATACCCGTACCTTCATATCCACGTGGATGTCGAATATTCCATGCAAACCCGTAAAGCGTTCAACGGAGATCGCGATGAATCCGATACGTATTTATATCGCTGCGTTTCCAATCGGGAGTTGAATTTGAAGTGAAAAATATCGCCTCCCAATTTTACGACCACCCAAATAGGGTTTTGCAATCGGCACAGTAATGGCCCACGACTGGTTGCCAGAGAACAAACGATGGCGCGGTAATGGCTATATAAACGGGCCAGATCCGCACCATACATGGTTGGTAATGGTAAACCATGAATGGCTGCTAAGACTGGGCCAACTATCATACGCCCATATTGGCCCAGCAACGGCTGCCGGATCTTCTGCCGGTAATGAAAAACAAAAAATTGACAAATTATGAATATAAAAATTCTAGTAGTATGTTTTTTGTTTTCTTATGCTTTACTTATGTCCATGTACATGGAATAATTGCATTAAAAACAGTTTCTGCATTGTTCAAATGTTTACCTTTCATCGGGATCGAACCTGCGCCTTTCGTTCTAGTGTCGAGCGCCCTACCCACTTAGCCATTTTAACACTTACAGAACCCATCGTTTGTTCGTTCCTTACTTTTATGCCGATAATTTTATTCGTGACATTATAGTTCACCGACCATTTTTTTGGTCCATTTAGGCTTTAAAAATAACTCGCTCGTTTTGGGTGAAGTTCCGAAAAGCATACTCTTCTGATCGAGCTGAAATTTTGCACCGAACTTCCTCTCATTATCCTAAGAGAAACCGTTAACGGATTTTTGACGACTAGCAATAGTTTTCCATACATCGCATTGTAAAGTTTATTATTTCACGCCATACGAGTATATCTATATATCCCACAGATACCCCCCACTCCTCCGGCCGCACTGCTTCCTGGCAAACAGTGCTCGCCCGTATGTGCATATCACTTGCCATGTGGGATGGCTTTGTTTGGATTTATTTAATATAGTAGAAGCACAGTACAATAAATAACTTTCAATATCCGATATATCGAAAACTATTGCTAGTCGCCAATATCCTTTTAAAGGTTCTCTTAAAATATTGAAAAGAAGGTCGGTGCAAAATTTCAGCTTCATCAGTAGGATATGCTTTTTGAAACCTTATCCCTTGTTTTTACGTGTTACAGTTTAACGAACTGCATTTGCAAAATGCCCAAAAACAAACCATCAATGGCTGGAATAGATCTGGCAAGCCGTTCATCCGCCTACGATACCCCAATGCTGATCGCCATATTATCGGTGCGATGGTATTGGCCCACCAATGGCTGGCATAGATCTGGCAAGCCGTTCATCTGCCTACGATACCCCAATGCTGATCGCCATATTATCGGTGCGATAGTATTGGCCCACGAATGGCTGGCATAGATCTGGCAAGCCGTTCATCCGCCTACAGTACCCCAATGCTCGTCGACGAATTATTGGCCGATTATCAGCAAACCGTTTAATGGCTGAATGCTGGCATTTTTGTTACGACAGGCGACCCTATATGGGCACTGTTCGGAACTGAATCAAGAATTATCCTCTTCGAGGTCACTCGTTTGAGGGAAAATATGAATTTGTAGGAAGGGATGATCCAGCTTGATAAACAGGGCGACTGAAAATAAATGTTCTGAATCTTGAAAAACAGATTCACAGGCCGAACAGATTTTAGTGGTATTTCTGGGCCTTTTTCGGTGGAACTGACTAGAGTATTGAGATTTGTAGACATTTTTTTTATTTGGAAATCAAAATACTAAGAGCACACTGTTGTGGAATGGAAACTCAACGGCTATGCTCTTGGGCAAGGACGCTGTGCAAGATAGGAGGGTCATGGAGAGAATGAGGAGGAATAGAACGAGCGCCATATACTTGAGTGTAAACAGCAAACCTTGGGACAAAAGCGCTATGTATTTACGTTTCGTCCAACGTGCTCTATTCGCGGTAGGACAACACGTGTATTATCTAACAAGATTTCGCCTCGACAGATACATGACCAAGTAATGTAATTCGCTGGGAGCGTAGAGGATTCCTCGCGTTCTCGAAATACCCGAAAGTTTTCTCGAAATTAAGTGCCAAATATTGTGCCAAAAATGGGTGATTCGAACATTTTGACAATTTATATAAATTGTTCATAATTGTAATGAGAAAAGTGGTATATGATTAATCATTTTAGGCAACTAGTGTTTCGGATAAACAATCGTGAAAATTGATGGTTCGACTTAGGTATTCCCCCATCAGTCGGGTTTCAGAGCAAACGAAGAGAATGCGCGGTCTTCAAATCGAAGTGGGAAATAAATGAGCGGCGAGTGAGTGAAAAAAAAAACTTTTTTTGTCAAAGTGCGAAAAGAATTGGATTTTTCATTTTTTTGTGAATCTGTATCGATGTATTTACACCCCCTGAATACAAATTCACCACTCGTTTCCTTTCAAAATACTCAATTTTCATTTTAAAAACCGTCAAAAATGTGTGAATCAACATTTTTCGTAGTAAGCCCGCGCAATGTTGAGGATCGAAGGATTTTAAAAAATATTCATTTTTCACAAAATGGCGGACAGTCAAAGTTAATGGTTCGATTTTAACGAAAAAAAACGGCCGTTTTTGGCTATAAAACGGCCATTTTTTTCGAAAAAAAAAATCGAACGATTAAAGACTACATTTTTATGTATTAAATAAGCCTGCAAAATTTCAAGAAGATCGGTTCATTAGTGTTCAAGTAATCTTGGTCACCGACTTCAGAAATGCCATTTTGAGAAAAACGCGTTTAAAGTTTCAATTTCAGTTTACACGAAGAAAATTTTTTTTTTGTAAACTTACATAGAATCATCTATTCCGGGCCCATACAGAAGTATGGGCCCGGATACTTATACTTCAAAAAAATGCAATAAAAAAAATCGATTTTTTCAAAATCGCAAGTGGGGGTAACCCCTTAATGAACATGAAAAAATTGGCGAAAATCGATGGTACGTCTTTGAAATTCTGCCAAAAATCGCAAAATCATCGAAACTCCGTTGATCAAGTGGCATATTGAAGAAAAAATGATAACGAAGAAAATAAGCACAGAGTTGGGTCCCAAATCGAAATAGATAAGAAATGATCGACGATTTAAAAAAGCCACTTATCTTGCGCCAAGATGGGAAAAAATATTTTATTTTAAGTATTATTTTTACAAGTCCATATCCATGTTTTTTCACCCCCTGAATACGAATTCTCTATTCACTTCCCCAAAACCCTTACTTTTAATTAAAACCCGCCGAAAATGTACGGAATGTGGTTTACCCGTTTAAGATTGCAACCCGGCATCACTATCCCTCAACACCTACCTCCTCAAATTGACTACCTTTGACTTTAAATTAGCTCTCCTTGAATCAAGCGGTCTTGATTTTTTACAAACATTTTTTCCTCGCTGTCTGCAGTAAGGTAAAGACGGTAACAGCAGTCCTTGTGCTCGTGTACACAGCAGTACGGTACTTCGGTCCAGCCGAAAAAGATGAAAAGCAGCAGTGTCTACATGGCAAGTAAGAATAATGAACGTTTCTGGAAGGATTCTCAAATGCTCTTGATGTCGAGAACAAAATCCTCCCCCTCGACTAATTCTCGTCTTCTCGTACTCCATTCTCTCAGTTTCATCGTCTCGGTCTCGAGGCTCCTGTTGCTGTCTGCAGTCGCGTCTGGGGATATTAGCATGGAGCCGAATACAGATAGAGAAATGGCAAGTAAGAACGAGAAGTGCATCCAATAAGCGAGAGTGGGAGAGGGAGACAGAAAAACGAGAGGGAGAGAGGGACAATAAAAAAGGGAGAAGTGAATCGTATAATCGAATAACTAAACGATTGTGTTTGCAGCTGCGCCATGGCACATGGTAGGTAGACATCACTTCTGGTCGTACAGGCTTCAATGATCTTTCAGAAGGTCTCCGAGAGTTTCTGCGTACCGGAAGTCTACGAAATACGTCTAGGGATAATTGCTCGGATAAATAAAGATCCAACAGAGCGACACAATCTTTTTTCACTTCCAGGCACAGCTGTAACAAGGCACTTTGCCTGAAGATCTCCCGTTTCGATCTAACAGTCGATCAAGTCGTCAGAAGCCTTCAACTATTATGTCATTCGTATTATACAACTCCCATACAAATTATTATTCAATCGACACTAATTATTTGTCCTTAAGTAAGAATTTGTTCTCGATTTTTTAGACTTAGAGTACGTTTTATTACTACTTTTAGCTATTACATGATTTGTTTAAATTAATTAATCTTTGAAAATGGCGGAGGAATGGCACGGTCTTCCGACCTGCATTTTCAAAACTAGCGTATAGCTAAGAAACTAATCGACCGATTTTGATAAAATTTTGCATACATTTTTCTAACCTTATTGTCTAAAACATGGCCCTAAATATTTTTGAAAATTAAAATAAAAGTATTTTTATTGTACAATGTAGCCACTTATTTAGAAAAATTCTATCTTTTTGTTTCAAAGCTTACCATTTCATCAATTTTCAACATTTCTTACTTTTTCTTGGTTCATATTCTGCACATGAGTGTCAATGAAAAAAAAATCTTCGATGGTTTTTTTTTCAGAATAATTCCGCCAACGCTACGAGTCACGCCGTCTGACAACATCCGCCGCACCCCGTTTAGAAGACCGTACCGCAGTGATTTTTTAAAATTATTTTTTTAATGAAACATATCCTAAGTTTCAAAAATGGTGAAAAAATCTTTCCTTACCGCCTTTTCTTACCTTGAGACCATAACGCCGTAATTTTTTTAATTAATTTTTTTAACTCCAAAGTAGTAATAGAACATACCCTAAGTTTTTAAAAATTGTGAAAAAATCTTTCCTTCCAAAAAAAATCGGTAATCTTTTCCTCGCTCAAAGGTATCTCCCCCTTAAGACGGCTGTGTACGCAGTCATCAGGTTGGATTAGCGAAATGTTCGTACGGAGCGATAGGAAAGCGTTCAATCAGAAAGGGTAGTTACGTAATAACCCGCAAGGGTATTTGGAGCTGAGAAAAAAATGCAAATGACTATACAACCCTCATGTAGACTTCCAAACAAATTGAAAGCACTGAGCGTTCCTTGGTGCATTCAAATTGTCGCTTAGATGGACGATGTCCAATAGCACTGAAGGATGTGCCTCGGCGTAATTAAAGAATCAATTGATAAAGTAGCTTGGAGCTACATTGGAAAACACAGTGACATCCCAAGGTTGAATTGAAGTTTCTAAATGTCTTTTCGCCTTCGTCGCCAAAGGATGGACAAGTGCCGACTCTTATGAAGTGTCAGACCCGTCCACCGGTTGAACAGGATACGTGTAAAGGTTGGAAAGCCAAAGTCGTTGCCTGTTGGACACATGGCGGCTTAAACCCGAAGGGCAGTACGAAACGAAAGGGAAAGCCAACGTAGATGGGCTCGATGGTATCATCTCGACGGTCTCTCATCCTCCCGTGTCTTCATCTCTGCTTTTCTCTATATGCTTCACTTCTCAAGCTCTTCCTTTCCTCTCTCCCGCTCACGGTCACCGTCAAGCGCTTAATTGTGTCGCGGAAATACTCAGACAGACGGATTTCGTTAATAATGCGCTCGACGACGCGCTCAACCGTTCGCCCTCTCGACGTTCTTCCTCGACTTGGTTGTTGAATTTCTGTGTGTCCTGTCCCCTGCTGCTTCCTCCTTCTTCGTCCTTCTTTGTCCTTCTTAGCTGTCTATTGATATGTCGTTTGATCGTGTCATCTACTCGGTACACTACCATGCCTGTGTAGGTTTAGACGCGTTTGTGAAATGGTAAAAGCTCTGGATGGTGTCCGTCTATACGCGTTCCTGCTTTCTGACTTGTCTGACTTCTTACTTTCGTCGCCTGCCCGTTAGCAATGTTCCCAGGCGAATTTACGCCCTTCACCTTCCTTGATCTCCTCCCTCCCCCCTCTCTCTTCATTGTTTCTCCTCGTGACGTATATAACTAAATAATATCCAAGCTACACTCCTCTCTCAACGCCTGGTTCAAGTCTATGGGTATTCGGCTGTGTCCCTTTTCTACTGGAGGCAGTACTTCAGACCTTCCACTCCTCTTTGCACCTCTAGCACTCTTTTCCTCTCTTTTATAGCGACCTTTCTCGTTCCGGCCTTTCACATTACAGCTAATGCCCGTTTCGAGTTTGTCATTTTATTGTAAAACTTTAGGCGAAACAGGACTTTTCGCGGCAGCTAGTTCGTTACAGGCTGTAACGAGTATGGATACAATTGGCGTTTTAGGAGGAGGGTAGACTGGGGTCGATATAAACGCGGGTCAAATGAAACAAGTTGAATAACTCGAAGACGGTTAGTGACAATAGCGCGGGGGGGGGGCTGTTTTGCGTATCGGAACCCGTCGCTCATTGCGCGTCGCCGTTTTTATGTGGGTGAATCGCTTGTTCGACATAAAAAGTAAGTTTTTTCGATTATTAGTATCTTGCGTTCTGCTCCAAAACTATTGTTCCTTCGTCAGCGTTATTTACAATCATCATTACTATGAATATCCTAGTTGAGCTTATTTGGTCAGTACCTATCTACAACATTTAGGTTTTTTGCTGTTCGATAAATTATTCGAAGCGAGGGTGTGGGGGCAGTTGAAACAAACAGTTCGGGGTCAATTGAAACGTATTTCTATTGACCCCGAACAAACATTTCACACACAAGCAAGTTTTCCAAATCTTGTTTTATTTTTTAGATGCCAAGAAATCGTCCGAAAAGTAAAATAATATTGAAGAACCTTAATATACCTTCAGTGATACTCAAACTGGAATGAAAAGCAATAAAACTGATTACTTTGATTAAAAGTATACTTTATTCACAACAAACATACTTTATCACTTCATACACATCATTAACAGTACCTGGATTTAGTAGAATGTTAGTTAAATCAGCTGAAAACATCTATTTTCACTAATCCCAGATACTGTTTCGATTGACCCCGACACAGGGTCAAATGAAACGTTTGCCGAGGGTTTCCAAATGGCTTCTACCTATGTTAAGGGCATATAAGAAAGAAAATCAACAATGCTATCATATAGCCAGATAATCTAGCTATGATTTAAGTCCATTACCAAACAGATGGGGTCTAAAATGAAGTCACACTAAGTGATTTTCTCAAAACCGTTCCAATTGACCCCAGCCTACCCGACACACAAACTTCTACATGTGAATATGTATACACGCGTGTGTAGATCCTAATAAATGTTACCTGAAAAAAATATTGAAAAGAGCGAAAATTGATAGAATTGTACTTCATTCAACGAAGGAATGAACGAATATCGAATCAAAGCACGAAAAACTGGATGACCGCATAAAAAATGGCTCAGTCGACATTTGGAAAAAATATTGCAATAGAAAATGACTGAAATTTTCTTATTTTCTCTTAAGGCGGGATATACATTTACAACGATTAAACAATCGATTTTTTCTTTTCTTCAAACGATAGAATTATATATGTAGAATATTTTCCCAAAGTTTCAAAGCGAAATTTGATAAACTTCAAACGTCACAGCCTGTCAACGCTGTGCCTCATCGTTCAGATTCGGAACTCGCTGCAAGAGCGCAGAGGAGCAGGCAGAGATGAGCAAAAACTAATTAAATTAACAACTAACAATTAGCCTTACTACTGTAATTGCTCATTTAATTACTTTGTAACAGATTACTCAAGTGATTAGTTACCATAAGTACCTAGTGCAATTTTATTCAAATTATCTGTAAACTTCAAACGCGTTTTTCTCAAAACTGCATTTTCGAAATTGGCGTGCAGTATTACTCAAAAACTATTACGCCGATTGAGTTGAAACTTGGTAGAAATATTGATGATACTCCTACCATCTACTTGATGAGAATTGTTTTTGAAAAAAAGAAGAAAAAAATACCTTTTTAATCAAAATTTGACAGAAATTTAGCATGAAATGTTGATTTTTTTTGTAAATGCGTGCCATTCTCTCAAATTTGCATTTTCTTCATTTTAATTACCGTCAAATAGAAACTATACATTTTCTAAATGAATTTTTTTTTTCAAATCAAATTCTACGGGAAACTAAACTG
Source organism: Ophion slaviceki (assembly GCA_944452715.1). NCBI lineage: Eukaryota > Metazoa > Arthropoda > Insecta > Hymenoptera > Ichneumonidae > Ophion > Ophion slaviceki. The sequence goes on along the minus strand of OX101792.1, from coordinate 11,747,192 downwards.
TAAAACTCCGACACAGCTCCGGAATTTTGATGATAAATGAATTTAAAAAAATTGTTTTGTATGTTTAAATATACTATTGGAGTATAGCTACCGTTTGATGAATCTAGAGTAATTATTTCTTAGTTAAAAGAAATCCCTCTAAATTGCTTAACTTTTTCTCGTCTAAATGTATATTCCGCCTGAATCAAAACGCGGCATAACATGAAGGCACAGAAAATTCGAGAATACGGTGACTTATTTGATTTCAATAGAAAAATCCGCGAACAGAAGTAAAACTGTCAAGGGAATTTTCTACGAGTACATATCTGGATTCGTCTTTCATTTATGACGGGAAAACGCGCGAAATGAAATATTTTTGCTTTGACGGATCATTCGAACGGCGCTTGTAAAATTGCGACTTGCCTAGTTCTTTCGTCAACGTTGGCTCTCCCGTCAGCGTTTGTATTTTGCCTCTATATTTTATGTTTGCCTGACACAAAGTATTCCACGTCGGCTCAAGAAATTACGAGGTGTACATTATTGAGAGGGTCACGGGAACTGAGTGAGAAGACGACGAGAAAAAGAGCTTCTGTACGTCGACTGAGTTCGGATATAAAAGTTCTCGCCAAAGAGAATTCGCCTTCCTTCATTTCTCGTATTTTACATTCGTTTTTTCCTCGTCGCATACATCTTCAATTATAAACACACAATTTGTTTCATCTCCGAGCTTTCTCGTTGCCTCAACAGCGGCGAAATTAAAATGCTTTAATTTTTTAATTCGACGGGTCTTCTGGTAATTCCTTTTTTCAACGCTGCGCGCAAGGACGAGTGGTAGAATAAGCAAAATACAATTTGGCCAATAAATTATTCAGTCATTCTTACGATAAAATGATCAATTACTTTATAATTAAGATAATGATGAAGACTAATAAAATTAAAATAACAATATTTTAATTGTTGATAAATGACGATAAAACAATCGATTCCTTTATAATTAACATAATGGTGAAGACTTAAAAATTAAAATAGCGGACAAATCTTTATGAATATTATGCAGCAATAATAACAATTGTCACGGTGGAGAATAATTTCGTCGATTATACTGACTCCGATTGTTCGATTGATTATTATTTCAAGATGATCAAACTTCGATTTTAAATATGGATATTAATTTCGCCAAATTATCGTGGATAAGCTTTTTCCAACAAAGTCTCATTCGAACGATGCGCCGGATGAGAAAATCCTCTGTAAATACAAAAATCGAACATCAGAAACGTTGACGGCCTGGACTCATTTGGGTGATGAAAAGGAAGGGAAGATGTTTCCATAAAACGAAAGAAAATGAGCTGGCCCAGCAGCTTATAAGCCTCTTCGGCGATGCGTAGGAGGCAGAAGAATGACGTAAAGAGGGAAAAATAGTTTCGAAAAAAAGCTGCTCTCGTTATCCCCGGAAAAGCCTACACGCCGAAGCCCTCGCTTTTCGTGCTTTTTTATTACTTTCATTTTTTTTTTAATCCATTTTTATCTTCTATCCGTGTACTTAAATTTTACTCGCTCTCTTCCTTTTGTCGCTCCTTACAGCTTTCATCCTCCCGCTTTCTCCCTCTCCCCGACGTATAAGAAGTGAGCCCTGCGGTACTTACGTCTTCACCGAGCCCGTTTCGAGCTCCACATTCTGCACTCCTTCGCGAGGAAATAAAACTAACGCTTATAGTCAATTAAGGGGCTGAGCAGGTAATGCGCTTTGCCACGAAACGTTTTGCCGTGAGACCATTCAGAGTGAGAGCCAGTTAGATACTCATATAATACGCAGAGGGACGTTGAATAAGTGAAAAAGGAGAAAGCTCCATGGCCAATCGTCTTGTACGGTTTTAAAGAGGGAATAAAGTATGAAGTGTGCTGATTGAAATGACATAAATGCTTTACTCATTTCATCAATTTCTTAGATCCGATTGGACGGAATTTCGAGATGTGAAGTGAAATATTCAAATTTCCTCGCAATCCCTTTCGTACGTACGTTTTTTTTTATTTCGACATAAATAAAATTCTGCGTTTTCGTTGACTGGCCATGGATAGAAAGGACGGCGATATGGTTAAAAATGGAGAATCTCAATTTTTTTAGTGTTTGAGCGAGCAAGGAAATACGATGGCTTGGAATTGAAGGCAAAATTATGCAGACGATTTTGAGTAGTTCTTTTTAAAGAGATAAATCGTAATACTCTCGTAATCTTTTGTCGAATGCTCGATTCTGGAGAGTGAAAATAAACGTGGCTGCAAAGGGCCTCACTTGCGAGTGATATATATGTGGCCATAAAGACAAAGAATGGAGATTATAGGGTGGAAGGAAGAACGAACGACTGCACACAATGTCATCCACTCGAGCCGTCTCTATAGTTGCGGGCGACGAGCACACACCGCCCCTATCAATTACTCCAGAGGGGGGGATTTCGCTATGGCTGGAGGGTAGGATACGAGGCTCGTTGAGATTACAACACGCGTCTGTAGGACCGAGATCTCGATGATGATGATGCAAAAAATTCAATGTTAAATTGTTATTCCTTGTTTCCAAAATGTCAAGAAAACGCAAAAATGGGCGATTCGAACATTTTGATAATTTGTATTAATTGGTGATAATTGTAATTTAAAAAACTTCGATACGTTCGACCATTTCAGGTCACTACTGTTGCGCGAAATAAAGTCGCGAAAATCGATTGTCCGACTTGGGAATTCCATCGTAAATCGAAAAATAATCGCAGCTCGATCAATCAGCTGGCGCTTTCCAGAGAAAACGATTGCGAAGAGAATGCACACAGAGCGGGGTTTCAAACTGAAACGGAAAATAAATGAGCATTGATTTAGTAAAAAAAAACTTTGTTTTACCGAACTTTTGTTTTTTGAAGAAAAAAAACTTTGTTTCGTCGAATTTTTGTTTTTCGAAAAAAGATTGGATTGAAAAAAAAGTCTATATCGATGTATCACTCCTGAATACGAATTCACCACTCGTTCCCTCCGAAACGCTTAATTTTCGATTAAAAACGGTCCAGAGTGTGTCAGAATACACTTTTCGCAACTAGCCCTTACGAACGCGTTGAAATATCGACTAATGTGGAAAAGAGGAAGAAAGATTTCAACAAGCTACACCTACCTAGGTGGGTCAAAAAATTGCATCTTCCAAAAACATCTTTATTCAATAGTATCACCTTTTAGCTATATTCCCTGAAAATTTCATTAAAATATTTCTAAAAATTGAATGATTTACAGCTTCTTCACCATATTTCAAACGTTGAACGCGTTTTTTTTCTCGAAACACTGTTTTCAAAGTCGGTGGACATGGTATCTCGAGAATCACTCGATGGGTGGTTTCCAAATTTACAGGAGATACGACGAAAAATGTTTAAAGGTCGTTGACGATCTCACTTTTTTTTAAATCGATTTTTATTTTTTAATACTTACGTAAAAATGACTTTTTTCGTCAATTTTGTATGCTCGAATTTCAATTCGTTGCTACGTTGTTAAAAAAACCTGCCAAGAGCGAGTCGGGCCCCGCTCTATTAGGGTTCCGTACATATGATCAATTAACTTTTTTTATATATTTAATTAGATTGAGATTTTTTTATATATTTAATTAGATAATGTATTTTTCTGACGGTACCAGCCAATTGCCAATACTGTCACATTTTTCGCAGAAAAAGAGCAGGCGAAGAAAAATTAATGAAATATACGATCTACAGTCTTTTTTAAGTTTGCAATCTCGTTTCTTCCGTGACGTCAATCTCTGGTTCTTGGCTGGCACCGACTCCAAAAATAAGTAATTTGGTTTTGTTAATATTTGAATAATAATAATTTTATATTTATAATTAAATATAATATATTTTCATTATAAATTTATTGTATTATGTATACCATATATTATTATATATACTACATTATGAGTCGGCGTTTTTAGTGTTTGTTGTTTAAATACAGTATAAGGTACATAATACACAGAAATTGCAAACTCCTAGTTTTTGAGATGGGCCCCGTAACAAAAATGGTCTGAAACTCACAACTTTGACGGCCCCCCATTTCTTTATTTTTGAAGATGAAGATAAATAAAAAATATATTTGTACTCTACTGAATGAGCTTTAGACAATGACACCCTATACGTCAGGGTAAGAATTTTTTCAGCTCCTTTTTCATGTAGGGACCCCCGATGAAAAATAATTTTATTGAATTTCAATATTCCTAATTCAATAATCCGTTTTGGGTCAACATTGTGCACAAAATATCCAAATTTCAGGACAGACAGCAGAGTGAGAGTAATAGTTTTCCGTTTTGCCCTTTGGGTTTGGAACCGTAAATATGATTTTTTAAATCAACGATCGTCAACCACTCGTTTTTATTGTTTAATTGAATAACCCGTTTGGTTTTTATACTTTGAATGGACCGTTTAAGCTAGAGAGTGTCCACCGCCAAACGTCGCAAAAAAATTTCATCATCTGTCGGCGGCCATGTTTTTGTTGTTTTTCTGATTTTCTAATCGTCCCAACATATGTACCTTGGTGGTAAAAAAAATGCGTTTCTTTTTCTCCAACGGTTTCCCAGAAAAAAAGGAATTTGGCATTTTCTTCGTGCCTTTGGGTAGATGTAGCCCCTTAAATAATATCGGAAGAATCCTTTTCACTTCGACAACAGTTCTTTGGTCGCAAAACAAGAAAAAAGCAAATAATAAAAATAAAATAAGATCTTCACTCAAAAACCGTCACCTAATATATTCAACTACTCAGACAGTAAGATCGAACGTTTCGATGATAATTACGGAATGATCTAATCGTTAAAACGAATGTCTCGGTCGGAAGTGACGAAGTACTAACAATAAATACCCCAAGGATTGATCAGCAATTTTCGAGATAGCCAGCAATCGTAATTATTCTTCCGTGGGCAAAAAAAAAATCGCCTGCATGCGCCTGAGATGAAGCGATTGGAAGAAAAGCGCTGATGGGCGAATCACCGCTTAACGGAGGGTTGTTCCGCACAATGTCCCGCGAAAGCATTGAGAACCAGTCTCGCGTCGTGTTCCTCCCCGTCAATTTTTATCAGGCCCTAAAGAAGCTTGGAAAGAAAGGAAAGATCGAATCGAGATAAAAAGACAACGAGGGAAACGTGTGGGCACAAAGAACGAGAAAATTAGCCATTGCCAAGACAGCCGTCAAGCAATTGGAATAATGGTTGCAATAAACATTCGCAAAGTGCAAAGACAGAGAGAGAAATAAGAATTGATGAGAAAAAAATTGAAGAATTGGAGTCCTGCACTGAGACAAAAAATCATTGATCCAATATCATTGGTCTTAGTCAATGAAATTTCGTTGATTTAATTGTAAAATTGTTGATGTAAATAATCGGATTTATTAGTCCAAACAAAACGCTATTGACTTTAATAAAATGATCAAATTAAAAATTTAACTTTCATTCAAAAGATATATCGTTAGCTGAGAACAATATATTATTGAAAATATCGAAAAAATGATCGCGAACAAATTATATAGTTTTGAGTGCAGTTTCTGCAACGAATAAAAAAAGCGTTTCAGTTCATAACATGAATATTGTTGTTTCGAGTACACAAGAAAAATTAAATTTCGCTCGTTTGATTCGGATAAAATTTCTATTGAGTAAATTATTAAATTTACTCAATAGAAATACTATACTTATTTAAATTTTATAATACTTTAATACTATTAAATACTTACTTACTTACTATTTAATACTTTATAATACTAATACTTACTATTTAAAAAAGTAAGTTATTTAATTTTTTCACCATATCCAATATTGATTTCCCAGTACATTATTCGTTAAAATATTAATATTTTATTTTGATTGAAAAATATTAAGCAAATGTCTGAATTGGTTAATAAATTATGCGAAAATAAAATGTGTTTCTTGCGCGTTTGGTTGAAGTCATTCAACCCAATCATGGCCGAGCGCCACCGAAATTATAGGTGTGAGGAAATCCGTAGTTCTCGGAGTAACCGCTAGAAGCCGCACGCGCGCTCGTTTCTCGTAAGCGTAGCGCGAACCGAAAATCTACTTAAACGCCTCAGAAACTCTAAAGAGTATCTTGGCATGTGGCTAAGATGAAAGTGTAGTATCTGTTCTTATCAGTTGAATATCTGATATTCTCTCCACCATTATCGTGGATGATCATTCTAATGCTCACTTTGTATTTAATATTTAAAACAAATCGAAAAACTTACGCCCCGTGGCATATTCGTTTCGATGCAGTGAAGAAATAATTAATTCTATTGAATATATTGTTGTACGAAATAAAAAATGTTGTAGCAACCGCTTAATTATTTCATCCAATACATCTACGGATTGTATATAGAGTGATTTCAATAGAATATGATTTTATTTGAAGGATAATGTAGATATTCAGAGAACAGAAAAGCTTTTTCAAATAAACAATATGTTATTTCAATCAATCACATTTTCCAATATTTTATAGTATTGTAACAATCTCATATATCGGTGGCACTCCGCAGCAGCATATTTATTTGGATCAATCAATATATTTTTTTGATTGAATCGTTTTTTTTTCAGTGTGAAACCAATGGTATCTTGATATTCAATGCTTATTTTTGTATTGCTCTATAGGTGTGCTATTTGTTGTTACGAGGGATATTGCCATTTCTCGCGATTGTGACAAAAAACTGCATGGATTATTGCCGTAAACTCGTATCGCAATAAAAAATTTCATGTTATCGTGCACTTTCATTTCATGCACTTTCGTAGATGTGCAGAGCAGCTCATATTTTCAGCGCTAGAAAAAAAGCACCACGTTTATAAAATGACGAGGTCGTATCGATAGAGAGGGTTGCAGAGAAAGAAGAGGAAGGGGGAGATAGGGACGACGAGAGCGAATCTATAACGGAATGTTTGTTAGGGTGAAATCGAAGGAAAATAGTGCTCTACAATTCAACCATGCCCTGACACAAGCCCCAAATTGTGAGTGCTGTGTATGACTTCACGCATTTCACGTTTCCTCAGCAACATGTATTTATAGCCCATGTTTGTTTTTCACATTTTATATTCGTGTTCTTATTATACTGTCATATTGCCGGTGTTGGCTGAATAATTGTTTCAGCCCCTCAGTCGCGTCGTTGTTGCAGTGTGAAAATGGACAACTCGGAGACGGAGAAAGTGTGAAAATGGAAAAATGGAATGAAAGTGTGACATGGAAAATGTGCAAATGCAAACTGAGTTGATAAAAATAGATCAATAAAATCATTGCTGCATCAGTACTGGCTGCAGAGCCCCAAACGAGTCCATTTTGGTCACGCGGTGATATTGATCCGAAGCAGTAATCGGGAAAATCACAGACGAATGGTGAATGGAAATGTTCGTTAAGCTAAAAACCGACACTGGTGAATGGGCGGTTGGTTACTTCGGAGTTTACGACCGGAGCATGCATTGGAAGGATTTTTTTATTGCTTAAATTGATAAATAAACTATCCAAAAATTTATTTACAGAGTTACAGAGGCCAATTGATATTCATATTGATATTTCCTCCGATTGAAGACTTTGAAGCGTGTTTTTTTCAGTTTTCGTTTTCACGATTTTTCCAAATTGACGGCCGTGATAGCAAAAAAACTAAACGACCTATTGAATCAAGCCAAAGTTTATTTTCTTCAGTATGAAAATCTCTTCGAAGGGAATTAAAAAAGTCGTTGAAAAAGTCTTTGTAAATCATTTTTATAGCACGTTAAAGTGTTTTTTTTTTAAACACATTTTTTTCTCAAACCTGAGAAAAGTTATGATTTCACGATTTTTTCAGCTTTTTCTTAATTGACCCAGAAGAGAAATATATGACAATTGAAAACTTTATTGGGTTTTTTTGCTTCAGTCAAGAATTACGAGCTGCATCTTTCCCGCCGATTGCGGACTGCAGTCGCAAGACGCACATGGAATAGCCTTATTGTTTATTGTTTATTGTTTCATGATAAATTTTTTGTATATGTTGCGAATGTACATGAAAAGATACGTTAACCCTTAATAGTCACACTGGGTCCACGGGACCCAAATAAATTATTTTTATGCCGTACAACTTTTTTTTTCCAATAAAACATACATTTTTTTATATGTGTAGGCGTTTCATTCTTTCCTGCTAAATCGCACCTGCGTTGGATGAAATAAATATACTTTTTGAAAAGTCCACATAAACCGCTATGTCTATTTCAAAGTACATTGTTTCCAGATTATAAAACCATTTGTTTTTGCCAATAATTACAAGAGCTACAGCAATTTTTGTAAAAAAAGTCATTTTTCACGTTTTTTTTTGCATAATTTTTTTGCATATTTAAAATTTAATTTTTGATTTCTAACCAATATCCTTGTATTAAACAAGGTTCAAATTATACCTCACTATTTTTTTCATATCGCTCAATGCATTATTTCATTATTTATAACAATTTAAAAACGCCTGGGTCCCATGGACCCAGTATGACTATAACGTGATTCTAGTTAAGGGGTTACCCCCACTTGCGATTATGAAAAAATCGATTTTTTTTATTGCATTTTTATTGCATTTTTGAAGTGCAGTTTTTTTTATGCCCGGAATAGATGACTCTATGTAAGTTTACAAAAAAAAATATTTTCTTCGTGTAAACTGAAATTGAAACTTTAAACGCGTTTTTCTCAAAATGGCATTTCTGAAGTCGATGACCAAGATTACTCGAACACTAATGAACCGATCTTCTTGAAATTTTGCAGGCTTATTTAATACATAAAAATGTAGTCTTTAATCGTTCGATTTTTTTTCTCGAAAAAAATGGCCGTTTTATAGCCAAAGAAACGGCCGTTTTCTTTCGTTAAAATCGAACCATTAACTTTGACTGTCCGCCATTTTGTGAAAAATGAATATTTTTTAAAATCCTTCGATTAAAAACTAGTTTATACTTATATTTGACTAAATCCATCCGCATTTTTTTTCAGATGATCCACTTCGCCGCAATGTTGGTCACCACAAACCGTGTATATAAAAACATTATTTCATTGACGGCCATTTGCCACTAAACAATGTAATATTTTTCAATAAAAAAATTACTGAAAGTTCTTCAAGATGTGTTCTTTAAGATGGTATATTGATCGATTAAAAAAGTTTCGTAGTTTTCAAAAAATTCATGAAAAAGGCCTTTTTTGCGCTACAAGTGGGGGTAACGACTTAAGTGTGACTACTAAGGGTTAATGTTTACTGGGCTGACTGGTTTTTTTTTCCTTCTAAAAAAATCCCGAAAAAACGGTTTTTTCGACCTTCTAATTCAGACTCCCGCCTCAACGGACTACATCTACCTAGGTGGTTCAAAAAATTGCATTTTCCAACAATATTTTTATTCGATAGTGTCACCTTTTAGCTATATTCCCTGAAAATTTGTGTATGCTCGAGTTTCAATTCGTCGCTACGTTGTTAAAAAAAATGGACGATCGTCAACGACTCGTATTTATTGTGAAATTGAATAACCCGTTTGGTTTTTAGATTACAGATGGACAGTTTACGCTGGAGAGTGTCCACCGCCAAGTCGTGATAAAATGTCATCATCTGCCGGTACCCATGTTTTTGTGGTTTTTCTGTATTTTTTGGTGATTTTTTTAAGGTTCTTAATATATGCACGTTTGTGTTAAAAAAAAGATTCGTTCCATTGTCACCAACCGTTCCCTACAATTTTTTCAAAATTTGGCTATTTTTTCGGTTCTCTAGGTAGATGTAGCTCCTTAAGACGGCTATGGACGGAACGAAACGGTAGGTTAGATTAGCGAACTGCGAGTAGGGAGTGATAGGAAAGGCTTCGGAGTTGGAACTAAGAAAATAAATGAAATGTTTATTGAGCTATATACAAAATAATAATAATCAGCGGTAATAATCATTCCACATAAACAAATAAAAATTATATCCATTCCTCACAACGTATTGAACCGAATATATATGTGCGCGCATATAACATCGTTCCTCTTTTTTCATTGATTCAACGTATATTCTGAATGATATAACTAGCACGCGTCATGCATGGTCTAGAAGCAAAGAAGGCGAGAAAAGATATCGTATTAAATACTGCAAGCACTTAATCCCTCCGGTACATTAGCCAGCTGAGATCGTCTCATGCTGTACGGTGCCCTCCTCTATCTTGTATGGAGCCCTTCAACGGCTCGATAAAAGGAGGAAAAAAGTGAGGCGTGAAGAAAAAATGAGGAGAAGACATGTCCACGATGGACGAAGTGCGAAGGGCTTCGTACACACAATTCAAGCGTTCAGATTTATGATCCTTACCGAAATACGATTATGGGAAGAATGGTCGAGAAAGCACTGAACGAAAATGACAACGAGAACTTGCTCAGAGGTCCCGGTGGGCGGGGGAAAAAAACGTTTTTCTTTTTTCTGCCGCACACGGACTTTGCCCGCATTCTTTGTGACGGGAAGTCGTTTATCCATTCTGCAGGACGAGTGCACGGAACATTTGTCGCTGCTTCATGGACTCGAACGAAGAAAAATCCGTACTGGAGATTTTTTGTTAATAAAAAACTATATATATATATATATATATATATATATATATATATATATATATATATATACACACACGCACAAGATATTGGGAAGGTCGATGCAAAGCCTTAAGGGGATGATAGGTGACCTGGTTAGGAACATTTCTAGCCTAGATTACCTTAATCCAAAGTCTAAGGATTTCCGAATTATCGTAGTAGGTATGATTATTGAAAAAAATCCCAAAATTAGGTACTAACTCGTTTACCTCTTATGTTAATGCTATTTTTTTTTAAAGTAGCATTGACACGAGAGGTATTTTTTATTTTTGACAAGTTTTTTAAATTATTCGACACGTCCCATTTAGTTAGCTGTGTGGATACAGATGATTGTATTGATGTTTGTCGTTTGAATACACATTAAGGGGCTATACCAGTGTAAACGCTGAAAATTTGGGTGATTTTCGGGAATTTTTTTAAAGAAAAGTACTCAATTAAATGGTTCGGAAAATTAAGAATATATTTGGCTATATTTGACCTGTATTACATGATTTTTTCATAGAAAAATATTGAGATCCAAGCGACATATGCGCTGCCTTCGGAGGCGCCAAAAAAAAGTTCCTCCACGGCTGACATGATTCCGGCCGATTGAGTAACTGAAACCGAAAAAGGAAAAAAATTCGTTAAACTGGAACGTATTTCCTGTACAATGACGTAGGATTTTTGAAAAATATCAAAATCTAACAAAATGGCGTAGTTATGAAAACCAAAGTCTGTTTTCTTGCCTATAAAATGGCCGTTTTTTTCAATGCCAAATCGTCAATTTCCATCCAATCAAAAATATCCTACGTCATTGTAGAGAAAATATATTCAAGAGTACTCAGTTCAAATTTCAAGTCAATCGGACAATTGCTCTTTGAGTCACAATGTCAGCAAATTTGAAAAATCTCATTTCGAGAAAAACGCGTTTAAAGATTTAACTATCGACTTTTGCAAGATAAAATGATATTGATATTCTTGAAAGTATAAACTGTCGTAAAAGGCAAAAAAATCAATTTTTTGAAAGTATCACACTGGTATAGCCCCTTAAGCCAAGACGCAAATATGTTTTTTACTTACGAATTATTGAACATTATGAACGAGTTAGTACCTAATTTTGGGAAATTTTCAAAAAATCATACTTATCATGATAACTCGAAATGTTTAGACTTTGGACTAAGGTAACCTACGTTAGATACGTTCCTAACGAGGTGACCTATCACCCCCTTAAGGCTTTGGATCGACCGTCCTAACACCCTGTATATATATCGTAAAAAAAGACTTCGAAGACTCTCCGAGATTGCGCTGCCGCTGTTTGTTTTTATACTTTCATCTTTTCATTTCCGCACTATATGCGACTCGGTAAGGAGAGAACCTTGATCGACGATCCTGTCATTGGCCGAGCAATCCATCAACCTGTGACACACCGCGGAGAGTGGCGTAAAAAAAAGGTTGTACGCTCCGCGAGAAGAATAAGGGAAGAAGAAACGACTTGAGAGGAGCCGTAGGTGGGTTTGGCTTTTCGATCAATTGATTATACACCGAACTTCGGTGGGTACTCGCTCACACTCTCTTCTTCCTCTTGCAAAAGAAACTTGGTAAAACAAAAGGTTTCTTCTTCTAGTTTTTTCCCCCTATGGCTGTGTACTCGAATGTCTCGATACGTCAAAATAAATATTCCTGCAAATTTACTCTTCGTATGCTACGATAACATTTTTTATGAGAAAAAAATTTGGTGAATGCCCGAAACGAAGTTTTGGTTCGAAGAGTGTATTCTGAGTTTGAAGATACATGCTTGGGAATTGTTGCAGATTTCTGCTCGATTTAATTGCGGATATGCCGGGTGTCCCATTTTAATGTTACACCTGCATCATCTCGACAAATACTGCCCCGATCAAGTATCGAGTATAATAAAACTTTTAGGGGTTAAAGGGAGAGGTTGAAAAAAATAAATTTGGTCCATAATTCAATATAGCGAGGTGAAGATGGCCAACATGTTAAAAAAAAATGACATGCATTTTTTTACCAAAACGTTTATCGGGCCGAAATTAACAACTTTTGTAGGAAAAGTATTTCGATAACGTTCATAATTGTTTGGTTTGAATACCATTTTTGACTATTTTAGCGCTATCCAGAATGTACCACGAGGAGGTAGAGTCTTCAACATCTCTAGTGTAAGTGAGCCTGTGCGTGTGGGTGTGAGTTTGTTTGGGTTAGTTTGATAACCCAAACAAGGATTAGGACTCGACACTTTAGTTAAAAAATGGTATTCTAACCTAAAAATTATTAACGCTATCAAAAACATGTTCCTACAAAAGTTGTTAGTTTTGGCCTGATAAATGTTTTGGTGAAAAATGCATGACCCCATTTTGAAAAAACATGTCGGTCCTCTTAACGTCGCCATTTTGATTTTTCTACCAAAAAAGATTTTTTTAACGTCCCCGTTTGAACCTAAAAAGTGGTATTATACTCAATATTTGATCAGAGCACTATTTTTCGAGATAAATTAGGTGTAAGATTGAAATGGGACAACCGGTATAGTACCGTGACACGGGGTTGAATTGACATTAAGGGTAACTTTGACAGTTTTTGGGGCTACTTTAACAGAGCGCCAAAATACGGTTTTAATGTGTGCGCATTTAAATGTGTTTAAATTTATTGTTCAAGTTTATTGGTTCAGACGTTGTTAAAGTTGATAGAAAGATTGTAAAATTGATAGAAAATAATGTTGCTAAAGATGATTGTAATGTAGCTCAGGTTGATTTCAATCTCAATAACAATTACAAGACTGAAGTGCCTATAATAGTACCCTAGATACTTTATATTTTTATGGAAAATGTTTCCTTAATAAAGATGACAATTTCATTGTAAACAATCGTCCTGTTAAATTTAATTCCACTTATAATGCATAAAATAATAGATTTTTGTTTCAAAATGACGTCAAATAACCCTTAATCTTTGACATAAGTTGCATTTCAATACCTTGTCAAAGAAACCCTACACTCGAGGTCACTTTGACACTTTTCTTTTTTAACATAAAATTGTGTAGGGGGGGCTTGAATTTCTTGTACATTTGATAGCCAAAGGACACATTGTTCTATTGGAGAAAAAAAAGTTGGGATTCAAGATGTTAAAAGAAAGAAACCTACAAAAAACTTCCAAAACTAGTGCAAAGTAACCCCATTTTACGGTACTCGATATGAATGATCAGGGAATAAAAAAGTGTTATATTATGGAGTAAAAGACACGCTGAAAAAGAAAGGGAAAGCATGTAAGGAAAGAGAGTTAATTATCGTATCCAATTACGAGAACCGTCAGTTAGCCATAGATTTTAATTAACGCTCACGTCGAGAGGGCGGATCGTAACGGGTCGTAAATATCGAGAGCAATCGAAACGACCCTCTCGACATCGAGCACGGATCGAGGATCGATCAATAGAGAGGGAGGATCCCTTGGCAACCCTGAAATCTCGCAACGTACACGTGTGTATGTATATATGGGACAAAGAAATAGGCCAGGTTGTCGCATGTCACTTGCGAGGCGAGGGAAAGAAGAAAAAAATGGAAAAGAGCGAGGGTCACCACCTTTGGGCGCCATCAGCCATGCTTGGCAATCTTGGCAAACGCAATCTCTGCAGGCTCGTCTGAACCACGGTCGTGACACTATCGGCGACCGAGAAGCTTCCAGTCCTATTTTCCTCTTCCCTCACACGCTCGTAAGTTTCGGATGTTCTCTTCCCACTCGCGTCCACCTGACACGTTGCGAGAAAAACGCCATGTGAAATGAAGCGTTGTCGGGGACCAATGTTAATCAAGCGCAGAACCTTTTTACGAGCAAATCCTACCGAGGGGGCTACGAAGAGGAGCAAAAATAGAAGTGATGAGCGAAGGGCAAGGAAAAACAGGCAACGTGTCCTTTCGGATTTTCCCACGTAATAGAAGAACGAGGAATATCCGTTTCATGGAGATTCCTTCGTGCAAACGTTTGGGAATGTCATCAGTGTTTTAAATTTAAATCTTAAATTTCTAATTTAAATTCAAATATTTCCCCATGGCGACAGACGATTGATGAATAGTTTGACATTCATCGAAAATACACTTTTCGCGTGGACAATTTTTGAAAATTTCACCGGTCGAATGTGTCGTGAGGCCCTTGAGGCCACGATAAGATTTTCCAAAAATCGATTTTTGTTAAAAAGGTACCTTGGTACCTATAAAATGATATTCCAAAAGATTATGGGTGTGAAAAATCTCTAAGTACTCGATTTTCGAATTCATCTGTAGGCATCGCAGATTAAAGGTATTGAAACATTATTCATGTCGTGACTTTCTACTAACTTTGAACGCGTTTATCTCAAAACTACATTTTTCAAGTCGGCCGGATTCATAACTCAAACACATACCAACCGATTCACTTGAAATTCGAACTGTACATTTAGAACTACATTTTCTAAGGCACTACGTAGGATTTTTTAATTATATTACATAGTTCCTTTTTTATAAACAATTTTCTGACGATTTTCCATGGCATTTTATACGGTATATTCCGTATCATGTGAACGTATGGACAAGATTACGAATTTTACTCGTTCTGCATGGAAGAAGAATTTTTCGTATGCCTGGAGGAGGATTAAGAGGGAAAAAAGAGCAGAAAATACGAGAAATCGAAGATTTTCGTCTCTCCCGTCCTAGAGCAGTTCTCGTTGGTTTCCGTAGCCCGGAGCCAGATTTGATTGCCTAACCACTGACGGACACCCACACGAGAATCACCACAAATAAATGCTATCTCAATACCGATTCCGCTGCCCCCATCTTGATTTCATTGAGAGAAAATTCGTTTGGGATACACAACGTCTGGAGAGATAAACAAAAATTGCTCCGAAGATTGCGGTGGAATCTCGAGAGGGAACGTATCTCCAGATTATGCTTCGGATTATGTGGTCAAAGGGTGGAGAATATAAGGACTAAAAATCGATAAATATTTCAGGGTAAAGACCGAAATTGTTTATGAAGAAATAAAAACGTTGAATATTAATTAACCCAAACATTATTCAGTGCACAACGGTACACTTTTTATCTGCTCATAATAATAATCACCAATGCGACAAAATATTTTTTCATAGTTGTCGGGATGGATTGCGTACATCAACTTATAAGCAAGCCTTGTTGAACTTTTTTTACCGATCATTCTCATGACGGCATGGTCCGGGCAAGGGTTCGATTTTTTATTTATATATGGACACATCGAATGTTAGAATGCCATGGGAAAGAAGCAGCTGTTAAATGGCTCGTACCCTGACAGTCTCCCAATTGCAATCCAACCAAATGATTACTAAAGACAGAAACAACCGGGATCCATAAGGAAGCATCAAACGGATTATCGCCGATGGTTGTCTTTAGATAAGTAGTCCAGTAAAAATATTTCTAAAGTGAGCACTTTTTAGATATACATACACAAAATTGATCTAAGGGTTATTGGATGACGCTGAATCAAGCGGCGATAATAATTTTGCGATCAACCCCCGAGAAAATGTTGAAAAATGTTTAAAAACCGTTTAGTTCAGAACCTAATAACTTTATCGAAAAATATGTCAAACAAAAGTTGTTTAGGACATAAAAGTACGTACAAAAGTATTGAATGTTCGTCTTCGTATCTTTAAAAATGAGGGAGAAAAAGACGAATGAAAATTTGTTTGCAACACAAAATCGCTTCGCAGCCGAAGCACCACTGGGAGTGTAAGGGACGCAAGATACTCATTGGAGCGCGTTGCGCGCATGCGTGGCGGAACGATAGAAAGAAACTCCTATGAGTGCGAACGGCATAGCCATATAGTGCGTCTCTTTCTAACAGTGATCCTCAACCAGTAATTTTGTCAATGTTCAGTCGTCATTTTTTAATCCTTATACAATAAATAAAAATTCAAAAGATCTCTAGAAAGTTAGATTAACTCTTACTAAACCAATATGTAATTTAAAAAAGCCCAGATATTTACGAATTTGATATTTTTTTATTTTTTTAAGCTTCGAGGTTTTCGTCCCCCAATTGAATGGTTTTTCGTTTTTTTCTCCCTTATTTTTGAAGATACGAAGATGAACGTTTAATACTTTTTTACGTAATTTTATGTAAAAAAAAAAAAAAAAATTTCCGATAAAATGATCAGGTTCTGGATTAAACGGGTTTTAAACATTTTTAAATATTTTCTCGGGGATTGATAGCAAAATCATGATCGCCATTCGATTCAGCGACATCCAATTACCCTTAGATCAATTTTGCGTATTTATATCTAAAAAGTGCTTACTTTCATGCTCATTGCCTGACCTAGAAGGCTACGTGAAGACTTTTCGACAAGGGAAAAAAATGTTCCAGACAATTATCGCGGCGAAACTTTTTGTTCTTCAAATATTCTTGGGACAACGTGGTGACATCATTGGGAAATGCGAGGAGAAGAATTCTGAAATGAGTGTACGATTTTGGTGATCAACGAAAGCGCGGTTAGGAAAAGCAAGCGAGCGAGGGAGAGATCGAGGAAGAGTATAAGGGTACGAGAGCCACCCTTGCGAGGTCGGCCGTTACCCGCTCCATTGTCCAAAGCTTTCTTAATTTCATCCTTTGTCAATGTAGAGAGTGTACTTGAGGTGAAGCAACCGCATCTTGTCCACGAGGAAAAATATCGGGAAAACCAGGCACCCTGGAGGAATGAGAAAAATTACCAGAAGAAAGAGGTGGAAAGATGAAGAGACCAGTATCGAGGTCGCAAGGGTTCAAGTGCGACCGTTGATTGGAAAGATATAAAGTGTCGCGAGGTCGACCCAAGCCTGTGGGCGTATCAGAAATCCCTCCGCAATATCAGGCAGGTATCAAGCTATATATGCAGGTGTGTGGGTGTATCCAGTTACTACCTGCCTGATAAACCTTTTTCACCCCTACGTTGACACACTCGGTCATTTTGACACGGACGAATTTAAAATAAAATCCTCATTTCCCCCAAATTTAAAGTTTTCAATAATTTTTTACAATTCTATTTTGTACTTTCATAATTTCAATTGTACAGACATATTAGGAAATGTCAGTGTATTCTTGAGTTTTTTCAATTAAAACTCCGAATTCTGTGTGCTTCAGCTGCACATTTTTTAAAATAAAGTTATGCCGTAAAATTCTGCGCAAATACTATTTTTTGGCACAAAATTTGACATGTTTAACACTATGAAAAAAAAGTTGTTTAGATTTTGGCGAAATGACATACACTGAATTTCAAGCTAGCTTATAGTACTTCTTTGTAGATGCGTTACCATCTTCAACTACACCCACGCAGCCCTGGTAACGCCATTTGTTGGAAATTGGAGAACTTATTCAACGACCTAATATAAATTCAATCCGCCGAGATTCCGCAAATCGTTTTTTTACATGTTTATGTCCGACATTGTCATTGTGAATTAATTTTTTTAATATACAAAAAATGGTAAAAACTCCATCTGTTATTTGGAAATCATTTTCGTTTTTTTGCAATTAAATAAACTTTTATAAAATACTAGCCCAGGTAAAATGTGAATTATTTATGATTCGATAATGAAAATATTTACTCGACTCTTGAAGAATGCCACTCATCAACGAGACGTATTGGGAATTTCATTTGGAGAATGCACATATAAGGGCATTGATACAACCAGAAATAGAAACATTGCAATGTTTCTTTAGATAACTCATGTAAAGGCCTTCAGATAACTCATCAAAGGCCTAGTTGTAAAAGACCAAAAATCACTTTTTTCAAAACCAATATATTTTGACAGTACATCATCTTAGTAATATTCTCCGACAATTTCAAGGCGATCGGATCAAAATTGATAGATTTATAGGCTGTTACTTTGACGGCCGTCGGAACGCTCGGAGCGTCGTTCGATACTTTAAACGCATTCTACTCGAAAGTACGTTTTCAAAGCCAGTGAGAAAAATATCTCGAAAACCACTGCATCGATTTTCCTAAGGATTTCAGCCCTTTTTCTCGATTAAAAAATCTAGTATTCGACTGAAGGATTTTTTTTTCGATCTATACTTTCGATTTGATAAACGAAAAGTTCCCATTTTTGCCAAAAAAGAAGACCCTCGCACTTTGAACACGCGCCATTTATTTTTTAATGTGATTCAATGAATCATAGGATAAGCTAATATGTTGACGAAATCTTTTTGATTTTTCGATATCAGATAAGCTGGTTCAGATGGTTCATTTACAGTTAAATATTTTTAAACCAAAAAATTATAGTCTCTTATGATGATACTTTTTCAAATGCTGAATTTTTGTAGAAATTCATCATCACGATTTTTTATTTAGAAAATCCGAAAAATGAGCTGTTTTCGACTGTTAAAACTAGGCATAACCCAGTAATGGCACTGATTCCTCATCGGAACAAAAGTTCGCCTCTCGTAACCTATTTCGGACATAGAAGAGTAATCACCAAAACGTCCACGTGGCGATGAACTCCCCCCGTGCATGAAATTCGAGTGTTTTTAATTATTCAGAAAAACGGTCGACGGTGCTGTCAATTACGTGTCCAACCCGACAGTTCCAACGGTACACATACGATAAAATGGTTCCCATGGAAATAAAAAATTTAACAGCTCCAATCAAAATTTCTCCGTTGCAACTGCAGACTGCAGTACGAGTAATTTGGAGAGACAGGGTTAATTGCTATGGTATAGTTTTACGGAAGCAGATGTGATTTTTTTTTCACACCAATTTGAATACGTTAGGGAAAAGTTTCGAAGCTGCAAAGGAAAAATGGAGCGAGAGAGAAAGAGCTCTAGATGCCTAACTGCGAGCACGAGAGTGCAGCCAGTTTTCGATTAGATAGTTTTAGCTACCAAGCCAGAATTACTGCAAACGCGACATCCTTGTTCACCGCCTGGGCGTAAGTAACTAATGACTCAAATTGTGAAATTTTCGCTGCACGAATCTACCATTCCTTCCCCTTTCTCTCTTCCTCTTCGTCTCCCTCTGTTGTAGCTCTCCAGAGTGTAACAGACAACCTAATGGAGAACATCCAAGTGAGTGCCATGAACATCGGGGAATGCTTAAATGCTGTAGAGGTGATTAGCCAAGTCCAAACCAGGAAGAGGGAGGGAGGGAGGGAGGGAGAGAGAGAGAGAGAGAGAGAGAGAGAGAGAGAGAGAGAGAGAGAGAGAGAGAGAGAGAGACAGCGAATGAGTGCACTGGGCGCCACACGTGAATAACTTCACGTGAACGAATGTTAGCTACGCTCTCGACGACCCTCTACTTACAGTCATGGAAAATTGGATTGTAACGCGTCAGAGAGGAGACATTGGTTTCGGTTTCTCGTGAGAGTTCCCCCAAGCAACGGGGGTATAAATGTCACTGTGAATTCGGAATGACTATACACACCATTATTATACATACATTCCCTCCACAGTGCTACCAGTGGCAAAAGCATGACATTGGTTCATTTTGCATCCTTACTATGAAAAACATCTTTGGAAGTTTGACAATATTCTTTTATTGGGATATTTTGTGAAACAGTTCTCAAAAAGAGCATTACGTAAATTTCTCACAACTTCAGTGAGGCCGGAACTCTCAGACGTTTGATCGCAATTGTCGATTATCACTAACGCGATAGTTTACGGAATCGTTGTGGGTTATTTTTTTTCTCGCAATGATTCGAGTGTTAAGGGGCTACGTGGGTAAAAAAATTGCATTTTCCAGAAATATTTTAATTCCATAGTATCACTTTTTGAGCTGTGTTCCCTGAAAGTTTCATTGAAATATTCCTAAAATTGAATGAGCTTTTCGAAACAATTTTCAAAGTCGGTGGACATGATATCGCGAGAGCCACTTGATGGATTGTTTCCAAATTTACAGGAGATACGATGAGAAACATTTAAAGGTCGTTGACGATCTCATTTTTCCAAAATCGATGTTCATTTTTGTATAATTACGTAACAATGACGACTTTCATGGATTTTGTATGCTCGAGTTTCAATTCGGCACCACTTTGTTAAAAAAAATGATTTTGCAAATCGACGATCGTCAACGACTCGTATTTATTGTTAACATGAATAACCCGTTTGGTTTTTAGACTTAAGATGAACCGTTTAAGCTAGAGAGTGTCCACCGCCAAACGTCATGGAAAACATTTTGTATTTGTTTTTCTGTATTTTTTGGTTCTTTTGCCTAAAGGCTCTCAATGTATATACCTTTATGTTTAAAGAAAATGCGTTTGGACCAACAATTTTCCGGAATAAAAGTCGTAATTTGTCTACATCTACTCTAGGTAGATGTAGCCCCTTAAAAATCGTGTCCCCATATTGTGCTGGGAGTTTTGCTTCGATTTGCGTTTAGGTCAACGGAAAGTTAGAGATTCAGCCTTTTTTAGTCACAGTTTACAGTCAGATATTGACCGGCCGTTTTCTTTTCAATTACACGAAAATTCGAGACCCACAAGTCCTTCCTTCGGTCACCAGAAATCGACTGCAAAAATTTCAAGTCATTCGGTCCAGCCATTCTTGCGAAAAGTTCGAAAAACCTACTATGATTTTTTTCCCTCCGGAATCGTGTTACTTTGCTTCAGAAGCAATTCGATATTTCCCAACCATATTGTTACAAGTGACTGATAATTATACATAATTATAAAAACCATTACACAATTTTATCCTCCCCTTAGCAGCTATCCCACATGAAAATAAAATATATAAAAAATATACAAAACATGTATTAAATATAATTGGTTCCAAAAGTTGGATATGCCAATTATATTTTTGGGTAAGAGTAAAACGTATACGATATATAAATATAAATCCATTTAAGATGCATCTTAAATATGTCAAACATACAAACTGAATGTATGTTTTATATATTTTGAATATGGTTGGTTAAGCAACTGGAGTAACAGATGACGTTGCGAATGAAAAACATCTTCAAGTCGGTATCTCGCGATGACCTAGCCGCACTAGCCGGAATAAATGATGGGACAAAAAAGTTGAAGGTTATGTAATTCTATGCGATTATCGCTCTCTGTGCGAACGCAATTAAGTAATTGATCCGATAATGTTAGTTACTCTTGTTAATCCACACATTTCTCAATAAACGAACATTGTGAATTGTACGATATGCAAACGATACGGAAGTTCAACAATATAACAAGTAGAACTAGCTCAGTGGACAACGTCCCAGCTCATCACTCAGAGATCCCGGGTTCGAAACCACCTTACGGGCGTGTAAGCGTCTGATATAATTTAAATTTGAACCATTAATATATTTGAAGCGCAAACACCATATTCGTAATTAATGACAACGAAAAATATCGTAAAAGGGGAGAATGATGTAAATAACGTCATAACAAAATTTTTAAGAATATTTTAAGTATAGTTTAAATATATTTCAAGTATATCTTAAATACACGTTGAATATATTTCAATAATATTTGATATGTAGTATGAACATATTTCAAGTATATTTTGAGGGTAATTTGAGTACATTGTAAGTATATTTTCAATATAGTTTGAATATATGTAAGCGCCTATCCAACATATATTTTTTAAATACATTCTGAAGATCTATTTTGGCCCAAAAGTTTGATATCGCGAACATATTTTTTATGCATTTCCCGTATATATTGCATATATCTAATCTATATCTAAGATGGATAATATATATCTGAAATATATTTTACATCCATTTTTAATATATCGAAAAATATATTTTTCGATATATTACGGAAAATATATTTTCCGTGTGGGTATTTTCCACGAAAAAAAAGTCCGCCAGAATTCCAACTCGTCCATATCTCCCTATGGAAAATCAAATTTGCGTCAATTGGAATTATCGATTATTCCGCAGGTCATCATATTTTTTGGAACCAGGGAGACTCCGTTAATTGGCAGCGACAGTGGTGGATTTCCCATAGCATTGTATTTTTCACGATTGAACGTTATTAAATTAAATTTAACGTCGAGTCCAGCGCTGAATTCGGGAAATAACAACGCAAGGGGAAATATAAAGGGTGCAACGTAAATTGGGTATGTCCGATAGGACATGATTTATGGCTGTGATTCGAAATAATTACTCCGCATCAATTATGAAACCGGAAATCATGAAGTCGTATAAAAAGTCGTTATAACTTACCATGTTTCGTTTTACAATGGAACCATGGGCAAGGCTACATTGGGTTAATTAGTCGCTTGATACGCCAAGCCACCATAGATGGAAGGTCACTTCGATAACACATTTATGCGTATCGGCCATTCATTTTTTAATTCTCCTCCTTCTCTGTCTCCCTGCATTTTGTATCTCTCTCAAAAAGTTTTTTCTCCACGCGTACTCCACGACTCGTTAAAAAATATATTCGTCGAATCGTCGCAGTGGAAATTCTCTCCGATGAGAATAAAACGAGATGACATTTTTTTTCCGATCGGAAAAAAGTGTCCCGCTTTTTCGAAAACCCACCTAGAATGGAATGCACGTCGACGAGCAGACATTCGATGCAATTTGGTCGAAAATAATTGCTCCGTCGAAACATTAACGGTGCCTGAAAAAATGAAAAAAATCGTCGCAACAAAAACGTTGCCGAATCTGTCGAGTCGTAATTTAAATTAACAAAAAAAGGCTTGTACTAATAAATAACAAATGTCGATAACATCGAAGCTTGGCTAGCTGGCTTACTCTCTCTTTCTCGTCAATAATTGGATTTGTAAAGGGAGTATAATGTTTGCACGAGGAGTGCGATGGCAAGGCTGGCGGAAGGGGGATGACTGTGAGTATGATACAGAGTCGATAAAAGCTCGGGGCAGAAGTGGAACCGCGCTCGGCTCTCGTTTATAATGATATTTGGATTGGGGCGTCAATTAACTTGTTGGTTAATACAACGAGCAAACAAAAGTTTGCCCAAATCGGCGTGGGTGGAAGAAGAGAACGAACACTGATGATATCAATTCGTTTTGGCTCCTACCGCATACGTACACACTGTGTACTCGCGCAAACGTTTTCTACGTATAGTGAAAGCGTATAACGACTCGAGCCAAAATCCCGGATAATCGTTCGCCGATAGAAAATATTCGTGCGCTGACGAACGTCGCTATCTATATTGTGTGTGCATTCGCGACCGTACGCCGGCGAATCTGACGCTGACAATGAATCATTGGCATGATTCGATTTTCGATATACATTTTGGATAATTGAATATGCTAAAGGAAATATTTTTCATCGGAGGACCATTTTTAGACGTGCGAAAAAAATTAATGATGGAAGGACCATCGTCCATGCTGCATTGTTTTAGAAAAAAAAATCATGCGTTGGAGGATTGGATGAGTATCGATTAATGATTTTACTTGGGGTATGGACCGGACCAAAAATGCGGAATAAATCCCGCGCTTTGATTTATCTTTCGCCGTGGGTAATGTGGCTGCGTGAAATAAAAAAGATTACTTCACTGTGCTTTTATTTTTTAAATAACGAATAAATCACCATGTCCCGGTATTGTAATTCTGTGAGGACAGAAAAAAAAACAATTTTTATTTTATTTCTGGGGGGAAAAACTTGAACGTATTGGACATCCCACTCCTCTCTCTCTCTCGCTCTCTCCCTCTGCCCGGACGCAATGGAACTCGGCACACATGGTACTGTCCTCTGGGCAAACTTGTCCAATCATTCTACTTTTATTTTTTGCTCCCGACAAATAAAACTGCCGCGAGGTCCGAACACCAACGGGAACAACGCACACCTCGTCGAGTTACACAATCCCGAGCAACAATTTCCATAAAAGGCTGAAAAAAAATCAAATTAACGAAAAACAAAAGTATCGAAATCGAAAAAACGGAAAATTTGTTTTCTGCGTTTCGAGGACGAGAAACGATTTTGCTGTTTTTTTTCTGCGAACGAGAAGTTCCGGGTCAAGTATGGCCGATCGTCCGCTGCCAATATATCTCAGCGTTTCGATCATCAATATAGGCCGGCATTATTTTGAGCTTGCAATTACTCGAAACGCGAACTATTTCATCGTTTGTGAACGATAGGAATGATTTTTTAATGCGTACAAAATGATGCATATAAATCATTTGCAAAAAAGATGTAATTTTATTTAAATCAAGATCAACTTTATTAAGATAATCAATGGTCTAATTTTGCATTTTATAGTATTAATTGTACATATACGGAAAAAATAACGCATCAATATCTCAAAGCAATTTGTAAGTCTGCCCAACGTTCTTGCGAGGCATAATCAAACTCGAGAACATTCCTGTACACAGAAATCATATCCACTATACAAAATCTCCCTCCATCGAGTTGAAAATCAAGACGCCCAAAGTCCCCGAAACATCACCAACTCGTCATGCGTTATATCAGTTACGCTTCAAATTGCCAGTAACAATTATTACAACGACAGAACTAAACTCCAAAATCAAAGTGTATGGAGACAAATCAACGAATCTGCACTGAGAGAAATGTATGGTATCTTCAACCATATTTTAACCATATTTTATATTACCCTGAGGGGACAACAATATTTTATAATCATGGTCACTGCCTAAAATTCAGTACTGCTTATGATATTTTAGCAGTTGTGTTAACTATGCTCATATGTTAACCGCAACCAACAATACAAGCATACGTTGGTTGTTCAATGCTATATAATATAGTAGGTTTTCATAAAATGGATATTTCCTTACACGATAAAAAAAATAGTGAATTTTACCATATTGAATGGTATGTCTACTAAATGTATATAATACTTGATAAATTCAAAAATTCTCAACTGAGAGTACTACTTGTATGATTGTTTATCATAATTTGTCATTCCCTGACCTCCTGAAATGATTCCTATCGAAGAAAATATTTCGCCTGAACATGGATTCGAACCTACGACCTACCTATCTATACTACGCACGCTGCCACTATGCTACCGGGTACTTATGTTATTTTGATCGTAGATTTGGCATAACAGATAAAAGTAATTCCAGCTGCAATTCCGAATAGCTGTTACCTCCGATATGGGTGGAATTTTGCACAGTTCGTCTTTTTGATAATACATGTCACTGCTTAAGGGGGGATTGTCTTTTTTTCGCAAAATTTACCGCTTTTTGGGAATTTTTTTGTGAAGAAAGTATACAACGGAAAACTTGTGAAACTTGGCATATAGTTTTATTGATCTGTTTACTACATACAAAAAATTTTTTAAACAATTTCATCAAAAAATCCGCCTCCCACCCCCCTCGACGCGCGATGGTCCTTTTTTGATGGTGTGCACGATTTCTCAAAAACTATTCAACCGATTGCCTTCAAATTTGGACAGAATGCTCAGCTGACATCCTTTTATCGTTTGATGAAGCAAAAAAGCAATACGTTTAATAGTTTATTATTTAAAACAAAAAATCGATCAATTTTTTTCGAAAAATCGATACTTCAAGTTCAAAACGTCACCAAATCGTCAATTTTTTTTTCCCTTCATCGAACGATAGCTATATGTGTCTAAAGTAAAATGCTTTTTGGGTTTTTGTTGCAGGATGAACGTGAAGGCTGTAATCGTGCACACCATCAAAAAAGGACCATCGCGCGTCAAGGGGGGTGGGAGGCGGATTTTTTGATGAAATTGTTTAAAATTTTTTTTGTATGTAGTAAACAGATCAATAAAACTATATGCCAAGTTTCACAAGTTTTCCGTTGTATACTTTCTTCACAAAAAATTCCCAAAAAGCGGTAAATTTTGCGAAAAAATGAATGCGCTAATATATCTATATCGATCACAGCGTGCTACCGCTGTCTCTACTTTATTGATACGTTCCACAAATGATTTACGTCTTCACTATAAGATTACCATAATTTTGTGCGTATAGTCACTTTTCGTAAGATCTTGTAGCAATTTATACTCAACAACTGTTAATGTTAACCATGTAAATAGTACAAACTTGCACTGAGAAAAATGTCGATAGCATTTATAAAAAAAAAACGCCCATGGTAAAAGTGGACATAGTTAAATTCCCTATAGTTTATTGACACCGTAATCATAATATGGTTAACACAACTTTAACCGTTCATCTAATCATGCCGTTTTGGTAGTGTATTTGATTATCTAATATCCCCGAAATAACTATTAACTACTGTGAAAGGCTTTACAATATCGATATAGTTAATTCAGTTGATATTTTTACAACAGTTAGTAGTTATTTCAGGGATAATAGATAGTTGAACACACCACCAAAGTTGCATGTTTAGATATACTTTTCGCTTATAGGTGTATTAACCATGTTACGATTGCGGTGACAATAAACCAAAGGAAATTCGACTATACTCTCTTTTATCATGCGCGTTTTTTGCAAACACTTTTCTCTCAGTGTGTGACAAGCGAAATCCCAACTGTAATGTACATCGTCAAGGGGAAGGTTTCAGATTCCCAAGGGAATTTGAACGAAGGAAAATGAAAACGGGGTTGGCGAAAAAATAGAAACAAAAGATATTCCGATAGCTGAACGACACAGAAGGGATCACAGACCGAAGGGGAGAACAACGGTGTGCTACTGTACACGCGATGTTTATCGAAACGTCAAGTGCAGACGACGAGATATCAACAGCAGAGACCGACGAGAGGCAAAATTTGCCCGTTGCTCCTCGCATAACGCTTGATTTCGCATACCGGTAAGCGTTTGTTCACAGTAAAAGCATAACTCGTAGGGTGAAACGAGGGATGATAGACTTGTATGTACATACGGGATTTCTCTATTGGGCTCACGTATGACGTTCGGATTTTCTGATCTTCGCGACATTGGAGCGCGCACACACGTGGGCCATCATAGATGGGGGAGACCTAGGAGGGTTGACACGAAGGTAAGTTGAAACAGTGTCTATGTCTCGGTAGATGTGATTGTTAGCGAGCTAGCAACAATGCGATTCTTTCATTGCTGCGACGCGCGCCACTTGTCGGTTCGCTTCGGTACTCATGCGAGTTCAGTTGCGTCGCATTGACACCCGCGTCAAAAAAAATTGACAAAAGTATTTGTCGTATTTTTCATAAAGCTTTAGTTACCTTGTTTATATATTTGATGGTATGTGATTACATCGTTTGAAAGCCAACTGACTTAGCATTTGATTTGTCATATTGAATTTGTCGTTTTGCGATACTCTTTATCAATAGCGAGTCCCGAATCAATTAGCATCGCATTTTTGACACCTAGGAGGGTTGAAACAAGGTGTTTCAACTTACCTCGGTTGCAGTAGTGTTTTCATACGTTTATATTTTGTGGTGTGGTTTGCAAGGCTTGCATTTAATTTATTCCAGATGCCGAATAAATATATTAGGAAAACGGATAGAGGCATGGCGAGCCGAGAAATACATGAACTCGGCGCTGAAGAGGTTACTCTACGGGACGAAAGATCAAGCACAAAGAGAACGTGGAAAGTGAAGACGAGGAAGAGTATTTTTGCGTGTGTTGTATGGAATCGTATTCAAACAGCAGGCCAAATGAAAAGTGGGTGCAATGCCTGGAGTGCGAAGCATGGTCGCGCGAAGCCTGCACTGGTGGTAAACTTTCATATGTATGTCACAATTGTTTGTCAGAATAGCGATTGATTCTCTTTCTTGCCATAAAGTTTCTCCTTCAATTTATTTCTTCGTTTGCTATTTTTCAGTATTCAATTCCGTGAGATTCGTGAGTCTATATTCGTTTCAGTTAGAAGTTATAAAAATTTGTCAGACTGAATAAGAAAGTGAGACTATGATTAATGTCGAGGTTAAGTGTTTAAATTTTTAATAAAGTTTTTTTTTAATAACAATGTGTTTTGACATCATTTATGCCCATGTTTTGTACCAATTTCCAAGCGTTTCAACTCACCTCGACAGCTGTTTCAACTTACCTCGATATAAGGAGAGTTGAAACAAAACGACTTATTGTATTGGGTGTACAACTTAGTTCGGTCCGTTTTCAAAAGATGGCTCTAGGTGCTATAAATGGTTGACGGCGACAGCTGATTTTTGCTGTATCGTGAAGTATCAACATCGCTTAACCGAATATCGTTTGCAGACCTTTGAGTTTTGCGCATCAAGTCTAATTTTTACTGCGGTGAAAATGTCGAATTTCGTCCGAAATAAGCACCATTTGCGGGAAGTGGTGATTTTCTGTTTCAATTGGAAGAAAAGTGCAGCTGAAGCCCACCGAATGCTTGTGGGACCATCACGGGAGACTTCTACAGGCAACAATTGATCCGTTTGAAGCGAGCTATAGCCGAAAAACGTCCAGAATATGCGACCAGACACGAGTCCATAATCTTTCAACACGACAACGCTCGGCCTCACGTTGCTATTGTGGTTAAAAACTATTTGGAAAATAGCGGGTGGGAAATTCTGGCTCACCCGCCTTATAGCCCAGACCTTGCCCCTTCCGACTACGATTTGTTTCGATCGATGCAGAACGCTTCGACTGGAATACGCTTCACGTCACAACAGGGTATCAAAAATTGGCTCGAGTCATCCTTGGCTTCAAAAGATGAACGCTTCGTCCGCGACGGAATTTATAAATTACCAGAAAGATGGGGGAAAGTAGTGGCTAGCGATGGACAATATTTTGATTAATGTATTCATTGTATCATTTAAATAAGTGCGTATTTTAAGCAAGAAAACGAACCGAATTAAGTTGTACACCCAATACTTAAATGGTTTTTTTACAGGTTACATAATTCGTGGAGTCATTTCTAGTCGAAAATCAATTAGTCGATCAAAAAAGTTACAAAACAACTTCATATTTACCCGAATCTCTCGTTTCGATTGCGAGATATGGGGTGAAATCTGAAAATTGTTTCAACCCTCCTAGGTCTTCCCTACGTGATGAAAAAAAATGTGGAACGAGACCGTCAGAAATAATTAAGGTGCGAAATAGTGGCATCAAAATAGAGACTCGTAAAGGTGCTCGAACCTTTGATATTGCTCCGTCAACCCAATACGTCAAAAAGCTTCTCGACCTGAAATCGTTACAATTAACACGGAAGATCCCATACGAATATATTCCCATCGGGGGCTATTGAACGACCGACGTCAACGAATCGACTCCCACTCTTATCGTTTTATCAGGATGTACATGAAGAATGAAGAGCTCCGATGATTGCGAGGGTATTCGAACGTATTGCTCCCTCGGTTGCCCAGCATTGTGAAAATCGAGGAATTTTTCCTGTCGTCACTCTCATTTTCTTACAATCTCCTGATCTATCGCCGTAATGTATTTCAGTTGATGAAAAACATGGACAACTAAGAATGAACCAGGTTTTCGTATATATTGAAATAAAATAAAATACGTAGCAGAATTTTCATTTTTTCGATATAAAAAAGATAGGACGTAGCGAGAAAATGAAATTTCTATTCAAGATTGCCAGGAAATTGTTTTGATGAATTAATTAAGACGAAGTATTTTCACGGCATCGCAACGTGAAGATTTAATTCGACGCAATCTGGGCCAGGAGCGTAAATTCCGTTCGGGCAATTTAAATTATTCCCCCGTATTTGTACAGCGATGCCACGTATATTGGACCGGGGTTTGAATGGAGAATTTCACGAGAGAGCTTGAGACGTCTCCACCGAGCGAGAAGATGGATGAGCTTAATAAAATAAATTTCTCGTGTCTCTGGCTTGGTGTCGCCGAGGGTTCAAGTGTTACTTTACAGTGTCTTGGGTAGCTGTGGCTTGCGGAAATCCCATGATTCCTGTCGATGCTTTTAACACATATTTATGCGCGAGTATATACCTGGAATATTGAAAAATGGACGCAGAGGGTTCTTGATACGTATTGGATGTATCAGACATGTTTAACGATTTTTAATCGAAAACATTTTTTTATGCTGGCTTCGTCAATTCAATCCATTTAGTTTTTAAACACGTGCAGTTTTTTTTAACGAAAAACGGCGACGTAAAAAAACTGGCACTGAAAAGCAGCTTATTGCCAGTTTTTATTTGCCATTTTATTGGTTAAAAAACACTGTAGATTTTCTAGGTATTTGAAATAAAAATGATTTAGAAAATTGTTTTGATGTATTTAAAAAAAATTTTGACGTATTTTTATAAAAATTATTTAGAATTTGTTTTGACGTATTTAAATAAAAATTACTTAGATTTTTTTTGACGCACTTTCATAAAAATTATTTAGGATGATTTTTGACGTATTTTTATAAAAATTATTTTGACCTATTTTGAAAACAAGATGGTAAGGATTAGCTAAAAATCCTCAACACCCCACGAATAAATACTGTCGCTCGTCCGTGGATGGAACCGAACCAAAACGTGATTGCATTTGTTGGCGAGCCACCGTAATTGATCGATGTCTCGCTTAAATTCCGTTGACGGTAGGTTATAGCTTGTGAAAGAGACCAGACATGTTATGTATGCTTTTTCGTGCACTAATGAGATCGCCGTGTATGCATACCCCACGAAATATATCGCTGCAGCTGCAAATATCAATATTGTACGCCCGGCACAAGACCGA
Organism: Ophion slaviceki; assembly: GCA_944452715.1. NCBI lineage: Eukaryota > Metazoa > Arthropoda > Insecta > Hymenoptera > Ichneumonidae > Ophion > Ophion slaviceki. The sequence continues at coordinate 11,716,200 of OX101792.1, read as the reverse complement.
GCGATTAAAACGATATTACATTGAACATTGCGCTATTTATATTTACTTAATTTTTTGCAATATTTCATCTAGAGACCTGGATTATATTAATAAAAATTAATGCCAACTGTTCACAAACATATAATTGTTTATGTTGTCAACCATGACGTTGTTAGAAAAAAATCACAATGGAAGGCAAAATAATATGTTTGCTTCTCACAAAAATGACAGAACTTTTTTTTTACTTAAGGCGGGACACCACTGTGCCGGGTAAAGAAAATATATGTTTTTGCATTTTCTCAAAGTACACGTATACCAGAATATGTGAAAAAAAGTTCAAGTTAAAAAATAAAAAATTGACCAATTTGCAGACCGTTTAGTGTGAGCAGGTAGTGCAACGATTTACGTATATTCAAACTTTCTATTGCGTTTTTCTCAAAACGACTTCTCTCGATCCGGCCTGAATCATAAGCTATAATTGTCCGATTTTGAATTTTAAAGAATCGAAATTTCCGTAATTGCACTAGCCATTGTAGATCGCCATTTTTTCTAAATTTAATATTCTTTTAAGACCCGAATATAAATAAAAATTTCACCAAAATTCCACTTTTTTTGAACACCCGCCATTTAGTGAAAAATTCGGTTTTTTCGAAAAACGGCTACGTACAAAGATAACAACATTCATATAGATTATAAAACTTCTTGATTTTCATTTTTCAGACAAACACTTCATCCCCCATTATTTCAATCAGGTATCTTATGGCCCTTTTCTCCAACTTCAACTTCCATTCCCCTGCACCCCGCTTCCATTCGCCAAATATAGTTTGGAGTGTTTCTATTAATTCTTATAGCCAAGTCAACATAGTCAAGTTAAAAATCCGGCCGTGAACCACATTTTTTATACGGAGGCTCTGTTATACCTCAATAACGTCGTTGATTTTTCTTTTTTTTTTTTAATAAAATTGACACGAAATAAGTTCAATGTATGATTAATAACATACCGTTTTTTTCCAAACTCAAAATAAATAATCTAGTCGACAAAAAAAATTCAGAAAAACGCCCTTTTTCGGTCCGTCGCAGTGGTGTCCTCCCTTAAGGCGGGATATACATTGAGACACGAAAAAAATAGGCAATATTGAGGGATTTTTCAACTAAGAAATAATTATTCTATAATTATCAAACTTTAGGTATACTTTAATAGTATATTTAAGTACACAAAACAATTTTTTTAAGTAATTCTTCATCAAAATAACGGAGCTGTGGCAGAGTGTTACAGCAAGGTCGCCGCAGGAGTTACGAATCAGCGTGCAGTTTCCCGTAGACATTGATTTGCAAAAAAGTTCAAACATTTTTTCAGTTAGAACATGTATAGTTTCCATGTGACGGTAATTAAAATGACAAAATGCAAATTTAAGAAAATGGCACTCATTTTAAAAAAAATCAATATTTCACGCAACATTTCTGTAAAATGTGGATTAAAAAAGTAGTTTTTTTTTCCAATGTTTTGAAAACAATTCTCGTCAAGCAGAAGGTACCAATATTATCAATATTTCTACCAAGTTTCAACTCATTCGGCTTAATAGTTTTTGAGTAATCCTGCACGCCAATTTCGATAATGCAGTTTTGAGAAAAAAACGCGTTTTCCTTCATATGTTTGAAGTATATTTTCCAAACAGGTGGTCAATTTTTCACTTCGATACAGCACGAAACACAATTTATACCCGTGTATTCGTCGAAATGAAAGTCACTTCGGATTAATCGAATAAATTCTGAAACCGTTTGCTGCAACGTATGGACACTGGTCAATCGTAGCCGTAGGATGTGAGCAATCAGCTAATGCACTTTGGAATTTTCAGGATATTCCGAAACCGTGGCTCGTTCGGTGAGTTCGAAAATGGATAAATTCATTATTGAACGTATACGCTCGTTTTAGAATGAACGTTATATGGGAAGTCAAGCGGATTGCGAGGAAAGTAAGAGCGTGACGATACACTTTTAATTCACTATCCGTCGTACAGTGAATTCATTACGGATGTAAAATATATTCGCGGTACAGCACAAAATACGTCGCGACGAAGCTTCGATAAAAAGCCTGACCATAGAACATGTATATTGATGAAACTCGGTACACTGTATCGTCTCGAGAGACGATGAGACTGTCGTCGCTTTGAGACGCGCCTCCGTGCGTCACGGGTAGAAAAGAACAAATCGATTTAAATTAATGACCGGAAGTTATCACCGGTCGTCCGTCTCGCAAGCTGTCGGTTTCTAAAAGGAGATCTTCTGGGAGAGGCGATATATAAAGGCAAGGGAAAAGTCTGGAGAGCTTCGATGTTCGATGCACTTGAAGTCCATATTCGCCAGTTGATTCTCTCAATAAAAGTTGGGCGAAACATTTTTTTTACGCACCCTTGCCATTTCAAATTGTCATTTGGTGCGAGAAAAAAACGTCAAATTTTTTTTTTCAGTCTTATCGTGAAATACAGTGCGTAACGAAAAAACGATGTCACTGAAGAAAAATTGGAAGATTTTATCGAATTTTCGTAAATAGGGATAAAATGATCGATTTGAATTGAGGAAAATAAAAATTGAACGAAAACGATCAAGCGTAGTGGGAAGTTTGGGGAAAAATCGATTTATATCTATGAGCAGATTCTTCCAGCTTTCGTATTATTTAGCAAAAGTCGAGCAAAAATAATTATTTACCCAACGGTCGTTATTTTTGTTATTATTATAAATTATTATTATAAAGTATAATTATAATCAATAATTATTACTATTCAAATAAAGTCGAGCAAAAAACAATTATTTACCTAACGATTATTATTTGTATCATTGCCATGAATGTATTATTATAATGAATATTTTGATTATTTACTCATCATAAAATATGATTAGTCCGAAAGAATATCGGAATTTTGTTTCCGAGTCTCATCTCATCGTGAAATGTATCGCGAAATGAAAAATCGACATCATTGAAGAAATGTCGAACATTTTATTGATAAGGAACATCACTCAAGTGTCGTCGATTTAGTTGAAACTCATAAATGTCATGAAGCATTAAAAACTATTAGACACGTACTTCTTTTCAACTGCGGAAAAACATTTTTAAGGGGGAAAACCAGTTTCAAAGAAAGATGTGTCGAGGGGTGGTTTTGGAGTTTCACCCACAGTCCACCGATTTGAATAAAACGAAAACCAAAATTCTTCTAATGTAAAGCGATGAAAAATCCACTATAATATAATTGAAATAAAAATTAAATTAAGGGCTGACAAGCCTTTCTTTAAGGGGTGGTTTCTCCCCTTAAAAACGTTTTTCCGCAAACAAAAAAAAATACTTGTGTAATAGTTTCCAATGCTCTATCACATATATGAGTTTCAACAAAATCGAAGGTGGACACTTCAGTGATATTCCGTGTGTGTTCGTGAAAATAAATAATATAATCAATCGGAACTTGCAAAGGTCCAAATTATTCAGAAAATTTCAGGTAAAAAGTCCGGGCAAAATGAGTGAGAAATCGATGTAAAAATCATAAAAATGATCAAACTCACCCGCGTAAAACGGTGAAGTTAAGAAGTTTCCTTGAAGTCAACGAACCCACTAAAACTGCATTCCCAAATAAAAAAGAACTGAACTCAAACCGTTGAAACGTCGCGAAAACCAGCAATCAAATCACCGCTCGATTAAATGAAAACAAATGAATTGCCGAACGCGTACGGGTGGAATTTTTATTTTGTACTTTTGTCGGCAAATCGGGCTTCGTTCCGTACGGGTAAGAAATTCGCGGGGCGCGCGTGAAGCGAATGGCTCGCCGAACGCGACTGACAGCACGGTGTTGCGCCACGTGGGTGCGAACTACCCCGAGCCATCGAGACACACAGCTGCGCGTGGGAGCATACACCCATGTATACGTATATATGCGAGAGAACGAACGCGCACAAAGACGGAAGCATGATTGGAACATGCGCAGTCTATGTGCGCGATGTTCATTGAGCTCCATGAGGAAAAGATTCCCCTTCTTTCCGGTATAAATATATATGCCTACATATATACGATACCTAATCAAAATATTGTCAGGCCAATTTTTTTCGCGTCATAGTCTAGCTTCATCTTTTCGTTTTTGGCCTACACTGCCAGTAGAGATAAAGAGCCACAAAGTGAAAGCTAGAAATTGCCTCCATAGTAATTTATTTCGCTCTCAAAACTGACCATGTGAGAAAGTTGTGGCGTTTTTTACGCAAAAATTATTCCTCTGTGTAAATTTGATTTTTATTCGTCGATTAAAATGTTTAATCATCGACAGACAAATTTAATCATCTGTTTAAAAAGATGTAAAAAATCGTCGATTATCTATTCAACCATTTTTTTCGTCGATTTTTATTTCTCGATTAAAGAATTTAATCATTGATTGACAAATTTCATCATCGATTAAAAAATATGTAAAAAATCGTCGATTATCTAAACGACAATTTTTCATAGACCACTATCTCGATTTCTAAAAAAAATGTGAAAGTTACGGCTCGAGAAGAAATGTCTCCGGAAATTCAAACTTCTCCCAAATCTACAGAATATCACCGATTTTTGCTAAACTTTCGTCTCGTTCAATTGGTTTAGTCTCTCATGACAGCAACACATCAAATCGTGCGGGAATAATATATTTCTTGCACCGCATATAATACATTGTCAGACAGTTCGTAGTGATTTAATGTAACAATTATTTCCAATATTTTTGGGACAAAGTAAATACATAAAAGCATAGTGGTTAACAAAATAAAGAAACTTCTTCAAACGATCGAAAAAGGGTTTGTGCTTTAATTTTTCACCATCGCAACTGAACTGAAGGACTGAAAAAATTGTTCGAACGATAGAGAAAGATCAATATTTCACTTCTTCAAGTTCTAAATTGTTAAATACTTCTCACTTCGTAAAGAATGCGAAAACGAGGCGATAGACCAGAGCCCTGACGAAAACCACGTTTTTGACTGTTCTATTGTTTAAATATTTCATCCAGTAGTTTCGAAATCTCGCAATCAAAAAGAGTTCCCCAAAACGAGGATCACTTCTGGCCAATAAAAAACGAACCCTTCAATGTTTCGGAAAAGGGAATGAAGACTGATTGTCTTTAAACGTTACCTTAAGACTGATATAAAAATGATAGAGGTACGAAGGGAGAGAATCAAAGATAAATCGAGTTGGCATGGAACGTCTTGTATATACGTGCGTAAATGTATGTGCGGTGAAGAGCTTTGGGGACCATTCGAGCTTTTATTTCGTCAGTATGCCGGAACGGGCGCGGTTGTGCTTAATTCGTGCGGTATACCACCTTGCTCGTATGCAGTTGTAGTTGACCACCGTAACGATGCAACTGCAAGGTAACTATTGTAGAATTTAGAGTTATATGGATGCGTCGCCTCATTGAAAACATTCCGCAGGCCACACGGTAAAGATTACGCTTCGATTTACCGATCAATGTCCATTCTTACTTTTTTAAACTTTATTTTCATTTATTACTATTTAATGTTATAAATAATAATAATAATAATAATAATAATAATAATAATAATAATAAGTAGTAGTAGTAGTAGTAGTAGTAGTAGTAGTAGTAGTAGTAGTATTTTATTGGCTGTACACCTTTTTTACGGGTGTTTACATAAATGCCTATCGCTTCTGATTTAGATAAATTATTTTACATTTACATTATTTTACATTTGCTACTATTTAATGTAATGAATAATTAATTATTAACTAAGTAGTAGTAGCAGTAGTGGTAGTAGTAGCATTTTATTGCGTGTATACCTTCTTTAAGGGTGTTTACATGAATGCCTGTCCCTACTCATTTAGATAAATTATTTTACATTAGTTTTCTTATATCTATCCTAGTTACTAGATTCTCAATGTGTCTGAGGCCATCGCATAGTTGCTTTGTCGGTTGCATTTTCAGTTGCTCCTATTTTCCGGTCGATTTCTATCGCCCTCCAACCATTGCTCCAGTTTCTTGGTTTTGCACTATTGCACTATTGCACTATTTCTTGGTTTAGTTGTTAACTTCCTCACACTCGCAAATACGTCTCAAATGTTTAGTTATCTACTTACATATTCTACATTTGGCGACTACATACCTTTTTTCCCGTCTTTCCTGACATTACCACATCTTATCCTCGCTCACGTTTCTTTTAATTCTCCGTGAGCCATCTTGTCCTACCAATATTTTTCCGTGTGTATACCTATTTTCCTATGTTTATATTCCTTCCAGTATGTTGACCCATCGATTTCGCTCCAATCGTATTAAATTTCTTGTGCAATTTTAATTTTTATGCCTCTTTCTATTTTTCTTTCCATACGATTTGCCAGGTTCCCCTGGCAAATACGCTTTCCGTTGCTTCTTTTATTCACTTTCCCCATTTTGATGGGTTACGATTGATAATTTGTTGAAGTATAAGTATCCGGGTAGAAGTATATCATACCTCTTCCCTTAGGCATTTTTTTGCCACGTACCATCCCCCCTCTTCATTATTTCAAGTAGATACCTTGTGGTCCTTCTCTCCACTTAAACTTCCATTCGCTTGCATCCCGCTTCCATTCGCTGAATGTAGTTTAGGGTGTTTCTCCTAAATTCCATGGCCATTTTAACATACCTTGCCTGAAACTTTTCCACCTGTTTCTTTCTCTTCCATCCCCAAATTTCGGATGCATGCAGCATTCCATTTTTTACTATTGCTTTCATTAGGTACAGTCTTCTTTTGAAGCTACTAATTCTTGAAGTATTATCACTGTAATACTTTATATCATTTTAATGCTTACTTTTAATTGATTGAATTCATTTTGACTCGATATCACATATTCACAAATTTATTTAATTTCTCTATTCTTACTTAATCTACTATCCACGCTAAACCCCGATGGATTTTACTTTTCGGCACGATTAGGGAACTATAAGATAGCCTCGTATGAGGAATGGAATAAAAATTGAATGAACTTGAGTTTGAATTATCGAAAATCGAGGTAACACGAGACTTCCCCTACTTTTTTAAGGGGTTACCCCCACTTGCGATTTTGAAAAAATCGATTTTTTTTATTGCATTTTTTTGAAGTATAAGTATCCGGGCCCATACTTCTGTATGGGCCCGGAATAGATGACTCTATGTAAGTTTACAAAAAAAAAACATTTTCTTCGTGTAAACTGAAATTGAAACTTTAAACGCGTTTTTCTCAAAATGGCATTTCTGAAGTCGGTGACCAAGATTACTCGAACACTAATGAACCGATCTTCTTGAAATTTTGCAGGCTTATTTAATACATAAAAATGTAGTCTTTAATCGTTCGATTTTTTTTTCGAAAAAAAATGGCCGTTTTATAGCCAAAAAACGGCCGTTTTTTTTTCGTTAAAATCGAACCATTAACATTGACTGTCCGCCATTTTGTGAAAAATGAATATTTTTTAAAATCCTTCGATTAAAGACTAGTTTATACTTATATTTGACTAAATCCATCCGCATTTTTTTTTCAGATAATCCACTTCGCCGCAATGTTGGTCACCGCAAACCGTGTATATAAAAACATTATTTCATTGACGGCCATTTGCCACTAAACAATGTAATACTTTTCAATAAAAAAATTACTGAAAGTTCTTCAAGATGTGTTCTTTAAGATGGTATATTGATCGATTAAAAAAGTTTTGTAGTTTTCTTCAAAAAAATTCATGAAAAAGGCCTTTTTTGCGCTACAAGTGGGGGTAACGCCTTAAATACCTATGAAGACGCCACAATGTACCGACCAACGCGGGGTCAAAGTTTGTTGAAAATGTTGCGATCTTTGCTTTTGCCTGATATATCATCGAGCCTCGCGCGATAGGGATGAAATTTGGGATTACGTTCAGAAATGGATATGCAGGGTACGTGTATGTAAGATCGCGCAACGTGAGTGTGTAAGGCAAAGGAGTAGAAACGTGCCAGGGGTTAACCAGTATTTTCGCCGCAATCAAGGCGTTAATCTCGCTGCTATTTCCACCCAAACGCCCACGAGAGCAACTACTTTGCTCTGCTGGCTCTATTTGGTTCGGTAGAATGCTCTACTAACGCGTTCCTCCGCTCTTCAACCATGGCATTCCTGTAGCCAAGCTTTTTCTCTCTCTCTCTCTCGCTCTCTCTGTCTCTCTCTCTCTCTCCTGCCGTAACGCGCGACGTGCTGCATGAGCAAAATATTAGCAGCAATAACCCCCTCTCGTTGCGTCGATTAATCGATTTCTCGTTACGGAGCAAATGGCCCGACGTGTTGGACGAGCGCGTTTCCACGACGTAAAACGCGAGAAATGCTAGCCCGAATCGCTGAAATATTGATCACCGTGCGAACAATCGTGATTTGTGTCCATTACGTGATACATGCGCGAGCAAGAAAACTCTACGTATCAGCGACGACGTGCAACAAAAACAAACGTTACTTCATTCCTGAGCGATTGTTTGTCCGTTCTGAATGAAAAATCAACAACCCCATCCTTCGTGCCGTATTCGTCTTTTTCAACGCGATTACCGGCGTTCTCCAATATTTGTACAGCCAAGAGCGAGTCCTTTTTCCAACCGGCACGTTTTTTCTCACGACGTAACGAATCGTGTTGTCTTTTCGTGTTTTTACCTGACGTTTTTATGGACAAATATTCCGGAGCGAGAGAACTGTGACTGTAGGGCGAATAAGGAAGAAGGTATAATGACAATCAAACAATGAGTCGTGGTTGATGCAGAGTGCAATTCAAGGGAAAAAAACATATTAATTTTTTTGATTCTCGTCGTCACTGCGTACTGCGGTTCTCTGTATGCGGAATTGCGTTGAATTTGTGTTTTTTTTTTGTTTTTTAGAATTTGTGCAGCTCAATGGGCTTTGTGGAGGTCCCCTCGCAAAAACGATAATAGCCAGGGCGAAAGAATGACGGAAGAGATTAAGAATAGTAATTGGCTAATTGGTATTGCGCGAAGTAAAGTATGCGAATGTTTTGTTCGTAATATATTCCCCAATTCAGGGGTATTTTCGAGAGCAAGGGTAGGACGAGGTTCCGTCGTGCCTGGGTGGGAAGAGGGGCCGGGGGGTGGTTAACGACGCGAAGGGACGAAATGCAAAAGGTAGGAAAGTCGAGGGATGAGCCCGAGTAAGGGCAGATACGAGGCTCGACGAATTTGTTTCGTTTCCCCGCCCGGAGACGAGTATAACAGTCTCCGGTATATATCACTTGCAAAAAGCATCCACGCGAAGGGAGGAGAGAGAAAACGTCAAATAAAACCCAAGAGTCGGACGAGATTGTAACCGTTGGAAAACAAAAGATTCACTTGACTTTCGTCGAATGAGGTGGGAGGCACATTGAGTGCAAACGAGATATTCAATTTACTGGGATAGTGTGTGCGTGCGCGCGCACGCGGGAGGGGGCTAAACTATCCATCACTTTGGACATATTTGCACAACACCGTTTAGAATTTTAATATGAGAATTTCGCCGTTCGATACAGGCCACGGAGAGATTGTCACGATCGCGCAATACCCCGGAGAACAATTCAGCCAGCGGTGTACATCAATGATTCTCCCAGGGTGCGTTCACCGAGCATCATGACTGAAGCTCTCGGCTATCCGTGCAACTCCCACGCGTATACAGGCAACCGTAATCCTAGATTATTAATTCGCGGAATCGCTCGCGGGGATACTGGATTCTTAGCGTGGAGCTGTGATATAGATGATTTATCCGTATTCAATTTTTGGAAGATTCGAGCCTTTTGATGATCGATTTTGAAGGATATCTTTTTATAGATACCCGTGCAGAAATTGTGGTAGGAATTCAATTGGATTCTCATACTTGTCCCTATTTTCTGATAAAGATCCAATGGATCATCGCATTTGATGCCTGTACCAAAAAGACACAGTTGTACGGTGGATTCTAGTCAGGATTCGCCATTGGAATCCAACTTACGAAACCAATTGGAACCCTAACGGTTTCCCACATTAGCAAACAGAGCCCGATACGATTCTTGGTGGATACCATCGTTTTCTGTAGATTGAATTTTCTTAACGGGTTACCCCCACTTGTAGCGCAAAAAAAGCCTTTTTCATGATTTTTTTAAAAGAAAACTACAAAACTTTTTTAATCGATCAATATACCATCTTAAAGAACACATCTTGAAGAACTTTCGGTAATTTTTTTATTGAAAAATATTACATTGTTTAGTGGCAAATGGCCGTCAATGAAATAATGTTTTTATATACACGGTTTGCGGTGACCAACATTGCGGCGAAGTGGATCATCTGAAAAAAAATGCGGATGGATTTAGTCAAATATAAGTATAAACTAGTCTTTAATCGAAGGATTTTAAAAAATATTCATTTTTCACAAAATGGCGGACAGTCAAAGTTAATGGTTCGATTTTAACGAAAAAAACGGCCGTTTTTTGGCTATAAAACGGCCATTTTTTTCGAAAAAAAAATCGAACGATTAAAGACTACATTTTTATGTATTAAAGAAGCCTGCAAAATTTCAAGAAGATCGGTTCATTAGTGTTCGAGTAATCTTGGTCACCGACTTCAGAAATGCCATTTTGAGAAAAACGCGTTTAAAGTTTCATTTTCAGTTTACACGAAGAAAATATTTTTTTTTGTAAACTTACATAGAGTCATCTATTCCGGGCCCATACAGAAGTATGGGCCCGGATACTTATACTTCAAAAAAATGCAATAAAAAAATCGATTTATTCAAAATCGCAAGTGGGGGTAACCCGTTAACAAAATATAGAGATATTAAAAATTAGTGGATCCTATAAGGGTCTACATTTTATCTTGAAAAAGTATGTCATCAAAATCGACTTGAATCGCATTACTGAAAATCCACTGTCATGATCGTTTGTTATTTATTTTACTGCACTTACACATAATACCACCATACATGTACACGCTCACGAAGCGTGCAGGTTATGTTCCAACACGCCAAATTTTTCCTCGTGACTTTTTCTCATGTCCCTAATTCCTGATAAAGATCCAATGGATCATCGCATTGAATCCTTTTACCAAAACGACACACTTGTACGGTGGATTCTAGTCAGGATTCGCCATTGGAATCCAATTTACGAAGCCAATTGGAACCCTAACGGATTCCCACATTAGCGAACAGAACCTGATACGATTCTTAATCGATACCATCGTTTTATGTAGGTTGAATTTTCCAAACAAAATATAGAGATACACAAAATGAGTGGATCTTAAAAAGTATAAATCTTATCTTTAAAAAAATACCTTAAAAATGGATTTGAATCACATGATTTAAAATGCACTGTAATGATCTTTCGTTATTTATTTCACTGTTTTATATTATATGTTATATGTTTACTTTCACACTTTTTCGATCTGAACGTCGTAAGAATTCTCAAATGGGGTTCATTGGGGAGCAGTGCAGAATCCAATTGGATCCCAATGAGAACTCCCTGTGTGCGCTGTCCCTAACGAATCCCCATAGAAATGTCGACGCATCTTGGGACTCTCCAACAAATTGGTGCACGGGATCACGAAAGGATATTTTTTGGAAGATCCAACAAATTTGAATTGGGAATTTCGAATAAAAAATTGTCAAGCGACATCAATCGGGATAGAGCACGGAATCCACTCGGAATCCAATGTGGACTTCCTAAGTGTAGCGTCCTTATAAAATCTCTATAGGGATGTGGTAGGGTCCAGCAATTCCCTACAAATTTCTGCACGGGTACGTCCAATAAAAGTTGCACTTTCAAGGTCCCGTAAGAATCACGGCAGCATTTTTGCGAAATATATAAAAAACAAGGAAATTTAGCAGTCATTTGCTAAATGGACTCGCACTGGAATTCGAACGTACAATGGCCGCGGAAGATCTTAATTGAGACTAAAATCAAAATTTTTCATAGAAATCGGTGCTAAATTGCCTAGTTGTTTCTTTTTCTCGAAAAAAGTGGGGATGTTATGGAAAATTCTAAATAGAACTTTTGCCGGATCTATTGACGTGTAAAAAAAAGATTCATCGGTAGGCCACTCGATCCTCTTCAATACCGAATGATTCGTCGAAATGTTGATTTTCTAAATTTTGGTGCTGCGTAGCCGGCAGACAGTCCCATCGTCTCGACGTTGCGGACAAAAAATTCTGTCGAGAAATCCTTACAAAGAAACTCCCCCGTGTAGTTATAATCACCCTTCCCGCAAATATACGGTACAAGGAAACGCAAGCTTGAAAAGTATCCTTCGCTGTTATTCTCAGGACGATGTTGCTGTCATTTTTCGACGACCACGGGAAACAAGACCTTCTGTCCCCTCGGACGAGGAGGTGGAAGGACCAGACAAGGTCCTGGATGCGTTTCCATCCGGGAAACCGCTAATTACCAAGCCTTGTCTGAATTTTCACAGAGAGGATGGGGTTAGCCATTTTTTTGACGAGGCTCTCCCGTTTTCACCATTTTTTTCTTCCTCGTCTTCGTTATACCCTGCGCCCAGTTATTTCATCGTCACACACACAGGCTTCCACTCTGCATATCATAAGTATGTACTTACAAAAGGCCTTCCCCATGAAGTCAACCACCTGTACGATAATTTTTCTAATGCCAATTTTAAGCTCCAACAAACATGTCCAAAGGGTCCTAAACATTGTCAGCATTTGGTTAAAATTTCAATACACAAGTTGGATCAGGCAGCCCTATTTGGGCGCAGTTAACGACCAGTGAAGACGAGAAAAACTACACTAGTGGAATTAATTCCAAACACTTTGGATAGAAATGAGCTTTTTTATGTTTACGCTGAAAATGTATATTCTGCTACACCGAAATGATACTGTAATGTTTTCATTAGAAACTACAATGTTTCTGCTCACTATTTGCCTTAATTAGCCTACGTTGATGAAAATATAAAAAAATTGTGACTATAACGTAGAAATGATTAATAAATTGGGAATTAAGAAAAAAAATTGATAAGGGTCAATTTTTTGTGTATGTAACGCGAATTTTTATTTATATTAAGGAAGATTGCAACGGCCAGAGCCTTGAAATAACATTTTATTTTTTTAAACAATATTCTACAACAGTCGTATTTCAATGCATCTATGTTAATAATCGAATAATGTTAGGGTTAAACAACAATCGTCAATGTATCAATCGTATTCATGACGTTGATGTTTGCATCGTTGGAATGCAAGACATTTTTTTATCTTCCCATTTTTTTTTCTATTTGCGGTGTGAAAATCGCCCAAACGTTTCTACGTGCTTTTATTAGGAATTAACGATCTCAATTTGCAAAAAAAGATTTTGGATAATGCTAAAAATAAATAAATAAAAAATTAAGATAAAAAAATATCGTTGCATTCCAACGATGCAACGTCAACATCATTCGTATTCCATGTTTCGAAATTGATCGTTTTAAAGTTAATCCCAATAAATTCACGGAAGCAAATATAAAAAAAGATGCTTATTATGAAACATTAACAAACTCTCTAATATCACCCTACACTTGTCATTATAAATATATTTTTGCGAATAATATGTCTGAAAAGTCCTTTTTGTCGAGAACCAGTTGACGGATTTTTAAAATGTAGTCTTCGGATAACCTGGACGAGGTCCATTTCATGCGTCATATATTTTTTTTTTGCATAAGCCTCACATGTGTTGATTCCAAAACGCATAACAATGGAGAGCAATTCTTCGAACGAAAATTTCAAAAAGTGTACTCGGTGCAATAAAAATTACATTTTTCCTATTTCTAAGAAGGCTCGAGGTAAAGAAAAAAAATAACACAATGCTTCTATACGTCAATTCTTTTTTCAGCACACTTCAGAACGATTCCCCAATTGCCTCCAATAATCGACTCTTAAGGGCCTATACCAGTGTGACACTTTCAAAAAATCGATTTTCTTTGCCTTGTTCGACAGTTTATACTTTCAAGAATATGAGATGAGATGTTTATGCTTTAAAGATTATTATACTTTCAAGAATATGAAATGAGATTTTTCAGATTTGCTGACATTGTAACTCAAAGAGCAATTATCCAATTGACTTGAAATTTGAACTGTGTACTCTTGAATATATTTACTCTACAATGACGTAGGATATTTTTGATTGGATGGAAATTGACGATTTGGCATTGAAAAAAACGACCATTTTATAGGCAAGAAAACAGACTTTTTCATAATTACGCCATTTTGTTACATTTAACTATTTTTCGAAAATCCTACGTCATTATACAGGAAATACCTTCCAGTTTAACGACATTTTTTTCCTTTTTCGGTTTCAGCTCCTCAATCGGCCGGAATCATGTCAGCAGTGGAGGAACTTTTTTTTGCCCCTTCGAAGACAGCGCATAAGTCGCTTGGATCTCAATATTTTTCTATGAAAAAATTATGTCATATAGGTCAAATATAGCCAAATATATTCTTAATTTTCCGAAACATTTAATTGAGTACTTTTCTTCCAAAAAATTCCCGAAAATCATCCAAATTTTCAGGGTTCAGACGACGTTGTATTTTCGATGGTTGTTTCGACGTGAAATTTCCCATGCATATATGTACGATAACTCGCACAGTGTGAAAGAGCAGGTAGGCCTATGGTCGGCATTCAGTGGAAATGCATGGGAAAACAGGAACAAAAGTAAGGAAGACCACGGGAGAGAAAAAGAGAGGAGTTGCGAGGAGAAAGAAAAGGAGGAGTAACGGCAAGCATAACTGTCTCAAGCGTGTTAATTAGGGCTGCTTTTGTTTCAGAGATGGGTAAAGAAGTTTCGAGAATGAAGCAAATATGAACGATCCTCGCAGGAGCAGCAAAAATGTGCCCACTGCGTTGGACTGCGTCCTCTTCTTCTCTCTGTTCCTTTATCTCATCCCTTCTTTCTCACGATTCTGCGTTTCCTTTTATCGCATTATATAACCCTTCCGGTTTACCCTCAAGCCCCCCCCCCCCCCGCAGCCCATCAGGGACAGCGAATTCTTTCGCTTTTCCTCCTCTTTTCGCTTTGCGCCTGAGATTATAGCCTGATTCTACGTCAGAAGAGAGGGCTGAAAAAAAATGCAGAACTAAATGAGAAAGCCTAATAATGGATCGTCGTCCCTCTTGTATACTATTCTCTCCTTTAATTATCGATGAAAGAGGATGCTCTTCGTTCTTTTTGCCGAGCTATTTTCCCCTGGCGTTTGTTCTTCACGCCCTCAAAGCTCTCGACCGCAATGAGCTTTGCTCGAATGAGAAAAAAAAAGCATATCTTGGCCGATTACGTGAAAAAAAACACAGCATTGATATTAGGTGCATAAGTATGATATAATATTGATTGGTTTGAATGTTGCTTGATCATTAGTAAGCACATGCTCTAGAGACCTTTTCCTTCCAGTAATTATATAAATAATTAAATTTCTGTTTGCTGTTAATGACAACATTGCGTCCGGTCCATGTCCCACATGATACATGCCACGATGATTTGTGTTAAGAGAAAGATAATTGGAAAACTGTGATAAGAGGAAAAAATTAGCTGATTTTCATGATTTTTTTTAAGGCAAGATTTCTTCACCATTTTTGAGCCTTGGGGCATGTTTCATTACTACTTTTGGTTGTTACATGGCATTGTTTTTAACTCATCTTTAAAGATGTCGGAGGTATGACACGGTCTATATAACTAATCGACCGATTCTGATTAAATTTGATATAAATCTTTCTAACTTCATTGTCTAAAACATAGTCTTAAGGATTATTGAAGATAACAAAAAGTATTTCTTTATTGCAAAATGTAGCTATTTTTGCGGAAAATTCCATCTTTTTGTTACATACAGTACCATTTAATCGATTTCCAACAATTCTCACTTTTTCTTGGTTCATATTCTGCGTATGAGCGTTGATGAAAGAAAAATGTTCGTTGGATTTTTTCAGATTAATCCGTCCGACGTGTCACGTGGTCTGACAACATCCGCCGCAATCCGTTTAGAAGACCGTGCCATACCGCCGCTATTTTTAAATATATCAGGTTGATAAAAAAGTTTTGTCGCAAAAATTTTAAAACTGTCTTTTTACGTATTGACGCAATATGACATCGAGCTATGTCGAGAATATTCTATAATGTTTTCTACTCTTCCGCGTGACAGGGTATAAAAGGGCGAGCGCGCGTTCTAGTGGACAGAAATGGCTTCGATCTCGCAGGAGCAACTTCGAGCGATCATTATTTACGAGTGGCGGCGCGGCACGAACGCAAGCACAACTGCTAAAAATATACAGGATGCATTCAGCGAGAACGTGGTTTCTCATCGAACAGTCCAGCGTTGTTTCAATCATTTTAAATCTGGAGACACAAGCCTTGAAGATAAGGAACGTTCCGGACGACCGCCGACCATCGATGATGAAGCATTACTCCGCTGCATCAAAGAAAAACCGGAAGCAAGTACGCACGAGCTAGCAAGAGAACTTGGCTGCACCCAACCGTCAATAGTCAATCACTTACACAACTTGGGATACAGGAAGGTTCTAGCTCAATGGATACCACACCGTCTCACCGACGACAATAAGAACTGTCGCGTGACCATCTGCTAGTCTCTCCTGCTTCGCCACCATCGCAAGGAGTTTTTAGAAGATCTTGTGACGAGAGATGAAAGCTGGGTCTTGTATGATAACAGAACGCGTTTAGCCTACTGGCTTCCTATCGGAGAAAAACCGCCACACCAACCGAAATCTGATCGTCACTCACAAAAGGTTTTGTTGTGCTGTTTCTGGGACGCAAAGGGAATGCTGTTTCACAATTATCTCCCTGTAGGTAAGACGATCTCCTCTACACGATACATCGAAAATCTCCAGGAATTGGCAAAAGCTATAAGAAAAAAACGGCCAAGACGCGCGACTGTGCACCTTCTCCACGACAACGCGAGACCCCATGTCGCAAAGGAAACCCACAAAACAATCACTGAGCTTCACTGGAATACCGTTCCTCATCCACCATACTCTCCCGACATCGCGCCATCTGACTACCATTTGTTCAGACATTTGAAGGCATATTTGAGAAACAAAACTTTCGAAAACGTCGACGATCTCAGAAGGGATATTTCAAATTTCTTTGAGTTCCAGCCGCCGCAGTTTTGGGCAAAGGGAATAAATGAGTTGCCAACTAGATGGTCGAGTGTCATAGAAACCGATGGCGAATATATTGTTGATTAGAAATGTTTTGTATAAGATATATAAATAAATGAATTATATTGAAATTATTGCGACAAAACTTTTTCATCAACCTGATAGATAAGTAAAAACATTCCATGTACCAGCCAAAAGTAACAATAAAACATCCCCGAAGTCTCAAAAATTATGAAGAAATCTTCCCTATTTTTTTAAATCATGAATATCGGCATTTTTTCCTCGCCTACAGGTACTCCCCCCTTGAGCTCCAAGTTAAGAAAAAAGCCATCATGCAGGGAAAAATGACTTCGACGAAACGAATAGAAATGGAGATTTTGCAAAATCTTGAAAAATCACTGAACATAATTTTGACAGAGTTAAAAAATCGATAAATTCGCTGGCAAAGGGGCAAAGACTGAGGCGTTTGTTTAAGGTAAGATAATGTCCGTGGATTAGAAACTTCTACATTATTTCCTCGCCCCGTTGTCTTCGTTCGAGAATCTTTCGTCGTAAGAAAACCGAGGGGATTCGACGAGCTGTCTCCCCGAGGGACCTCTATAAAAAGAAAGACAACGATGAGGAAGCAACGTGAAAATTTCCAATTTGGCAAGATCTTCGTGTATTTTTTCGTTTCTTTTTCTTGTTTTCTCATTGTGCGTTTGGGGTGGGGGGAGTCATTTTCTGGACATTGAAGAGTAACACGAGGGCGTAGTGACCCGTACAAAAGACACGGTCTAGACTGGAAGTTGTTCCGGGAGCTATAATAGTGGTAGTAGTAGTTGGTTATATGGTCTGGTCCGTACCTATCGAGGATTTCCTCGTCGAAATAGCCTCGAGGGTCGCTAGGACGTCGTCACGACGCTACCAGCAGCGAGTCCAGTAGCACCCCCTAAGCAAAGCAAGTGAGGAGGATGCGAGAGAAAGAGGGAAGAAGGGAGGGGAAAAGGAGAAAGCGAGGCGGAGGAGCGACAGAGACAAAGATACGTTGGGAAGCTTGTCTGGAATTCGCGAGGGTGGCTGCGCCTGAGGCACGAATCATCTCAGCGATCATGAAGGAGGGATAAACAAATTCGCCCCGGTGAACGGGGAGAGTCACGGTAGCCCCTCGGAAAACCTGATTGAACGTATTTGTCCGGTCTAAGAGGGAAGGAAGCCTCGAATTACCGCAGCTCAAGCTTTTGTTCACGTGAATAATAAGCATCATCGGCAATGAATAATTTACCCAAACTCCAACGCGAATACGTAACTCACTTTCTCCTGGAACGAATCTTGAAAAAGCCCGCCACTCACAATAAGACCGTGCCCGACAAAAAATTCAATATCCACCCAGTACAAATGTCCACTCGTCAAGAGTGGCATTAGCTTAAAGACGCTGAAAAATGTTAAAGGGCTACATCTACCTAGAGGCCCGAAAAAATTGCCAAATTTCGATTTTCTGGTGAACGGTTGGTGGAAAAGAAACACATTTTTTAACACAAAGGTACATATATTAAGAGTCATTTTTCGCGACGTTTGGCGGTGGACGCTCTCCAGCTTGAACGGTCCATCCGAAATCTAAAAACCAAACGGGTTATTCAAGTTAATGATAAATACGAGTCGTTGACGATCGTCGATATTTAAAATTACGTCCTTAAACACCGTGGCGACGAATTGCAACTCGAGCATACAAAATCTATGAAAAAAGTCGTCACTTTTACGTTACTATTAAAAAATGAAGATCGATATTGAAAAAGTGAAATCGTCAACGACCTTTAAATGTTTCTCATCATATTTCCTGTAAATTTGGAAAAAATCCATCTAGTGGTTCTCGAGATATCATGTCCACCGACTTTGAAAACGGTGTTTCGAGAAAAACGCGTTTGAAGTAGGGTAGGCTGAGGTCGATAGAAACACGGGTCAAATGAAACAAGTTGAATAACTCGAAGATGGTTAGTGACAACAGCGCGGCGCCGAGGGGGGAAGAGTCTGCTTTGCGTATCGGAAACTGTCGCTCAGTGCGCGTCGCCATTTTTATGTGGGTAAATCATCTTTCGACATAAAAAGTAAGTTTTTTTTATTATCAGTATCTTGCGTATTGCTCCAAAACTATGGTTCCTTCTTCAGGGTTGTTTACAATCATCATTACTGTGAATATCCTAGTTGAGTTTATTGTGGTCAGTACCTATATATAACATTTAGGTTTTTTGCTGCTCGATAAATAATTTGAAGCGAGGGCGTGGGGTCAGTTGAAACAAACGGTTCGGGGTCAATTGAAACGTGTTTCTATTGACCCCGAACAAACTTTTCATACGCAAGCAAGTTTTCCAAATCTTGTTTTATTTTCGAGATGCCATGAAATCTTCCGAAGAGTAAAATAATATTAAAGAACCTTAAATTACCTTGAATGATACTCAAACTGGAATGAAAAGCGATAAAACTGATTACTTTGATGAAAAGTGTATTTTATTCACAATAAACATACTTTATCACTTCATACACATCATTAACAGTACCTGGGTTTAGTAGAAACATTAGTTCAATCAGCTGAAAACACCTATTTCAACCAACGCCAGGCACTTTCGATTGACCCCAACACAGGGTCGAATGAAACGTTTTCCGAGGGTTCCTAGATAGCTTCTACCTAAGTTAAGAGCATGTAAGAAGCAAAATCACAAAAGTTATCATGTAGCCAGATAAGCTAACTATAATTGAAGCCCATTAGCAAACAGATGGGGTATGAAATGAAGTCACACTAAGCGATTTTCTCAAAAACGTTTTAATTGGCCCAAGCCCACCCTACGGTGCTGCTACCGCCAGCCGACTGCTAGAAGCTGTAGCTCATTCAATTTTAGGACTATTTCAATGAAATTTTCAGGGAATATAGTTAAAAGGATTTTTGGAAAATGTAATTTTTTGACCGACCTAGGTAGATTTAGCCCGTTAAGGGGCTATACCAGACACTTAAAAAAATCGATTTTTTCATGCCTTTTTCGGCAGTTTATACTTTCAAGAATATCATTATCATTTATGTCATTTATATCAATATCATTTTATCTTGCAAAAATCGATAGTTAAATCTTTAAACGCGTTTTTCTCGAAATGACATTTTTCAAAATTGCTGACATTGTAATTCAAAGAGAAATTATCCGATTGACTTGAAATTTGAACTGAGTACTCTTGAATATATTTACTCTACAATGGCGTAGGATATTTTTGATTGGATGAAAATTGACGATTTGGCTTTGAAAAAAACGACCATTTTATAGGCAAGAAAACAGACTTTTTTTCATAACAACGCCATTTTGTTAGATTTTGATATTTTTCGAAAATCCTACGTCATTGTACAGGAAATACTATCCAGTTTAACGACATTTTTTCCTTTTTCGGTTTCAGCTACTCAATCGGCCGGAATCATGTCAGCAGTGGAGGAACTTTTGGCGCCTCCGAAGGCATCGCACAAGTCGCTTGGATCTCAATATTTTTCCATGAAAAAATTATGTAATATAGGCCAAATATAGCCAAATATATTCTTAATTTTCCGACTCATTTAATTGAGTACTTTTCTTCCAAAAAATTCCCGGAAATCACGCAAATTTTCAGCGTTCACACTGGTATAGCCCCTTAGTGTGACTTTACCCGCACTTTGCGCAAGCACTACTGTCCTCAAGCGTTGATCTACCATAGGTACAATTACGGAATTCCCCTGCTAATCATGTTTTCGCGGCCTCTCACATAGGGAGTCTGACAATTTCTATCAATAGGACGCAAGAATAAATACGATCTTCACTCGGCGTATCCAGCTTCGCGTCAAGGTAACCCAGTAGCAATATATCCGCCTTGCAGTCGGTATTGCTGGAAGGCTCAGGCAAAGCAACGGACGTGGGAGGTAGAGACCGAAGAACGTGATGAAAAGAGGTCAGGAGAATGGGACTGGAGATGGGGTGACGAAGACGCATCCTTCAAGCAGCCTCATTACTCTCTATGAACGTACGTTCAACAGTGTGAGCGTGGAAGGAAGTACACTCGTCCTTCCAGACGTGCTATATAGCCAGGAGAGAATATACGAACATAGGCTTTTGGGAATGTCAGGAGAGGAATGACAGAGCCAGGAAGAGGGAGACAGAGATGGAAAAAGGTCTTGATACTACAGAACACAGTTTGCAAGAAACTGCTACCACATATAGTCATATGTCAGCTTTATCCGCCTCTCGCTCTCTACCTGACTTTCGGTCTCTTCCTTCTGCCACCCCCCCCCCCTCCCCCCTTCTCACTCACTCAATCTCTTGTTAGCTACGAATTCGACTGACGCTTCCGCCAAACCGAAATTAACAGACTGCCAGCTATAACGGAGCTTTACTCAGTGAAGCGATCCCAAGAGCGACCCTTAGTCCCCAATGCCTATATACTCATCTCCTGCTCACCTCTTGCTCTTCCTACGACGTCGGGGAACCAAGAACCGCTCCTGACTTCGTACGCCGGTGCAGGGGTGAGAGCACGAACGTGAGAAGAGAAAGCTCGAAGCTTCTCGAGATATCCCGCGGAACACCCTTACGAGAGGGAGAGGAGCAAAGAGAGATGGAAAGGCAACCCTCCATTCGATGTTTACATTCCAATTATCCGACGCTTCGCCCGTGCCATTATTAGTATTTGCATAATTTAGCAACCAAAGAAGCGCGAAAAGCGGATAGTTGGGTGTATCCGTTGCATGTGTAGTACATTTCCATGGATATCAGGTTTTATTTTGATTATAACTCATGAAGGATGGGGAACAACATGTTCATGGAAGGATTCGGCGTGAGATCGGTTGGTACATTAAGGGGTTATATAAAGTTAAAGTTTTCGAAAAATCTTTTTCAATTCTTTTTCGTGATGTACATATATTTAAGTACACACACAGAAAATTTCTTGTCAATCCGGCGAATATTCTCGAAGTTACACGCACATTTGTGATGACGTGTCAGAGCGTTCGAAAGTGCTTTTGAAACTTTAAACGCGTTTTTCTCAAAAATGTGTGTTTTAAAGTCGGTGAGCAAGATTTCTTGGAGACGGCTGAACCGATTAGTCTCAAATTTTAACACAATCTTTTCAAGTATATTTTTGAGTCATTAATCGGAGGTTTTTTCTTACCGATGTATATTTTCCATTTTATAAACAATTTAAGGCCTAATTTTTTTGTCAAAAATCGATTTTTTTTAGAAGCCTCCAGTTAAAAAAAAATGTTTTTGCTTGTTCCTTCGATCGATTACAAGATAATCCATTATATTAACGAAATATTTTTGGTTTTTTCATTTTAGATGATCCAGTCCAGAGATATCGTGGTCACCGCAACACGCCTTTTTTAGAGGTGCCCCCGGAGAGCAGCTATAACAGCTTTCAAAATAATTATTTTTACAAGTAAAAAATGTTAAAATACAGTTAAAAATTACCATAATATGTGTGCAAATTTTTACGTTAATAGATTTAAAGGTCGTCTCAAGAAAAATTCTTGAAAAATCGATCTTTTTGGGCCTCCTGACTGTATACAACCCCTTAAGGGCAATTATGCCTAGTTGTAAAGCTCGGAAAGTTACTTTTTTCGAAACCCATATATTTTGACAGTACATCACCTTATGAATGTTCCCTGATGGTC
Source organism: Ophion slaviceki (assembly GCA_944452715.1). Classification (NCBI taxonomy): domain Eukaryota; kingdom Metazoa; phylum Arthropoda; class Insecta; order Hymenoptera; family Ichneumonidae; genus Ophion; species Ophion slaviceki. The sequence goes on along the minus strand of OX101792.1, from coordinate 11,693,502 downwards.
AAGGTGAGCGGATCAAAATTGTCAGATTTATAAACTGTCATGTTGACGCCCTCTAGAACGCTTGGAGTATCGTTCGAAACTTTAAACGCTTTTTTCTCTCGAAAGTACATTTTCAAAGTAGGTAAGCAAAAAATCTGGAAAACTACTGTATCGAACTTTCTGAAATTTTCATCGCTTTTTTAGATGTCAAAATATAGTATATGATCGAAGGATGTATACTTTCGATTTGATGAGTGAAAAGTGCCCATTTTTTCGAAAACTCAAAACCCACACTTTGAACACGCGCCATTTTTGTTAATTTGATGTTTCGGAAATTCCTTCGATTAATCATAAGATAAAATAATATACTAGCGAAATCTATTTAATTCTGTGATTTTAGATAACCTGGTTCGGAAGGGGATTGCTCACTGAAAAAGACGTTTTCGATAGACGCTTCTCGGACATCGACTGTAAATCGATTATAATTGAATATGTTTACACAAAAAAATTACAGTGTTCTTCATATAATGCTTTTTCAAATACCTAATTTTTGTAGAAATTTATAATCACGATTTTCTATTTTTTGAAGTCCCAACAATAAGCTATTTTTTATTGTTACAACTAGGCATCTCCTGTTAACGTCAGGGTAACTTTTGCTAACCATTTTTCCATATTCGAAGTATGCTGCTGATCCCCATCCGTTCAAAACTTTTTATTGGGTTTCAAACGTACTCCTCGCTGTTTTTTATGTGGTAACCAATTCCCCGCTTTTTGAATCAGTCCAAAATTATGGAAACGTTTGTGAACAGCAATTTCCGTACCGTTTAACATATCAGACAATTCTTGAAAAGTCTGACATCGATCTTCATCGAGTGAGGCCTCCAATACTTCAGCTCCAAATTTTCCGTCTGTCCTGGACGTTCTGTCTCTAAGGTCAAAATCACCACTTTTGAATCGTCTAAACCAATCTCTGCACGTTGTCTCAGATAGAGCATGTTCACCATAAGCTTTTTGAAACAAGTAATGACTTTCAGCAGCACTTTTTCTTAAAGGGGTCTTCTCACTTTAGACGCTAAAAAAGGCCATTTTCATGAATTGTTTGATAGGTTTATATTATAGATATTGATATAAAAGTTGTTACACTTAATAAGTACACTTTCGAAATACATTTAAAAAAAATTATTTATAGACGAAAATGGTAGTTAAAAAAATGTCCTAAAAAAATTGTAGGTCTGCGCGTTTGATGAAATCTCGGAGATGTCAAACAGATTTCAAACAGAAACAAAAAAATCAAACGGTTTGAGATTCAGTATGTTAATGCCTATAGCGCACATTATACGATTTTGGATATTTGCAAAAATAACAAAATGGCGGACATTTTTCGAAAAAAAAAACGTGTTTTTACCGGTTTTGGCAAAAAAAATGGTAAATATCAACATTTAAAAAAATCTTTGATATGCGCTATAGCTATATTTGTAAAGAATATGTGGTTAAAATTTCATAAGGATCGGTTCAGTAGTTTCGAAGATTTTATCAACAAGCCGGCGAAAAACGTTGTTTCGAGAAAAACGCTTTTAAAATTTGTTTGGGTTACATAATTACATAAACAATTTTTTTAAATGTATTTCGAAAGTGTATTTATTAAGTGTAATAACTTTTATATCAATATCTATAATATGAACCTATCAAAAAAATCATGAAAATAGCCTTTTTTTAACGTCCAAAGTGAGAAGACCCCTTAAAGTAAGGCAGAAAAGCGAAGCTTCCCGTATATGCTGTTTCATTGGTTCAAAACCTGACATTTTCGATATTATAAAAAAAGTAGTGTGTACAAGTGAATTCACCTCTAAATACTGAATACTGTAGGTCATGTCGAATACTTCAACACAGTATAGTTTTAGGGTCACTTTTATGAAAATAATACTAGTTACGCCATCTAATATAAAACAGCATGAATTAAGTTTAAAACCCAATACGAAAACAACGTAATCATCTGCTCATCTTCTTTTTGTAAAAGGTCAAACCAACGAAAGATTTCATCCTCCCCCTCTTCTCCCCGTTCGCTTGCATGACACAATCAAAAATCACAACTACGATTTTTTACCAATATCGTGCGCGACAACCATCAAAGTTGTCCCTCCTTCCATCATTATTGTCGCCGAGAAAACTTTTCCCCGAGGGTTTCAATGGAATTCATTATGTAAAATCGGGTATGTTTTTGTTTCAAAAAGTTTTGTCATTCGATGAAAGCAGGAATCGTGAAATATCGTATTCATGTGAGTGACGATGGAAAAAAAGGAAACTTTCATCTTCGATTCTCGTTAATCTGTATATGAATTTCCACAGTGGCTGCTGGGATACGATAAAATAAAAAGTAATCATGGTACACGCGGGTCGAACGTATATATTATGTTCATATTGATCCTCTGATATTCGCCGTTTCGCTGCAGCGGTGGCAATAAAACTGACATGAGAAGGTAAAGAGTGACTCCGTAATGAAATTTTTCTTCGGAGCGGAGATTTTAATTCAACCCGATTTAAGCTTTGTATACTGACAGTATGAAGAACAAATTAATGCATAAGGACGAAAGTGCCCAGCGTCGAATACCGGCTCCACATTATAAATGAAACCGCTGTTGGAAGAAGAGTTAATACCTGGTATTTGGATATGTATGTGGACAGGAGGATTCGAGATCTTTTTATCCCGTGTGTGCCAGAGTCAGGTATTCGAGATATGAATGGGAGGATTTCAGAGAGGACGCTGAAAGTCAGCGAATTTTCGGAGGGATTGGACGTATAAGATAAATTGTCAAATACATATTCATATAAAAATCTACAGATATTACACAAAGTGAAACTATTTCATGGCATTGAAAGTGTAGTCAGACTTTTCGGGTTATAAAAAACAGGAACATGTAATCAATATGAGTTGCTTTTTATTATTTAAAAAAAAATATTGATGCATTGAGGTACATAATTACACAAAAGTTGTAATATAATTTTTTAATTATTAACAAGATTAAAAATGGTCGGGGAGAGGGCATTTTTCAACCAATCGCAGGCATTCAGCATGTCCTAGCTTCCTCAACTCTACTACAACACAGTGGCAGTGGAGTAGGGTAGCGTTAGTTTTATGTGACATCCAGCTAACTCAGCCCCCTATACCCAGCCTACCTCAACAAACATATACAGTTTCGTAAGCATTTTCAATGCCAACATTTTCAATGCTAAAAAATACACCAATTAGTTAAAAAAATATATTCCTCTGTATCACGCCCAAGTTTTGAGGTGCTGGAAAATTATAGATGGATAACGTTTAAATTAAATTAAAATTGTCATTTTGATAATATTAATTGTTAACGGGCTACATCTAACTAGGTGGGTCAAAAAAATGCTTTTGTCAACAATATTTTTATTCGATAGTATCACCTTTTAGCTATATTCTCTGAAAATGTAATCGAAATATTCCTAAAATTGAACAGCTTCTAGCAGTTCGCTGGATGAGCGGTGGCAGCACCATACTTCGAACTTGAAACGCGATTTTCTCCGAAACACTGTTTTCAAAGTTGGTGGACATGATATCTCGAGAACCACTCGATGGATTGTTTTCAAATTTACAGGAGATACAATGAGAAACATTTAAAGGTCGTTGACGATCACAATTTTCTAAAATCGATCTTCATTTTTTTAAAGTTACGTAAAAACGACGACTTTCTTCATAGATTTTATATGCTCGAGTTTTGATTCGTCGTTACGTTGTTAAAAAAAATGATTTAAAAAATCGACGATCGTCAACGACTCGTATTTACTGTTAACTTGAATAACCCGTTCGGTTTTTAGATTTCGGATAGACCGTTCAAGTTGGAGAGTGTCCACCGCTAAAAGTCGCGGAAAAAAATTTCATCATCTGCCAGCGGCCATGTTTTTGTTGTTATTCAGTATTTTGTGGTGATTTTTTAAGGCTCTCAATACATGTACCCAAAAAAGATAGATACTTCTAGGTAGATACAACCCCTTAATGATTAATTGCTATAAAAGGTGTCGAAAAAATTCGTGTCATGGGGTAGAAAAAATTCGAGGAAGCGAAAAAGGAGAGATCTTTTGTCGCAGTAGGGATAACTTAGTTTCTCATGCCGTGCATCCACGGAAAGGTACGGGAAGAGGATCACAATTCGGGCCCACAGTTTTTTGGGAACCGAGCCAAAAGTGAGAAGAAACGCTTCGAGAAGAGCCGAACATTTTGCAGGTTGGTACTCCTTCACGTTCTCATATTCGTTCTTCACTTTGGTCGATTTTCTCACACCCCTCCCGTGTCCCTCGACCACGTACAGACGAGAAGCCTCGAATAAAACCCGGCGAAGCTTTCACACTAACGGTCCCTGTTTCCGCTAAGCTTAAAACGTACGTCGCTGCTCACCGAGCACACATGTGTCGATATCAAAAGTGCACGAGAGCTCGGCGACGCTGAAGCCGCTAAAAGTTTTCAGAATTCACGAGAGCGCAAATACGTGCCAAGTAATACCCCACGAAAAAATGATTAATAACGATTTCATCCGCAGCGACGTTAAACAATTTGATTCAATTAACGTTTACTTACAAATAAGACATTAATTATATCGAATTAACTAAGCTCGTCCAAGCTGCTGTTTTATCGAAAAAATCTGAAATATTGAGTATTTTAAAGCCCTTTTTATTGTCAAACTGATCCTCGTATCGTTTAAAAATTATACTGGTTGCACTCACCGTGCATTCGTACATCCACGAATTGTCATTCCTTTTTTTCCTATTCGTTGTTTTAATGCAATATTTGCGGGCGTAAAATATATAACTAAAATATTATCATCATTGCAGTATTTTTTGATTTCCTGAGTTCCAACGGATCCCCTTGCGCGTTTTAACGTATTACTTGTTCCTAATTGAACCCTTTTCTATCACCCCGTGGCGGCAGTTCGCTAATGTAACCTAACGTTTCGTTGCGTCCACAGCCATCTTAAGGGGTAAGGCCACAGTCGAATTTTCAAAAAATCGATATTTTTCGCTAAAACGGTGCTTTATCGTCATAAGAATAAGTTACTATTCGATTTATAGCAAGAACATTTTTTTTCACCGACTTTGAGCGTATAACGTAAGCCCACCTCTGGCACGGCCATAGAGTACCTAAAACTTTAAACGCGTTTTTCTCGAAATATCTTTTTTCCAATTGGTGTGACAAATAACTTCAACAATTTTCACTCGATTTACTTCAAATTTAAAAGTTATGTTCCTAATTGCATTTCGCAGAGAAGTACGTACGGAATTTCTGATTAATCGGAAACTTTTGATTTTATGAGCAGTTTTATGCGAAATTTTTCACTGAAAATTCATTCAAATACATGCAACCTTTGAATACAACAATATTTTTTAAATTCCGGACGTACTTTTCTAGGTATTCTAATGTAGATTTACGGGAATTTCTGTTTTTTGTTCCAGGTCAAAAATTGTGGATGCTAAATGTCACGCCGCGGAGCGCCTAAAAAAGATAACAAAAGAAAATATTAGTAGGCGGCCATTTTGTACATCGAAAATATATATATATTTTTTTTTTCGAACAGCTTGATATTCATACTAAATAGGTGTGTAATTCATTTTATGAGTGAATCAGTTTTTCATACGAAAAAAATTGTTAAATTCGCACATGATTTTATACCCGTTACTGTGGCCTAACCCCTGAACTGGTTATGCCTAGTTGTAACAGCCGAAAACAACTCATTTTTTAGATTTTCTGAAAAGAAAATCGTGATGATAAATGTCTGCACAAAATAGGTATTTGAAGAAGTATCGTCTGGAGAATACTCTGTACATTTTTTTGTGTAAAAATATATTCAATTATAATCAATTTGCAGCCGATTTATGTCCGGGCAGCACCTGTTCACCGCAAATAACGTTTTCGACAGGTTCTTTCCGGAGGTACTTCACTTTCCCTTCTGAACCAGATGATCTAATATAAAAAAATCAAACTAATTTCGTTAGTATATTAATCTATCCTATGATTGATCGAAAGAATTTCCAAAATATCAATTTAAAAAAAATGGCGCGCGTTCAAATTGAAAGACTTGACTTGCGCAAAAAGATTGTTATTTTTCGTTCATAAAAACGAAAGTATACGTCGGGAAAAAAAGATCCTCCTATCAAATATTATATTTTTACATTTGGAAAAAGCCGTCCACCAGTCTCAATTTTGGAACGCCATCAAGTAATTTTGCACAATTCCAACCAGACTTACCTGAATGTAACCGGCGAATCAACAAACATACACGGTGCGTACTCGATAATACCGATTTTCGATCGATCGGTGAAAAACGTTAAATCGACTAGAAAGATCGTCGCTTCTATCGAATGAAAATTGCGGTTTCGCTCCTCGCGCTTGGGAACTCGGCCAACTGTGCATAAAGACAAAAGGAGCACGTACATGGATATCCCTACGGCAAAGCCCTCGAAAGAGGAAAGAGCAATAAAGAGAGGATGTTGAAGAAACAGAAATGGAGGAGGACCGAAAGAAAGAAGTGAGACGAACGCTTTGTCGTGATGCTCGGTGGGCAGGGGGCGGTAAGGAGGGACATATAGCTCTGCAGCTCTTGGAGCCGCAAAGCTTCCGCACCCACTTCTTCAAACCTATCCTAAACTACCAGAGCTTTTTCACCATTTCCAAACGGTTAAAAGGCACTATATCTTTTCTCCGACTACTCGCGTAGCTTGCACGTAGATGAGGGTAGATGTTATACAACCCTTGTGCGACGCTTACCACTGAGAAGAGTACGCTCCCCGCTCTCATTCGGCACCTGCTAAGAGCATATAACTCACCAAACGCTTGTGATATACCACTGAAAAGTAGCTCAACACGGTCGCATTTCTCATATTTTGTGTATATATGTGTGTGTGTGTGTGTGTGTGTGTGTGTGTGTGTGTGTGTGTGTGTGTGTGTGTGTGTGTGTGTGTGTGTGTGTGTGTGTGTGTGTGTGTGTGTGTGTGTGTGTGTGTGTGTGTGTGTGAGTGTGTGTGTGAGTGTGTGTGTGAGTGTGTGTGTGTGTGTGTGTGTGTGTGTGTGTGTGTGTGTGCGCGCGCGCGCGCGTGTGTGTGTGCGCGTGTGTGTGAGCGTGTGTGTGTGTGTGGCTGTGTGTGTGTGTGTGTGTGTGTGTGTGTGTGTGTGTGTGTGTGTGTGTGTGTGTGTGTGCGCGCGTGCGTGCGTGTGTGCGTGTGCGTGTGTGCGTGCGTGCGTGCGTGCGTGCGTGTGTGTGTGTGTGTGTGTGTGTGTGTGTGTGTGTGTGTGTGTGTGTGTGTGTGTGTGTGTGTGTGTGTGTGTGTGTGTGTGTGCGCGCATATATACACACTACCGACGAAATAATTCCGGTAAAAAATTCACAAAATTTCCGGTACGATTTCTTATGCCATTTCGCGAATAGTTGACATAAATGAATTTAATAAACGGCATTTTGAAGAGGAGAAATTCACCTTCATTCCGTTTTTTTTTAATTCATTTTTTACTTTTTTTTCTACGAGTGTTGCCTTTTTTCAAAAACGACAATGTTTCGCCTTTTTTTAGTTTCTTTTCTGGTGGACCGCGTTTACTAGACACCTCACCACATATAGCCATGGGGGAGGGCGGGGAGTTCAAAAAATGGCCTAAAAAACCTCACGTGATTAATGGACGACCCCTAAGCTGAAGAGTGTCCACCTCCAAACGTCTCGAAAAAAATATCATCATCTGCCGGCAGCCATGTTATTGTTTGTATTTCGTGGTAATTTTTTTAAAGGCTCTCTATATATGGGATATATAGCCCGTGGCGAAAATAATCGTGAATAAAAACTTGTTTTCACTAAATTCAGCATACATTAAAAATAGACCGTTTCAGGCCTATCGAAGTCGAATTGGAGATCACAAGACCATTAATATTATTGGAAATTAAAATGATACAAATCTTCTCAAAAAAATATCGTTAATTCGAAAAAAAATAGAAGGAAAAATGGGCCCACGATGAGACTCGTCTTAAAAATCATAGATTGGGTCACTCTATTTCAGAGATTTTTTGGAACAAAATAAAAAAAGGCGTTCATCTTTTAACAAAATAGTTTTCATTTTAGAAGCAAAAAAACGGTGACATTGATAATTGATGATTTTTTTCATAGTTTTTAACGAAAATATGCTTCAAAATAAAAAAAAGTTACATATTGACATTTGTCGATATCTTAATTAGTTCCGGAGTTATCAGCGTTTAAACGTTTCCAAAACTTCCGAAATGGACTTTTTTCGGAAAATTATAACTTCTCAAAAAAAAAGAGATAAAAATCTGGAAACTGGTGTGGATATTCCGTTCATGGAGTACAATGCGACAAAAAAAGATCAGGAAAATAAAAAATGTTCGAGGTCACGGGCTAGGTGAGATGGCGTGGAATGCCCCATGTGTACCTTTGTGTTAAAAACATGCGTTTCTTTCCCACCAACCATTTCCCAGAAAAAACATCGTAATTTGCAACTTTCGCTGCTTCAAGATTGCTCGTTTGAAAATTGCTTGTCATCTCTACCTTGCTTGTCAACAATAAATACGACGTAAATCCTCCCAGCCACATTCACAACCTGTCAGAGTGTGACTTTTATCCAGAACGACGGAGAAAAGATAAAGAGATAGAGCGAGAAAGAGAGAGTTCGATCGACACTCATGTGAAAAAAAAAACGATACTAGCATAGAAAATCTTTACAACGGGAGAGACGGATAATAAACGAGCGAGACGGGGTCGTACAGGAAGAGACAAAAAAGCCGCGTCACAGTAAAGGAAAAAAAAAGAATCCCCTCCAGATTGCGACGGTGACTGTTTTATCGAGCAAACTTCCGGATCGACGAAGATCGAAAACTGAAAAACCGGAAAAAGAATAGAAGGAAAATTCATAGAGAAAGGAAACTGCGAGGCAGCCCGATGTACTGAAAAGTGTGTGGTTTTCTCGCTTTTCAATTCTTTTTTCCTTTCTCTCGCGGGCTTATTTTTCGCGACTCTCAAGCGAGTATCGTTCTCATCGACGACGACGACGAGGACCGGTCCTGTCGACTGAATGGGCTCCCACTTGCAGCTTCACCCTCTCATGTGCCATCTCTCTTATCTCTGACCTCGAGCAAGACTTCGGCAAGTGCAGTTACTCCCGTACCCACAGGCCACCTCTCTTACTGAATGGCTACGATTTCACGGACCTTTCTCCAGTTTGCCACCCCCACCTCCACCCCCTGAGCCCTCCAGCATCGATACGCATATACGAGGGCTTTCGAGACCAGAGGAAAAACATTTCATTTCCTATGGTGTCGATTTTCGGTCGAATCTCGCCCTCAGCTGGAGCGTAAGAAACGAACAAATCGAACTGGACGTTCGAAAACATATGGCTAACACTCAAAATAGTTCCATTTTTTCATTCTGCCCTCACACTTCGTACCGTAAAACGGGGTTAAATCGACATTGAGGTAGAATGAGCGCGCTTTTGATTTCTATAGATTTTGTTCAAACTTTAACCAGATATTGTTCATATCATTATGCATGTTTGAGTGAAATTTCAGAACAGTCGACTGTTTAGATTGGGAGATGATGGGTTTTAAAATTGCAACTTTTAAGACAGCAAGGTCTGCATTGACCGAATGTCAGATCACATAATTCGTCGTACCATTCTATTGGGTTTGAACATTTTGAAAAAAATATATATATTTTTAGGTAGCAAACTAGTTAGGGAAAGAGTGAAAAAAGTTTGGATTGCCTTTACTATTCAGTTTTGCTAAAAACGTTCAGTAAAGACAGAATCCGTAAAAAATATTTGTCCCCTATGATAAGACGACGAATGGTAACACCGCAGAACAGTTTAACAATGCCTGGTTAAAATTTAACAATGCCTGGTTAAAATTTGAACAAAATTTGTAGAAATCAAGAGCGCGCACTCGTTCTACCTTAAGGATAACTTTGACAATTTTCGGAGCTACTTCAACAGAGCACCAAAATACGGTTTAAGGGGCTATACCAGTGTGACACTTTCAACAAATCGGTTTTTTTTGCCTTTTTCGACAGTTTATACTTCAAAAATATCCTGTAAAAATCTCAAGTATCTCTATCATTTTATCTTGCAAAATCGATAGTTAAATCTTTAAACGCGTTTTTCTCGAAATGAGATTTTCCAAATTTACTGACATTCTAACTCAAAGAGCAATTATCCGATTCACTTGAAATTTGAACTGAGTACTCTTGAGTACATTTGCTCTACAATGAGGATATTTTTGATTGGATGAAAATTGACGTTTTGGCATTTAAAAAAACGACCATTTTGTAGGTAAGAAAACAGGCCTTTTTTCATAACCACGCCATTTTGTTAGATTTTGATATTTTTCGAAAATCCTAGGTCATTGTACAGAAAATACCTTCCAGTTTAACGACATTTTTTCCTTTTTCAATCATGTTAGCAGTGGAGGAACTTTTTTTTGCGCCTCCGAAGGCAGCGCATAAGTCGCTTAGATCTCAATATGTTTCTGTGAAAAAATTATGTAATATAGGTCAAATATAGCCAAATATATTCTTAATTTTTCGAAACATTTAATTGAGTACTTTTCTTCTAAAAAATCCCGAAAATCACCCAAATTTTCAGCGTCCACACTGGTATAGCCCCTTAACGGGGTCCTCTAGTTTCTCGGGTCGAAAAAATCGATTTTTTTTCATAAATCACATCTACAACATGTGTAAAAAATGTGTGCCAAATGATTTTTCGATATTCGAAGTGGTTCGCAAGTATAAATCACATGCGCGAACTTTCAAACGCGTTTTTCTCGAAACACCATTTTTCGAAACGGTGACCACGATATTTCAGAAACTACTGTACCGATCTTGTTCAAATTTATACAGCATCTTTAATATGTTATAAGCCAGCGATTGAACTAGGATTATCATGATTGCTTCGATAGTTTTTTTTGTACGAGCGAAAAACTTTTAAAAAATGAGTAAAAAATAGAATGTAATTTTCAAAAGTGTATAAAAAAGTCAATTTTTGTAATTTAGAATTCACTCTAGTCCAATCGCTAGTCTTAAATATGAAGATTAAAATGCCGTTTGGTTTTTTGATTTCGGATAAGCAGAACAGCCGCAATCTTGGTCACCGTCAAGCACCTCTTTTACTTGATGTCTTCCTGTCGGCCACTATAACGTTTATTCTATTATATATTTTGACTTCAAAAAATTTGTAAAGCTTACTTAAATGTCAATAAAGATTATGCAAAAACACTGAGATTGATTATTTCGATGCTTTGCCCGTAAAAAAATATTGAAAAAGCCGTAAGAAAACAGCCGAGAAACTAGAGGACCCCGTTAAATGTGTGCGCAGCACATTTTTTTATTGTTTCTCAAATTCGGTGTTTAAGTGTATTGTAATGTTGCAAATGTTGATTGTAATGTTGCTGAAGTCGATTTTGATCTCAATGATAATTATAAGACTGATTGAGTGCTTATAATAGTACCCTAGATACTTGATATTTTTATGTAAAATGTTTCCCTAATAAATATGACAATTTGATTGTAAAAAATCGTTGTTTTTCATTAAATTCCATGTATAATGCATAAAATGTTAAATTTTATTTATTAAAATGATGTCAAAGTAACCCTTAGTCTTTGACATAAGTTGCATTTCAATGCCTTGTCAAAAAAAAAACCCACCCTCGAAGTTAGTTGGACACTTAAAAAATATATATAAAATTGTGGGTTGGGCTGGTGGGGTTGACTTTCTTATACATTTGATAGCCAAAGCACACATTGTTCCATCGGAGCAAAAAAAGTCGGAATTTAGTGTGTTAAAAAAAGTTACCTACAGAAAACTTCCCAAACCTGTTCAAAGTAACCGCATTTTAGGGTATATTTCCGAAATTGTGAAATGAATCGCAAGTACCGAGACTGGACTTTTCGCTTGGAAAAATTAGTGAATGTCACATCAACAATGGAGGACCAGTTACGAAAGTTCTAGATCGAACCTTTCGGACTGGAATACCTCCTACGAATATCGGCGCACCCCCTCCAACGCCTCGCGCCCTCTCGCTCTTTTTCTCACTCCTAAGATGATCTGATATTCACGAAGTTAGAGAATAAAGGGGCTATCCGGCTGTAGAACGTACTTCTTCACCGAGATCCAAAGTCACCGACACCCATGCCATTCTACAGAATTGCAGATATATGCGAGCCAAATGCTCATTCGCTCCGAAACGAACGGAGTTTAGCTTCACCCCAGTTTTCTCTCTGGACCTTTTCCCGAGCCCTCCTCCGTTGCCTACTATCTACAAGTGTCGTATATACGTATAGGTTTCGTTCTACTCCCTTCGTCTATATTTCCGTTCATCACTCGAGTCTGAAGTAGTTTACCGAACGGTCACTCGCATATAACTACGCATTTTGCGAAGAGCCTCTGGCTGTACACTCCAGGGGCAAGATTCTCGAGAACTAATTCCTCTTCAGTCAAAGAAAATATTCGTGTGGCCATCGAGAGAGAGACTGAGTGGGAGGAAAAGGTCCACTCTTCGCGGAAAACCAACATTTGAAATGCTGACGTTCAAAAAGAATTCTATTATCTTTAATTGAAATATGATTGTAAGTTCGTTTGTTTTCGGACAGGACGAATTTAATTTGCGTCAACGGGGGTCTGCAATAATTTGATAATGCCATTGCGAGACTTCCAGTGACGGATAGGTGGAAAATACTTTTTAGATTTTATTGATATAATTAAACTATTTTTTATTCAAATATGGTAAAAAGATAGCTTGTTTCTAGCAAGACGACATTGATTTACTTCCGGTGATAAAAAACCTTGAAAATTATTTTGGGATTTCATTGATATAATTCAATTGTCTTTGATTCATATTGGATAAAAAGTTGGTTTGTTTTTGGCAAGACGAATTTAATTTCCGTCAACGCGAGTCTGCAATTATTTGAATCCTGCTATTGCGCGATTTCCGGTGATTGAAAACCTCGAAAATTATTTTTGGATTTTATTAAGGCCTTAGGCCACTCTAGAGGCCGAAAAAATACGCTTTTTTGGGGATTTTTTTTTCAGAAAAACTACAAAATAAATCGAGATTACAAAAAGGGTGTTTATCATACACATCAGTGACTGTATACAATAATTTTTTTGAAGCGATTAATTTCAAAATGGCGGCTGTGCAGCGTTCATCTCAAAACTGCATTTTTTAAGTTGGCCGGCAACATAACTCAGACAATTTTCAACCGATTCACTTGAAATGTTGAATATATCTTGAAAAATACATTGTCTATGGAAGTACGTAGGATTTTTTTTTATATTACATAGTTCATGTGTTATTAACGATTTCTTAGGCAAATTTTTGAATAGTGGAAAATTTGCCTAAAAAATCGTCAGACAATTTTTAATAACAAATGAACTATGCAATATTTAAAAAAAATCCTACGTACTTCCATAAACAATGCATTTTTCAAGATATATACAACATTTCAAGTGAATCGGTTGAAAATTGTCTGAGTTATGTTTCCGGCCAATTTAAAAATGCAGTTTTCAGATAAACTGCACAGCCGTCATTTTGAAAAGAATCGCTTCAAAAAAATTATTGTATACGGTCACTGAAATGTATGATAAACACCCTTTTTTGTAATCTCGATTTATTTTGTAGTTTTTCTGAACAAAAATCCCCAAAAAGCCTATTTTTTCGGCCTCTAGAGTGGCATAACCCCTTAAGATGTTTGCTAAATATATCTGCTAAAGCTGATTGGTTCGAAATTTTCTATTAGCTTTCCCCATTTCTGTACATAGACAGCATTTGTAATGATTACTTTTTTTTATACTTTTATACGAAAAATCTAATACCTGTTCTTCATCGCGAAAAAAAAATCGTAAATTCTTCGCATATGCATAGAAATATTTCAAAGTTCTTTCGGATGTCCTTACGACCAAGTATTAATTTATTATTATTATTTTTAAGTTGGATCATGCGTTGTCACCGCTGAGGTGCATTGTTCCAAAATTTCAGAGCTCTAAGTAGTCTGGAAGTGGGTGAACCTCACACTCAGTCAAGTTAAATGAAAGCTTGTAAAAACAGGTACATGTAAATAATATGAGTTGGTTTTTATTATTTTTCAAAAAATATTGATACGTTGAGGCATATAATTGGGTAGGTTTGGGTTCGTTTGTTCATTTGTTTGGGTTTGTTCGTATAATAATTGTTATATAATGTTTGTAATATATTTGCAATATCAGTTGTAATATAATTAAAAAATTAATAACAAGATTAGAATTGGGTGGGAGGGCATTTTTCAGCCGATCACAGGCATTCAGCAGCTCCCCCCACTCTACTACAACACCGTGGCAGTGGAGTGGGGGTAGCGTTAGTTTCGTGTGACATCCAGGTACCCCAGACCCCTATACCCAGCGTACCTCACAAACATGTACAGTTTTAAGGGGTTACCCCCACTTGCGGTTTTGAAAAAATCGATTTTTTTTTATTGCATTTTTTTGAAGTATAAGTATCCGGGCCCATTCTTCTGTATGGGCCCGGAATAGATGACTCTATGTAAGTTTACAAAAAAAAATATTTTCTTCGTGTAAACTGAAATTGAAACTTTAAACGCGTTTTTCTCAAAATGGCATTTCTGAAGTCGGTGACCAAGATTACTCGAACACTAATGAACCGATCTTCTTGAAATTTTGCAGGCTTATTTAATACATAAAAATGTAGTCTTTAATCGTTCGATTTTTTTTTTCGAAAAAAAATGGCCGTTTATAGCAAAAAAACGGCCGTTTTTTTTTCGTTAAAATCGAACCATTAACTTTGACTGTCCGCCATTTTGTGAAAAATGAATATTTTTTAAAATCCTTCGATTAAAGACTAGTTTATACTTATATTTGACTAAATCCATCCGCATTTTTTTTTTCAGATGATCCACTTCGCCGCAATGTTGGTCACCGCAAACCGTGTATATAATAGTATATTACGATACGTGTGACCTAAGTAGCCTATTATTGCACGGCGCGAAGTTAGCGCCCGAGCGCAGCGAGGGTGCTAACCGCCGTGCAATAATAGGCTACTCAAGTCACGAGTATCGTATACTATTTTATAGCACATGTGACATAAACCCGCCTCGGACGCGGGGAGGGGGTGTAGAGGGGGGTTCGGGGGGGCGCAGCCCCCCCGAGGGATGAAATTATTATTTTTAAACTTGCGTTAAAATATCATATAATCTTAACGTTAACCGCAAGTCAAGCACGGAAGAAAAAAAATTGAAAAACTGTCACACCAGAATAATAATTTCGATAATCCATGTACGTTTATTAAATAATGTACACAAAAGTAGGTGAAACAAGAGGAATAACTTTAATTTTTTCAACGCATGTAATTAAAACACCAATTTTACAAACTGTAACGATTTTTTTTAACCGCTTTTGTCGGTTTGCACCATCTTATTGTCAGTCCCGCATGTTCGTGTGACATTGCAATTATTCAATGTTAGATTGCTGCTAGGGCCATTGAATGCGTTATACGCTGCTGTATACAATGTTTTCGATTTACTGGGCAACAACTTTAGAGTCACCGATTTCGCTATTTCTTTTATAGCGTCTGGAACAATTTCGTTTATCTCATCTTCACTAAATTCACTTCCCGAACTGTCCATTTCTGAATGAAAATTATAATTTCCATACAACAAACTATGGGTCAGCGTTTCGTTTTGATTTCACTGTAATTTTTTCTACAACATGAAAATGTTTTTAGGAGAATCGCTAACCTATCCCTGTCTCGTTACTTGTCCGCTATGAATTTTCAAGTTTGAAATGACATTTAAAAGTATTTTCTTTTGTTTTTCATACATCTGTGAAGTTAGGCGATCGATTTTCGTACAGTGTAAAAAAGGGCTACTTAGGTCACGGAAAAGCGTGCGTAAAGTGCGGGTTTAGGTCACACTGTGCTATAAAAACATTATTTCATTGACGGCCATTTGCCACTAAACAATGTAATATTTTTCAATAAAAAAAATACTGAAAGTTCTTCAAGATGTGTTCTTTAAGATGGTATATTGATCGATTAGAAAAGTTTTGTAGTTTTCCTTAAAAAAATTCATGAAAAAGGCCTTTTTTGCGCTACAAGTGGGGGTAACGCCTCAAAGGAATTTTCAACGCTAAAAACGATAAGTGACGTTCTTTCTATAAAACCGGAACGTTTTCCAAGCGGATACGAAAGGAGACTAGGTATCCACTGAATGGGATCTTATCCCTGACTCAGCGAATCGTTAACGAATGGCGAATAAATAAAACACGTGAAATCCAATCGATCGATGATATCGTAGACTCGATAGCCGCCGATCCGAGCACGTAAATTTCGCATAAAGATGATAGTCTCCTTATCTGCTGAAGGGTAAAAAAAGCAAGTGGGATGCAAGGGTAGGAAAAAGCAAGTGGGATGAGGAAAATTTGAACGAGCGCCACTTTTTCTACTTTATGTGTTTGGCCTATGCCCTCCTTCGTGTGTACCCGGGAATATGGCTCGGTGAAAAAAAAGTACCGTTTAAAGGAATAAACATGGAACGGTGCGGCATGAAGATAGCCCATGCCGTGTAGATCCTCGTTATACGTTCTGGACAAGGCAGAAGAGCAAGATAGAGGAAGAGTATTACAATCCTCGCGATGTATTATACGAGTGACTCGTCGCGATAGTAATCTCATCCTGTTTCCTCAGGCATCACGTTGTTTTCCTCGTTTCGCGCTTTTATCTATGATACGAGCTCAGAGGAGGCAGCTCCCGCCTCACGTCTCTGCCGCTATAAAGAAATCCTCAAAGAATCCGCGAACGTTCGCCATTCTTTTTTATTCACCCTTTCTCTCACCGATGCTACTGCAATTTCAGAAATTCCCTGCAACATTGCGCCTTCATATTTCATTCCCTCGTATCAAAATTGTGGTACGAGTAAGAGGATGAGATGCTGCTATTGTCGAAAATTACAAAAATGAATTAATTGAATTCGAAAGAAATGAAATTTTACTTTAGACGCTAAAAATAGGCTGTATTCATGAATTTTTGTGATAGGTTCATATTACAGATATTAATATAAAAGTTATTACACTTAATACATACACTCTCGAAATACATTTTTTTAAATTTGTTTATTTAAGTCACGATTTATAGGTGAAAGTGGGAGTTTAAAAAATGTCCTAAAAAAACTGTAGGTCTGCGCTGTTGATGGAATCTCGGAAATGGATCGTCCGAAACAAAAATCAAACCGCTTTAGATTGAGTATATTAATGGCTATAGCGCATATCATACAATTTTTGATATATGCAAAAATAATAAAATGGCGGACATTTTTCGAAAAAAAAGAAACAAAAAAACGTGTTTTTCTCTCCGTTTTTGGCAAAAAAATTGTAAATATGAAAAAAAAATTAATCCTTGATATGCGCTATAGATAACGTTGTTGCGAGAAAAACGCATTTAAAGTTTGTTTGGGTTCCATAAATACATAAAAGACATTTTTTGTGTATTTCGAAAGTGTATTTATTAAGTGTAACAACTTTCATATAAATATCTATAATATAAACCTATCAAAAAAATTCATGAAAATAGCCTTTTTTGTGTCTAAAGTGAGAAGACCCCTTGACTGAGATGATCATCACAAATATTATATCATAAATTCATAGATTGGTATATACAATTATCACGATTGTATAATTGTATTATTGCAATAATTTTATTATTATGATTAAGGAATTATGCATAGTTGTAGAACTCGAAAAATCACTATTTTCAAAACCAATATATTTTGACAGTATATTACTTATAAATGTTCCCTGAAAATTTAAAGGTGATCAGACCGAAATTGACAAATGAATAGACTATTGTGTTGACGCCCGTCGCACCGCTCGCAGCGTCGTTCGAAACTTTAAACGCTTTCCTCTCGAAAGTACGTTTTCAAAGTCGGTGAGCAATATATCGAAAGAACTACTACATTATCTTTCTGAAAATTTCAGGGCTGTTTCTGGATGTAAAAAAAATTAGTATTTAGTCGAAGGAATTTTTTCCAATATATAGGTACCTAGTTTCACTTTGATGGACGAAAAATGCTCATTTTTTCGCAAAATTCAGGACTCTCCCTTCAAACATGCGCTATTTTCTTTCAATTTGATATTTTGGAAATTTCTTCGATCAATCATAGGATAAACTAATATACGAACGAAATCTGTTTGATTGTTTGAGTTTAAATAACTTGCTTCAGAAGGACATTGCTCGCTCCAAAAAATGTTTCTTAGAGGCAAAATATCTCAAAAAGTACTCAATTCAAGAACAAAGAACAAATTCAAGAAAAAGTACTATTCTCAAGAAGTACTGCACCGATCTTTCTGAAATTTGTTGGGCTTTTTCTAGATGTAAAAATTTTTCTCGATGTATTTGATCGAAGGATTTTTTGTCCGACATGTACTTTTGATTTGATGAATGAAAAATGCCAATGTTTTCGCAAAAATCAAGACCCTCAATTTAAACTTGCTCCATTTTCTTTCAATTCGATATTTTCAAAATTCCTCCGATCAATCCGAGGACAAACCAATACGCTAACGAAATCTATTTGATTTTTTCAGATTACAGAGTGTTCTTCTGATGATACTTCATCGAATACCCAATTTTTGTAGAAATGTATCATCACGATTTTTTTAATCCCAAAAATGAGCTGTTTTCAACTGTTACACCTAGGCATAACCCGTAAATATATTGTTTATTCTAATAATACAATTCCATTTTCTCCGACATCATTTTTTTGCGGCCACAATAAATTGATTGTTTCTCGTGAGGGCGCCGAGAATAACGTTTCTGTTTGGAAGAGATGAGAAATCCCGGGAATACAGCTCTGATTGTGCTTACGTTGCCGATTGATTAAGCACATTGATTTTATCATCCTCTTCCCAGATATCCCCTTGTAGTACCGAGGAACACACGAGAATTACTTTATTAGTGGTCAAAGGCCATTTCCTATCTCCTTACTCTCTGCACAATGGCTATAAAAATAATTCTCGTTATCGTGCGCGTGCGTCCGTGTATTGCGCGTTGCGTAGAAGTGCGAGCGAAGAAAATCCTGTCGGAGACAATTCGACGGAGATCCGGCTCCCCATTTCTTGCGGGAAAATGAATCCGACGAAAGCGCTAGGGAAATATGTATATATATATATACACACACACACACACACACACACACACACACACACACACACACACACACACACACACACATATATATATATATATATATATATATACATTTATATATATATATATGTATATATATATACACATCCGGATGAGCGTACAACCCCCGTCCGAATGGACTCAAATTTATGAGTTTCTGCCACCCACACACGTGCATACCTTCGTACGATACCACATAGAGCATACGAATGGTTCGGCAAGCCCTTTTGTACGCGGAGTTCTGACCGAGCTCTGTCTAACACGGAACATCACTTTGGTATCCGCCTTTGATTTTGATAGAACTCGTGTATACGATAGAGCATAAAAAACTATTAGATAGTTTCGAGGAGTGAAACGGCCCCTTAGAATAAAGGGGTGTTTTCTGCATTTGTGAAATTCGTGACCTCGAGAATGTAGCAAATGGAAATTTCGCCAAAGTCTTTGTCACGTTTGGCAAAATGTGATAGTAGGGCATAAAAAAACGATTAGATAGTTTTAAGGGGCTATATCCGTGCGAACGCTGAACATTTGGGTGATATCGGGAATTTTTTGGAAGAAAAGTACTCAATTAAATGTTTCGGAAAATTAAGAATATATTTGGCTATATTTGACCTATATTACATGATTTTTTCATAGAAAAGTATTGTGATCCAAGCGACTTAGGCGCTGCCTTCGGAGGCGCCAAAAAAAGTTCCTCCACTGCTGACATGATTCCGGCCGATTGAGTAGCTGAAACCGAAAAAGGAAAAAATGTCGTGAAAACTGGAAGGTATTTCCTGTACAATGACGCAGGATTTTCGAAAAATATCGAAATCTAACAAAATGGCGTAGTTATGAAAAAAGTTTGTTTTCTTGCCTATAAAATGGTCGTTTTTTCAATGCCAAATCCCCAATTTTCATCCAATCAAAAATATCCTACGTTATTGTATAGTAGGTATATTTAAAAGTACTCAGTTCAAATTTCAAGTCAATCGAATAATTGCTCTTTGAGGTACAATGTCAGCAAATTTGAAAAATCTTATTCCGAGAAAAACGCGTTTAAAGATTTATCTATCGATTTTCGCAAGATAAACTGTCATAAAAGGCAAAAAAAAAACAATTTTTTTTAAGTTTCACACTGGTATAGCCCCTTAAGTAGTGAAACCACCCCTTAGAATAAAGCATGTCAAGGGCTAATTTACAGTTCCACCCGCAAGCAGTCCACTTGTTTCAGTGAAACAGAAAAGGACATTCTTCTGATGACAAACTAAAATCCACAAAATCAGAAATCCGCTGCAATGCCATTTGCAAATTTTTGGAAAGTGAAAAATTTGTCGAAAAATCATCAGATAATTATTAATAACAAATAATCTATGCAATATAAAAAAAATCCTACGTACTTCCACAGACAATGTATTTTTCAAGATATATTCAACATTTCAAGTGAATCGGTTGAAAATTGTCTGAGTTACGTTTCCGGCCAACGTAAAAAAAGAAGTTTTGAGACAAACTCTGCACAGCCGCCATTTTGAAATTAATCGCTTCAAAAAAATTATCGTATACAGGCACTGATATGTATGATAAACACCCTTTTTTGCGAACTCGATTTATTTTGTAGTTTTTCCGAAAAAAAATCCCCAAAAAGCCTATTTTTCGGCCTCCAGAGTGGCCTAAGGCCTTGAGAATCCAAATTTTTTTCGCACTTTGGCGACAAAAAGTTTCCTCGTTCAATCGCCGCTCACTTATTTCGACTCGTGCATACATGCAGCGAGGAAGTTCTTGAGCAACGAGATGTCTTCAAGGCCGGAGAATCGAGAAAGTATCGCGAAAGAAATATTTTCCATCCGTTTCTAGGTCCACAAAGAACCGTCCTGTACGTGAAAATGACGTTGGGCAATGATGAGGAGAAGAGCGGTACGAAGAGCCCAGAATTGAACGAAGAATTGAACGCGAGGGGAAAAGCTCTTTCCGGGCGTTTATATGTGTATCCACTCGCGCATACGCTCTGTGTAATACTCTCGCTCGTCTCCGACGAAAACCCCTCTCGGTTTGCCGGGTGTAACGCCACATTAGGAACGTTGAACATGCGCCAAATACGATGCGGGGCGCAGTTACTTTAATATTTCTTTTTACTCGTTTTATTTTCCGTTTTTTTTTTCTTCAACTTCTCTTCTTCGTCCCTGGTCTGCGCTCCTCCCGGTTTTCGCGTCTCTGTGCACCATCAGCCGTGGAGAACGAGGCGCCCGAGCTTCTAAATAGTTATAAGAGAGTGTGTGCCAAGTGGTATACGTGCATCCGGAATAAATTAAATTGGCTGCCCACCACGTGCATTTCCAGCATGAAAGAAGACTACAGAGATGCCTATACACGCGCACTGCTGCGGATGTCTGTGGGCCCGTGTACATTTACATATCGCATATACACGTGTACTATTTTCATTTATCCGAACAGAGCTCCGAATATCTTTGTACACATGTATGAGTCTGTGGGTGAAAATGGGAAGGGAAAGGCGCAAGAAAATATACGAGGGTGGAAGGGTCTTTGCTATCATGATATTTGCTTAGCACGAGCTCGTACGTACTTCCCGAACTGAGTGCACATTGCTCAGCTATTTTTGCTCGTGCCTCGACTGGGAAAAATAATGCAAAGGTATTGCCCGAACATTGGTGTCCATTTTCCAACGTTTTCTGTGTTTTCGGTGTTTCGGTCGTGAAGGACTAACGAGGAACATCTCTTAAGGGGTTACCCCCACTTCCGATTTTGAAAAAATCGATTTTTTTTATTGCATTTTTTTGAAGTATAAGTATCCGGGCCCATACTTCTGTATGGGCGCGGAATAGATGACTCTATGTAAGTTTACAAAAAAAAATATTTTCTTCGTGTCAACTGAAATTGAAACTTTAAACGCGTTTTTCTCAAAATGGCATTTCTGACGTTGGTGACCAAGATTACTCGAACACTAATGAACCGATCTTCTTGAAATTTTGCAGGCTTATTTAATACATAAAAATGTAGTCTTTATCGTTCGATTTTTTTTTCGAAAAAAAATGGCCGTTCTATAGCCAAAAAACGGCCGTTTTTTTCGTTAAAATCGAACCATTAACGTTGACTGTCCGCCATTTTGTGAAAAATGAATATTTTTTAAAATCCTTCGATTAAAGACTAGTTTATACTTATATTTGACTAAATCCATCCGCATTTTTTTTCAGATGATCCACTTCGCCGCAATGTTGGTCACCGCAAACCGTGTATATAAAAACATTATTTCATTGACGGCCATTTGCCACTAAACAATGTAATATTTTTCAATAAAAAAATTACTGAAAGTTCTTCAAGATGTGTTCTTTAAGATGGTATATTGATCGATTAAAAAAGTTTTGTAGTTTTCTTTAAAACAATTCATGAAAAAGGCCTTTTTTGCGCTACAAGTGGGGGTAACGCCTTAAGTGTCCACCTTCGATTTTGTTGAAACTCAGATATGTGATGAGGCATTGAAAACCATGAGACACGTACTTTTTTTAATTAACAGTGAAAATGCTTTGAAAACTGTATGTGTTTGTTGAGGCAGGCTGGGTCTGAGTTAGCTGGATGTCACACGAAACTGACGCCACCCCCACTCCACTGCCACTGTGCTGTAGTAGAGTGGGGAGAGCTCCGACATGCTGAATGCCTGTGATTCGTTGAAAAATGCCCTCTCCCTACCGAATTCTAATCTTGTTATTAATTTGAAAATTATAATATAACTTGTATTACAAGTATATTACAAAAATTATATCACAGTTATTATACAAACCCAAACGAACCCAAACAAACATAATTACATACCTCAGTCTATCAATATTCTTTGAAAAATAATAACAACCGACTCATATTATTTACATGTATCTGTTTTTTTATTACCCGAAAAGTCTGATTACATTTTGAATGCCATGAAATAGTTGCACATTGTGCAATATCTACAGATTTTATATCGGCGAAAAAACGTGCTCAAGGGGCTACCCCTGAAACAAAGGGAGAAAAACATCCCTTAATTTAATTTTGTTTCAATACTTCTATAGTGGATTTTTCATTGCTTTACATTAGAAAAAATTTGATTTTTGTTTGATTCAGATCTGTACACTGCTTGTGGGTGAAACTGCAAAGTCACCCCTCGACACGCTTTCTTTGAGGGGTGTTTTCACCTCTTAAAAACGTTTTTCCACTGACAAAAGAATTACGTGTCTAATAGTTTTCAATGATTTATCACGGATATGACTTTCAACAAAATCGAAGGCGGACACTAAGGTATTTCTTGCGCGGAGGGCCGTATTTTGTGGGGGTATATTTTCTTTAAACATTTCGACTGTTTTTATTATCATTACGAAATCGGTAGTTTATTCGACACGCGTGAGCAGTTGATATCAGGCTTCTAGAGTTATTAAGTGTATAAATTGCGAAACAGAAATGGGACCAACATGTCATCTCCACAAAGCGCCGTACAAATGAGACGATTTTTAGTCATAATTTTTCGTTAAAGGTTCGATAACTTAGCTTAAAATGTTACCAGCGTGCTGAGATGTATTTTTACTTCATTATCGACGAAAATCAGTTACAGTCGAACCTCGATATAACGAATCTCTAGGGAAGTTCTTCATATGAAGTTTTCGTTATATTGAGGTTTCGTTATATCGAAGTCATGTTCCTCAAAATATTTTAAAATATATATATATATATATATATATATATATATATATATATATATATATATATATAGATATATATATATATATATATATTAGTACTATAAATATCGCGATATTTTTTAACGAAAGAAAGGTTATTTCGTTAAAAAATTACAGCCATTTTGACAAGCAATTAGCAATTAGAGCATAATGTATATTATTATGTCGTTGTATCAAGGTTTCGGGTGTCTATCGAAAGGGAATGGACCAATCTTCGTTATATCGAGGATTTCCTTATATCGAGGTTCGACCGTAATTGTTGAATATTCGTGTTCGTGAAAGGAGTACCTTAAGGGGTAACGTGGGTTTGAAAATTTAAAAAAATCCATTTTTTTAAATTTTACTATCCAATAGTACAATACGTCTAGAATATTCTCCCAAAGTTTTAAGTCAATCGGAGTAAAAGTCTATGCCTTTGGGAACTCCCCCCGTTGGGAAAGACCGGCCGGGAGTGCCGCAGGTATAGCGCATTTTTCTCAAAATACTATTTTCGAAGTCGGTGGACACGATTTTCAAAAACGAATGTACCGATGAATTGAAAATTTGCACACTTCCTCAAAATAGCATTGACTAGTTATTGAACGAAGGTTTTCTTTTGATTAAATTCCCCAAATTTTTTTATGATTTTTTTTTTGAATATTATTGAAATGTTGCTCTTTTTATGTGCTTAACATTTTGAATAAAATAATTTATATGGCATAATTTTTTTAATGGAGAAAATATGGTTTTTTTGGTTTCGAAACCCACGTAACCCCTTACGTGATGTTTCTTGTAAGAGCAATGACTTTTCCGGAATAATTCGTCGTGACCTTACGAGGGTGTTTTCTTTTCTAGCTGCTACGTAGGGCCTCGTCAAAGGACACACAATGTTCGGCAATGTCACGTGCCAATTGCCAAACTACTATATCCGTGCGAATGTTGGATAATTGACGAGATCTTGTCACTTTGGCAAAATGAAGACGATTAAAAGAAGCGTAGTCGCCCGACTAAAAATTCTGGACGTCAGCAAGGGCTGACAAAAAAAAGTGCCAAACATATCTGGATGCCCTTCGAAAAAAAGTTGCTTCATAGCCGCGGGAATGAAAAAGTCTTGAACACGAGAACTAAGATATACCTGCATGAATTTTTATGAGTAGGAATAAAAGAACGAAAGACCCGATACACTCTCTTGCCTAGGTAAAGAGATCCGCGGCATAAATCCTCGATACCCGCACCATCTGCATCGTAAATCGTGCACGGAGGTTATTCGCGAAGGATACGCAATGAGAAGAGCGAAGCGAGGAGTCCACGAAAGGAGGTCATCGAGTGGAGTAAGACTGATGTGTGGAAGCAGCACGACGATGGGAAAAGGTGCGGGTCCGGGCAAAAGTGTAATGGCACTTTGTATGCCTCGCTCGCACGAACGACGAGAGAGAGAGAGCACAGTTCGTTGAACAAAACTCCCGAGCTTAAGGCAAAGGGCCATGAAAGATTCTCGAGAGGTTCAATGATCCACCATTTTTATCTCTCGTCCCAACGCGCCCGATACGAGAACACGATCAATCCAATAAAATATATACGGGATGAAAAGTTCGCGAAAGAAAAAGGCACTTGAACTCGTACTTCCGAAATTGTTTTATTTCATATCGGCTGAAAAAAGATCCGGAAGTAGAGGCAATACAATAAGAATCAGTCACGGGTGAAAAACTTTTAAACGATCTATTTATGTTTGAACATTTGTGTTTAAGTCTTCGCGGTCACACGTCCTGGTCACACGCTGGTCACAGGGGGTCGCAATGACCCCAGCCATACTTCAAACGATTGCTGCGTTTGCCGTATCCTTCGGAACGGCGCATAAAAATTCAGGATATTAGTTTGAACATTCTAGAATGTCGCATTCTCGGTATTATATTTTAGTCGAATTTTCAAATGGCGGGAAAAAATCAACAAAGGGTCTAAACGTAGAAAAGCCTTTTTTTACTTAAATAAATCATAACTCTGGCAGTTTTCAATTTTTGTCATAAAATGTTAGGGTGGTACTCCTGAGATATGATAGTTTAAGGGAAAAAATAGCTCCATAGAAGAAATAGTCTAAGGACAAAAATAGCTCCACGTCCAACCCTAGTCTGTACTTACAAAGGGTACACCACAGCATCGTTAGAAGGCAGTCTAGTCGCCTTGGCCGCCAATAACTTTTAATAGTAATTTTGGGTTACAGTTGCGCTTGGGGTCATTTTGACCCCGGGTTACCGCGGGGGGTTAAATTAGTCCGTGTATGTAGATTTGAGCATACAAGACAAGATGATCAATCGTTAGACATGCATGTGATGCAAATAATGTGATTTATTGGGAGTACAAATAATTCTCCGCCGTTTGACAAAATATGGCCCCACCAGGAGGTTATGGTTGCAATTGTCAGATGGTAAACGTCATGTACGGTTGGACATCTGGCAAGACCATAACCTTGAAATATTAACGATTTTGAATCAGCATCACATAATTTTTTTCGTGCGAAAATGTCAAGTTTTGAGCCGAATCAGCGGCATTTGCGGGAACTTTTGATTTACTTCGTTAATTTGAAGAAATCTACAGCTGGGGCGCATCGATTGCTCGTAGAAGCATATCGTAAGGCTGCTTTAAGTGAGAGAAGGTGTCGTGAGTAGTTTCAAAAGTTTAAGGAACGGTGAGTTTGACGTCGGGGACAAAGAACGTAGCGGAAGGCCGAAAGTGTACGAAGACGCAGAATTGGAAGCATTATTGGAGGGAGATTCGTGCCAAACGCAAGAAGAACTTGCACTTACATTAACCTTTTAAAGACGGGAGTGGTCGATATATCGACCAGCCAGGGGGCACATAATATTTAAGGCGTTACCCCCACTTGTAGCGCTAAAAAGGCCTTTTTCATGAATTTTTTAAAAGAAAACTACAAAACTTTTTTAATCGATCAATATACCATCTTAAAGAACACATCTTGAAGAACTTTCAGAAATTTTTTTATTGAAAAATATTACATTGTTTAGTGGCAAATGGCCGTCAATGAAATAATGTTTTTATATACACGGTTTGCGGTGACCAACATTGCGGCGAAGTGGACCATCTGAATAAAAAAATGCGGATGGATTTAGTCAAATATAAGTATAAACTAGTCTTTAATCGAAGGATTTTAAAAAATATTCATTTTTCACAAAATGGCGGACAGTCAAAGTTAATGGTTCGATTTTAACAAAAAAAACGGCCATTTTTTGGCTATAAAGCGGCCATTTTTTTTCGAAAAAAAAAAATCGAACGATTAAAGACTACATTTTTATGTATTAAACAAGCCTGCAAAATTTCAAGAAGATCGGTTCATTAGTGTTCGAGTAATCTTGGTCACCGACTTCAGAAATGTCATTTTGAGAAAAACGCGTTTAAAGTTTCAATTTCAGTTTACACGAAGAAAATATTTTGTTTTGTAAACTTACATAGAGTCATCTATTCCGGGCATCAAAAAAAAACTGCACTTCAAATTGCACTTCAAAAAAAAATGCAATCAAAAAAATCGATTTTTTCAAAATCGCAAGTGGGGGTAACCCCTTAATGTTTTTCACGGAAAATTTCATACATTGAATATGGCCGAAATATTGTGAAAATGTCTGGATGTTTTTTCGACCTTGAACATTGCTATTTTAAGGTCATTTTTCGGCCTAACAGTTGGCGTACCTATACAGGGTGTCTAATTTTGACCAGAACTGAAATTGGATGATATTTAAGGATTTTTAAGGCAAGGAATGGGGATTTTTTCATGACAGTATGACTTTCTGGCATAGAAGTATACTTAATGATTCTACAGTGCGACCGATTTTCTAAATTTTTATATTGTTATTTTGCTCTTTCAAACAGATGTGTGTTGTATGCCAATAAAAAGTATACGGAATAAACGAAAAGTCACCGAACTGTACAATTCCATATGTAATAAAAAATGTGAGACAAACATAATTTCAAGATTGCTGTAAATAAATATATTTTGGGAATATCCAGAAAAAATAGTACATACATTCAGGAACTTTGAGTAATATCATCTAGTTGCTTTACACGAATAACAAAGAAAAACTAATATGTTGAGATAACGCATCATTTTCTTTTACTTTCTTCTATTTTATTTTCTATCGATTCGATGTTCGCTTCTCTATCGGCAAGTACCACAAAGTTAGTTCACATTGAATATAGACTCAACGATAATTTAGTAGGGTATAATAATTCAGGTAGACTGGTAATTTTTCTGACTTTTTCAGGGTCGAGTGTAATTTCATGACATTTAAGGGGTTACCCCCACTTGCGATTTTGAAAAAATCGATTTTTTTTATTGCATTTTTTTGAAGTATAAGTATCCGGGCCTATACTTCTGTATGGGCCCGGAATAGATGACTCTATGTAAGTTTACAAAAAAAATATTTTCTTCGTGTAAACTGAAATTGAAACTTTAAACGCGTTTTTCTCAAAATGGCATTTCTGAAGTCGATGACCAAGATTACTCGAACACTAATGCACCGATCTTCTTGAAATTTTGCAGGCTTATTTAATACATAAAAATGTAGTCTTTAATCGTTCGATTTTTTTTTTCGAAAAAAATGGCCGTTTTATAGCCAAAAAACGGCCGTTTTTTTCGTTAAAATCGAACCATTAACTTTGACTGTTCGCCATTTTGTGAAAAATGAATATTTTTTAAAATCCTACGATTAAATACTAGTTTATACTTATATTTGACTAAATCCATCCGCATTTTTTTTTCAGATGATCCACTTCGCCGCAATGTTGGTCACCGCAAACCGTGTATATAAAAACATTATTTCATTGACGGCCATTTGCCACTAAACAATGTCATATTTTTCAATAAAAAAATTACTGAAAGTTCTTCAAGATGTGTTCTTTAAGATGGTATATTGATCGATTAAAAAAGTTTTGTAGTTTTCTTTAAAAAAATCATGAAAAAGGCCTTTTTGCGCTACAAGTGGGGGTAACTCCTTAAGATTTTTCATGACTTTTCAGGTCGGTAGACACCCTGACTATAATAACTGGCGTCCTTGGAATATTCTTCAGGATGACATTTAAAACAGATATGCCTATTTTGTTGTGCTCATTGCATCCACAATGTGAGTATATAAATTTCGAGGCCAAACTAGCAGAGGGAAAAAAATTGACCTTAAAGTGGCGATTTTCAAGGTCAAGGATGTCACCAGGATTTTTTAAATCATTTTTCCCATATTCAGCGCATCAAATTACATAGGATTACGCTTTCGAACGTTTTTAAATAAATTTTTAGAATTGGACTTTTCTTTGCGGACGGGGCTGGTCGATTTATCGACCAGCAGTTAGGCTTGGGACTCCAATTGAGAAATTCATCGATTTTATTGATATATTTCATGTAAAAAAAGTCGATTTTAATGGAAATTTCCCCGTCCTTAAAAGGTTAAGAGTGACTCAACAAGCAATTTCACATTGTTTAACGGGTTACGCGCATTTAGAAATTAAAAAAACGATTTTTTAAATTGCATTTTCGGAATGTACAAATGTATGAGTATATTCCCTGAAAATTTCAAATCGATCCAGCGAATATTCTCGGAAATACACACATATTCGTAAGGACGCTCGGAGCGCTACAAAGTTGACTGTTGAAACTTCAAACGCGTTTTTCTCAAAACGGTGTTTTCAAAGTCGGCGAGCACGATTTCTCAAAAACGGTTCAACCGATCGGTCTGCAATTTTAACACAACCTTGTCAGATATATTCTTTAGGTATTGATCGAAGGAATAAGATTTCCGATAATTATTTCCATATTTTTTCAACGATTTAACGAAAAAAATTTGGTCAAAAATCGAAATAGTTTCTTTCCGGAGCCACCATTTTGTCAAAAATTAAAATTTCGACTATTCCTTCGATCAATACCTGGATTCATCTATCCCCTAAAAGAATCTTTTTGGTTTTTTCATTTTAGATAATCCAAACCGGAGATACTTTGCTCGCCGCCGGACACTTTTTTCGGGGACCTCCAGGAGACTTCCTACAGGAGCAATGTTGATGAATATATTTGAAAATAAAAAATGCCAATCTAAAGCTAAAAGATGCCACTACACTGCCTAATACTTTTCGTTTTGCCCAAATGAAATCCTTTTCCAGAAAAAAAAATCGTGAAAAAACGACTTTTTTGGCCGTGCAACTGCGTACAACGCCTTAAAATTGTTGGGAATGATTCAAAAGCAAGGAAATTGGGTTCCATATGAACTGAAGCCTGGAAACGTTGAACGCCAATTTGCACATGTGAAAGGCTGCTTGCCAGGCATAAGCAAAAGGGTCACTCATAACACTCAATTGGGAAGTTCTACCCCACCCGTCGTATTCACCGGACATTGCTCCCTCTGACTATCATTTATTTCGATCGATGACGCACGGCCTGTCTGAGCAGCACTTCACATCGTATGAAGATAACAAAAATTGGGTCGATTTGTGGATAGCCTCAAAAGATGAAGCGTTCTTCCGAAGCGGTATCCATATGCTACCAGGAAGGTGGGAAAAGGTAGTGGCTGGCCATGGACAATACTTTGAATAAAACATCAAGTACCGTTCTTTCACATGAATGCCCAATTTTTTATTTAAAGAACGGCGGAAACTTATTTGTACTCCCAATACTTTTGACAGTTTGATAGTTCAGCGCCAGCGGCACTTCAACAGCACTTCACTACAAATATAAATTCATTTAGCTGTTCAAGACCCAATTGAGTAAAAAATGAAGAATTGAAATTTGGCTTGAATAGTGTTACCAAGGACATCATTTCCGGACCATAAAGTGTCGCCTTGACGCGCAATATCCCTTATATATGGGTGTATATAGTCCCAAAAGCGCCCGCTTTGCTCGACGACCGCAACCGTACAATTTCCTGCATTGGCGGACGCAGTCATTCTCGACTGCAAGTCTCTGGGCAAGCACCCAATAGGAACAGGGAGTCGTAGACAGAGAGAGAGAGGGAGAAAGAGAGAGAGAGAGAGAGAGAGAGAGAGAGAGAGAGAGAGAGAGAGAGAGAGAACATAGAGCATACCCATCTTCGATATATCTCATCACACCGCACGAAAATCTACACGGATTTCGATCTGGTAAACTGCGTTAACTGTCTCTAGCACACAGTCCATTCAAAGTCTATTTGTCCATTGCAACGATGTATACAACGATTCAAAGACCGAATCAAGCCGGAAGCAACAAGGCTTGCTAAACTTTCTCGAAGACGAAATACATCAGCTCTGGTTCATCGTGAATCCGATTTCATCATGAACCAGTACAAACCGATTTTCGAATGTGCGAATCTGTGTTAGCTGAAGTTTAGGATTTCCTAGTGAATACATTCAGTCGAAGTATCGCTAGAACAGTTCGCGTATCTGCCTGTTGCGGACAGACGGAAGCCTCTATCTACGAATCAATACGAAGCTTCTCGAAATTCGTATGGGGGAACCGAGAGAAAGATCCATTGGTTTTCACGAAGTCCAAAAACTCGAGAAATGAGTGTAAATGATGTGAAACTTATGGATCTCGTTGCATTCGTCATTTCATCTTCTGATATTCTCTTCACACGTAACACGACTGGATATTTATTATGAATTTACTTTTTTTTTCATTAGTGTCCAAAAACGTGGATTTTTACTAAACAAAACCTTCGTAAAACCTTGATTTTCATAACAGATAGCGAGAGACACCTCGTTCAAACTTATACATCAAAATATCCCCGAAAATAACATTTTATTCTATGCTGATCGAGAATTTTGTCCGACCTCAAACATCTGTGTCTAGTGAACAGAAGTTGATGACTGTTCAAGAATTAAAAATGAAGATGGATCGTATATACTTTTCAAAGTATTTTCCGAATTTTGGTAAAAAATTCAGAAGGAATGCCCATCAGACATATACAAAGAAATCGTGAACATTTTTCAGCTGATTTTTCACAGAAGGAGGAAAGGAAGGGGATAAAAATTTGATAGACTTCATTGTAAATACGGTGGTCTTTGTTACGTTGAATTTGATAAAAAATATAATGAAAATTAGTTTTCCATTTTTTGTAGTGAAATTTCGGATTTCTATTGGACAATATCATCCTTGGACAGAAGATAAAACGCGGTGAAAAAAATGCACTCAATTACGAAAACGAAGAACGTTTTTCCCAAATTACATCTAACTCGGCAGGGAGAAGAATATATTACGAAAGTGTACGTGAGCTGATGGAATATCTGTGAAAGTACGGTGTGTCATCGTTCATTTTTTATTTTTTTTTTAGTTTTTTTACGTTGAATTTATCGCAGTTTCATTTATAGGGAAGATCCGGGCTGTTCGCTATGCCCGGATCTTCCCTATAATTGAAACTACGACAAATTCAACGTAAAAAAGCATTTTAAAAAAACGAAAAATGAACGATGACATACCGTACTTTCGCAGATATTCGATCAGCTCACGAACACTTTCGTAATATATTCTTCTTTAATCCTTCGTAAACCTACGTACAATCGAGGTCTTCCGCGGTGAAAACCGTCGATCAATTAATCCCCTATTCAGCTGCAAACGTTACGATGCGATAAAACGTACAATAGCCATGGAAATCCAGGACAAACGTGGCCTGTGAATTTGCTTGATTACCGTACGTAGTTCGAGCCTCATTAGAGCCGAAACTACTGACGGAGCTCTTCAACCCCAGCGGCATAGAATTCCACTAGGATCCCGAAATGTTCGACCCTCTGTGTTCGAATAACTATCGATCAAGGCTCTATCGAACTATCGATCATTGGGACGAGAATTATTTTTTGCAATTTTGAGGCATTTTTTAAACTGAGAAATAATGATTCTATATTTATCAAACTGTAGATATACATCAACATTTATTATAATGATTCTACATTCATCAAACTGTAGACGTACATCAACATGTACATTTAAGTATACGAAACCATTTTTTGAAAATTCATTTATCTGAAAAATGGCGGAGCTGTGGCAGAGTCCTACAGCAAGATGGCCGCGACAGTTGCAAATCGGCCTGCAGACTAGCTTCCCGTAGACTTTATTTCCAAAAAAATTCTAAAAAATGTTCAGTTAGAACATGTAGAATTTCTATTTAACGCTAATTAAAATCACGAAAATGCAAATTTAAGATAACGGCACGCATTTACGAAAAAAAAATCAAAGTTTCACGCAAAATTTCTGTAAAATTTGGTTTAAAAAAGGAGTTTTTTGTCTAATTTTTCAAAAACAATTCTCGTCAAGTAGAAAACAGCAATATTATCAACATTTCTACCAACTTTCAATTCAATCGGCATCATCGTTTTTTAGTAATCCTGCACGCCCATTTCGAAAATGCAGTTTTAAGAGAAAAAAAGTGTTTAAAGTTTACATAGAATTTGAATCAAATTGTACTAGGTACTTACGGTAACGAATTACTTAACTAATCTGCTACAAAGCAATTTAATTATCAATTACAGTGGTAATTGTAATTATTAATTGTTAACTTAATTATTTTTTGCCCATCTCTATTTGCCCCTCCGCCCTCTCGCTTCTACCCAAGTGAAAAAATTTTATGATGTTTGTATAAAAATTATATAAAACAAATTCTATAAAAATATTGTACGAAAATGGATATATAAAATTCTCTTAGATTCTATATACTGCTCAAGAATCTCATGTGAGTGCGTATAGGAACTGCAGAAAAATGCTGTATATGAAATTTCTGGAGGTTTGCAATAAAATTATATGAATATAAAATTTTACACTTTTTGGATCTCTACATATATTCTTCCATATATAAAAGACAATTTTTGTTTTTATTAAGAAAAAGTATACAACAAAAGCTATAAAGATATTATATGAAAATATGCACATATAAAATCCTCATAGATTCTGTATACTTCTTAAGACTCATTCGACTGCATAGGTGGTGAGGCCGCAGCCTTGACGGGCTGTACCGTTTGAAATTTTTCGAATTTCGCTTTGAAACTTTCGGAAAATATTCTGACATATATAGCACTATCATTTTAAAAAATCTATTTTTATCGTAAATGTATATTCCGCCTTGAGTATTTCAACAAAGCGGATTCATTTAATTTGCCTATTTATTTCGTGAAGAAACGTATGAAAGAAAGTATATCTTGTCCAAGCGAATATCCGGAAAAAGTGTAATATTCGAAAAACTCGAGGAATATCGATGGAACGTGCACAGAAAGAAATGTCAGAAGTTCCAATGGATAAATGCACGATATATATTTATTGCGCAGCGTCTAGCACGTAGAGAGGAGCATACTGGGGAAAAAGGGGAGAGAAAATGTCCGAGTATTTTTCCAGCAGCATCCGAGAGAAAGACCACGAGGAGAGACGAAAGAAATATTTGGGATATATTTGTGTCGTATACATGTGTCTACTTTGAAATACTTTAAAACGATGGGCTCGTGTCCAGCATGAAAGTATCACAGACATCGCGCTCCGATCTCTATTCTGCGTTACCAGTGCACTTCTGGGACGTTCCAGCTATCTTTTCTTCTCTTTCCCTCTTGCCCTCAGTTTCCTTCTAACGCTCCTCGACGGACACAAAAAGAGAAGATCCCTTGCTCGGGTGCCACGTATGTTGCACTTTCATGTACTCCCACATAGGGTGCACGGTACACGGTCTGCATGTGACACTACAGGATGTGTCAAAAACTCGACGTGACCTTTTTCGTGTTATCGCATTGCGCAAATGCATCCGGAAATGCCGAAGGATTCATCATTTTTATACGCCCATCGATGCCGAAGAAAATGCATATTTCCATGACACGGAATATGATGAACATCCGTTTTCTAGTCTAAACTGTAGACGTCTCTTATTTTTTTTTTTTGTTTGATGATAAGTACCGTTTTTCAAATCCAATTTGGCAGAAAAAATAAGCAATTTAAGGGGTCTTCTCATTTTAGACGCTAACAAAGGCCATTTTCATGATTTTTTTGATAGGTTTATAGTATAGATATTGATATAGAAGTTGTTACACTTGATAAATATACTTTCGAAATACATTTAAAAAATGTTTTTTATGTATTCATGTAAGCCAAACAAACTTTAAAAGCGTTTCTCTCGAAACAACGTTTTTCAACGGCTTGTTGATAAAATCTTCGAAGCTACTGAACCGATCCTTATGAAATTTTAACCACGTATTCTTTACAACTATACCTATAGCGTATATCAAGGATTTAAAAAAATTCTATATTTATCATTTTTTGCCAAAAACGGTGAAAAAAACACGTTTTTTTGTTTTTTTTTCGAAAAATGTCCGCCATTTTGTTATTTTTGCATATATCAAAAATCGTATAATATGCGCTATAGCCATTGACATACTGAATCTAAAACCGTTCGATGTTTTGTTTCGGATGATCCATCTCCGAGATTTTATCAACAGCGCAGGCCTACAATTTTTTTAGGCCATTTTTTAACTACCATTTTCGTCTATAAATAGTGATATCAATAAAAAAAAATTTTAATGTATTTTGAAAATGTATTTATTAAGTGTAACAACTTTTATATCAACATCTATAATATGAACCTATAAAAAACATTCGTGAAAGTAGCCTTTTCTAACATCTAAAGTGAGAAGACCCCTTAATGTTCACATTTATTTCCTGAATTATAATTGCGTGACCACTGATCCATTTTGTATACAGTATCTGTTTCGAATTGCCTGTACATTATCTCCGGAAAAGAAGTGTCCTCTGTCTTTTTTCCCTCATTGATTCGAGTTCGACAGTTACCATTTATTGTTTAAGACAGGTAAAACGAGCCGGAAAAAATTGTCCGACGTATCACAGACTCGAACGATTCGTTCGTGTCCTATTGCTGAACTAATCATTGGGGCTAAAAGTGTATCAGTCGCTTTTTATAAACTTTTAAAACCACTCATGTACTTCGATCTGTACTCACACCAATTTATCCGTAGTTACATATGTAATATGGATATGTATCATGTATATGCAGAGCACGATAGTGTATTTTACTTTATGTAAGAAAAATACTAAGAATGAATAAATAAGATATTTTTCGCAATAAGCAATCGAATAATGTTGGTTTTAATTTATAAAAAACACAAAATAAATTTTATAATTCATGTTAAAAAAATACCTTTTCTATCCGTTCAACGAACTTGCCAAACGGTAGCCGCCATAATGGATTCCGACGTGATGTCATTGACATAGTAAACAAAGAAACCAGCATACGTATTACTCTTTAACCTGTGAAAGAAAGCGTCAACAACTGTATATTTTCGTTTGTTATAGTTAACTGTACATTTTCAAATAATTATCTGTTCCTCAAAAAAGAACAACTGAGCCTTCTTCGAACTATGACTTTGGATCACTTTTTGCAAGTTTTCACCAAGTCTTCCTCATATTTATATCAATTGGCATTGTAATCCACAACATTTCCGGTGTTTTTACACTAGTATTCTAGCATTTAGGAACAACACACCAATGATGGGGATTGTAACTCACGTTTAACCAAAAAAATGTACGTATTCACAATTGGCGCAGCGTCGATGTTTATCATGCAAGTGACGTCACGAACGGAAGCAGCATGGCGGCTAGCGTTTTCGCGGGGAAATTTGAAATGTAAAATTTTAATTCAATTTTATGGCACTTATCGATTTGATAAAATAGGAATCAAATTTCTAGTAATTTGTTACCACCAAAGGATCAAATTGAGACACCTTTAAAACAAGACGTAATACCCTATTGGTCCATTCGAGCCTTGGAAACATGAACGACTGATAGAAGTGTGTGTTTTGGGTCTGCGCTAGGACTATACCTGTTCATGCCTTTTACATTACCGTAGTGCAGAGCAAGGCAGGAGAGAGAGAGGCAAAGAGAGAGGAACGAAGGATACGACAGACAAAAAACAGGAGGAATAGAGCAATGGAGAGAGAGGGGGGGAAGGGAGGGATAGCGATTCACCGCGAGATCCTTGCTGATACCAGTCTGCCCAGTACATCTAGGGGTTCCAACGGGGAATAGAAAGGCTTCCGGACATATACGAGTACTGTTCGTGGATAACGGGGCATGATAAGGAAGCACGCGAAGCACAAACTGATAGGAGATGATACAGCGTGGGTGAGAGAATTGCATTGGAAAAGTCTCCCCCCAAGATAAAGAGACTGAAAGACAACGAAGCGATTGCACTGGACCCATATTTGTATGCAGTTTGGATGATTTGTCATCATCGTAAAAAGAATGATACCACGATACTCGTGCTTGAGGTCACGACCGAGCGTTATAATCACCTTATGTTAACACCCCAAACAGTAATAGCGATGAGATATGAAATAATTATCAAGATTTCTGATGACATCGATTTTTCAAGTATCGATGAGCTATCGAGAGATCCATTGCTGATGCCATTGCTGATCCATGCTGATGCTGTGCACGAGAAGCACAAACTGATAGGAGATGATACAGCGTGGGTGAGAGAATTGCATTGGAAAAGTCTCCCCCTAAGATAAGGAGACTGAAAGACAACGAAGCGATTGCACTGGACCCATATTTGTATGCAGCTTGGATGATTTGTCGTCATCGTAAAAAGAATGATACCACGATACTCGTGCTTGAGGTCACGACCGAGCGTTATAATCACCTTATGTTAACACCCCAAACAGTAATAGCGATGAGATATGAAATAATTATCAAGATTTCTGATGACATCGATTTCTCAAGTATCGATGAGCTATCGAGAGATACATTGCTGATGCCATTGCTGATCCATGCTGATGCTGTGCACGAGAAGCACAAACTGATAGGAGATGATACAGCGTGGGTGAGACAATTGCATTGGAAAAGTTTCCCCCCAAGATAAGAAGACTGAAAGACAACGAAGCGATTGCACTGGACCCATATTTGTATGCAGCTTGGATGATTTGTCGTCATCGTAAAAAAAATAATACCGCGAATGGTCTTCGTAATTACTAGTGCTTGGGGTCACGACCGAACGTTATAGTCACCTTCTGCTAACACTCCAAACAATAATAGCGATAAGATGTGACATTCATCAAGATTTCTGATGACATCAATTTCTCAAGCATCGATAAGCTACCCAGAGATCCATTGCTGGTGCCGGTCTAATTTTCCTTGGGCGCATTCGATATGCCTATTATGTTGGGATGTTGAATAAGTTCTTGCTGTTTTTTCGTGAAAACTAATGCTTCATTTGAAAAAATTATCCCGAATGCCTTCAAACGTTTCGAAGCTGTGTGATCGACTCCTAATGATTCTGCAAGTTCAGCTAGCGGTTGACATGAGTCTTCATGAAGTAATGCCTCCAATTCAACACATAAAAATCATCATTTTTTAAGCGTCTAAACCATGGGTTCCCAACCGTAGAGTGGACCAGGGGGGGAATGACCCCAAAAATAAACTATAATTTTTTAGTGCGGTACATTGTTCATAAGTATAAAAAAAGATACCTATAAACCTGCGTTAGCAATACGGCCAAGGGGGCGCGGAGATTTAGGGAGAAAATTAGGCGACTGGTAAAAGGTTGGGAACCCCGGGTCTAAACCAATCCCTGCATGTTGTTTCAACATGTTTCGACAGAGCCTCGTTGCTGTAAGTCTCAACAAGAATTCCGTGTACTTCAGCTACAGATTTGTTTTTGAATAAAGTAAATTGAATAAAGAAATTTAACATGTTTAACACTATGAAAAAAAAGTTGTTTACACTTCGGCGAAATGACATACACTGAATTTCAACCTTGCTTATAGTACTTCTTTATAGATGCGTTACTATCTTAGACTACACGCACGCAGTTCTGGTAACGCCATCAGTTGGACAACAGCCAGAACTTATTTAACATCCTAATGGAAATTATGATGGTCTCAATGATTCTTGCTTGCAATTGGTACTTATCAGAACATCTGCAATTTGATCTTATAATGAGTTCTTTGAATCACAAGCTCCGAGTCTCGTATGTAGTTAATTTTTTCCCATCTTCCGGAGCCTAACGATGGCGTTGAGTGATTGGACTTCACGAGTGCCTCGTCGAAGGCTCAAAGAAATTATCCTAAGAACTAATAAAGAGGGGTCCTCGAACTTTTCTCGATTCTGGAGCTCTTCTCCTCTCTTGCACTTTTCCCTTCTCTATCAACCTCTTTCCGTTCGTCCCTCTGTACCGCTCTCTACACGTCTACAGGGAGAGAGATCGCGCCTTCCCTCAGCGCTTGTTCGGTCCTCGTCCGATGACAGGATATTAAAGTAGGTACAGAGACCGCTCAGACTGTAAATATCCGGTGCATGTGCTCGTGAGAGCGCTGCCACTTTCCTCTACCACATCACAGCCTCTTCCTCTGCTACCCTCTCTGCATGGCAGTATACCGAAACTTTCATCGCTCGGTTTGCCATACAGGTTGGAGTACCGGCTACCGGTGCTTTTCACTTACAATGAGAGAATGAGGATGGAACACCAAAGACGAATGAACGTGGAAAAGAGACGAGAATAACTATGGGAGGAAGGGAGAGTCGATGAACGTGTGGAAATGGAGAATCCAGGCGGACTTCGCAACCAACCGGTCAGCAGTATCCACATGTACACGCCTGAGCGGATGTAAGGGCGCAGATCATGAGATTCAGCGAGCCAAGTAATACGAGCCAAAAGCCTTATGGTTATCAGCACTCCAAATAAATGCTACTAACTCGTACGAATTTCAGACCGATCCACCATGAGCAAATTGTAAAACTTCTTCACGGAGGAATTCTCCTCATTACTCGGGGCTGAAGGAAAATTTTTATTGCGCATATTTCAACGTGTGGGGAAAATCTAGCGAGAATATTTCATTTGATGTTCAAGTAGATCGAAAAGCATCCGAAAGTTCGTCTAAACTGAAAGAACATCTACTACTGGCTAAAAACTTAGGGCTGATTGAAGAATTCCAATATGGAGTTGAAGGTACACAGGTGTGTGCTGTACGGGACTTTACGAAAAAACGGAACGTCAAATATAACCCCGTGTGGGGGTTATATTTGACGTTCCATTTGATACGGACAAGGAAATGTTGCGAGGTCGATCTCTCCATTTTCCATTAAATTTGGCATGCTTGTAGAATGGGTTAAAATAGGCGACACGTATTTTTTTATATCTGCGGAACCCGATTTTTAAGGGGTGAAACGCACCCTCCAAAATAGGGGTGTTTTTTGTTTTTCTTCGATAACGTTATCATTCTCATCTCCAATGTACAGTACATGAAAAAGTAAACATTGTTGCAATTTGGATTTTTTTCATATCTCGTACCGTTAAAACGTTATCGACGAATAACGAGAAAACACCCCAATTTTTGAGGGTGAGTCTCAGCCCTTAAAAATCGGGTTCCGAAGATATAAAAAAATACGTGTTGCCTATTTGTACTCATTCTACAAGCATGCCAAATTTCATCGAAATCAGAGAGATCGACCTCGCAACGTTTCCTCGTGAGTGATCCTACTGTAGGGATCCAGTGGGTCATCGCATTGGATCCCTATACTAAAACCTCACTATCGTACAATGGAATTCCTCATTGGAATAGGCGAATCCAATTTGAATCCTAGTTTCAGATTGGATCACTGGATTACTCACTAGAGGATTTGCACATTATCGAACAGAATCCATAGCGATTCTCGATAAATTACGTAGCATTCTGCACGTTGAATTTTCCGAACAAAATATATCGATATACAAAACGAGTGAATCTTAAAAAAAGTATTAATCGCTGAACCAAGTATATCTGAAAAATCGATTTAAATGACATCACTGAAAATGCACTGTTATCATCGTTTGTTATTTATTTTATTTCATTTTAAAATAATATCAGCCCACACGTATACGCTCGCGAAGGGTGCAGGTTATGGTTCAACACGCGGAGGTTTTTCTCATGGCTTTTCACATATTTTCGATTCGAACGTGGTAAGAATTCTCAAACGGCGTTCTCATCGGGCAACCGTGCAGAATCCAATTGTATCCCAACAAGCCCCCCCCCCCCCCCCCCCCCGTAGATAAAATTAGGTATATGATCTCTTAGCGCCGACCGCCCCGAGCTTAGATCCAGGGTACACTCTTGGATCCCAATGAGGACTCCCTATGTGCGATGTGGGTGCATCTTGCGACTCCCCGGCAAATCTGTGCACGGGATCCAAAAGGATATTTTTTTGGGAGATCCAACAAATTTCGGTTGAGAATTTCGAATAAAAAGTTGTCAAACGATGCGCGCAAATCGGAAAATAGCGTGGAATTCACTTGGATTCTAATGTGGACTCCCTACCTGCGGCGTCCCGATCAAGTCCCTATAGGGATTTGGTAGGATTTGGGGTTCCCGAAGAAATTCTTGCACGGGACGTTTTATCTCAAAGAGTCGTATTTTAAACAGATACAACAATCTTCTAGTTTTTATCGCTCTGATTTTGTAACTACCCTCTTTTTGTTTGAACGGTCCCAATCGTAAGTAACCGATACTGCACTCATGCGACAGCAGCTCTGAAAAGGAACATCACTTGAGTGTCCACCTTCGATTTTGTTGAAACTCATATATGTGATAAAGCATTAAAGACTATTAGACACTTTATTTTATTGGTGGAAAAAGGATTTAACCACCCCTCAAAAAATGGCATATCACCCCTTATTTTAATTATTTTTCAATACTTCTATAGTGGACTTTTCATCGTTTTACATTAGGAGAATTTTGGTTTTTGTTTCATTCAGATTGGTGGACTGCTTGGGGGTGAAACTGCAACATTACCCCTCGACGCGCCTTTTTAGGGGTGGTTTCGCCCCTTTAAACCATTTTTTCGCCGATAAAAAAAATACGTGTCTGATAGTTTTCGATGCTTTATTACATATATGAGTTTCAACAAAATCGAAGGCAGACTCTTAGGTGATGTTCCTTGTGAGACTAATAGATCAACCGATTAGTATTTATTTATGGATCCAACTGTTCAAGCACAGTTGCAGTCGGTTGTTCGCCCGACCGAAAGTAACTCTACTACTTGTTGAGACTAGCCAGCACAAGCGAGATCCGGTAAAAGTAAGAGCAAAGCTATCCCTGAGTACGTACTCCGGGATACTGTAATTAAAATAGTTCCGCCCGATGTTCACGACTTGAACCCGCCGATTCGCGCTTCACCCACGTATACGTATAGATGCCTTTAACACTGTTGAGGAACACCACAAACACTCGGGACGCAGTTTGAACGCGAATTTAAGAATCTCATAAAAATGTTCACCTCACCATGTGGGCGAATTTATGAATACCAATGACGAGCAATATCACCGCGGGTCCATATTCTTTATACCGAATCTCATAAGGACCGTTTTAGTATATGTCCGCAAGAGAGTATACGCGACGTTGCGAAAGAATTAACATTTTCAATAGAAATTCTTTCAAATACGAGCTTTACATAGCAATATATATTTTTCACATGTAAATTGATGAAAAAAAGGATAAACAGCTTACTGTTCAAGAACGAAGGTGATCATCAGTATATAAGCCATCTTCTTTTTAACTCTTGACAATCTACACTTGTGAACAAAAACTGTCATGTCTGTACATTCGTTTCTTTTTTGTTAATTGAGGGGGGAGATATCTTCAGGCGTTACCCCCACTTGTAGCGCAAAAAAGGCCTCTTTCATGCATTTTTTAAAAGTAAACTACAAAACTTTTTTAATCGATCAATATACCATCTTAAAGAACACATCTTGAAGAACTTTCAGTAATTTTTTTATTGAAAAATATTACATTGTTTAGTGTCAAATGCCCGTCAATGAAATAATGTTTTTATATACACGGTTTGCGGTGACCAACATTGCGGCGAAGTGGATCATCTGAAAAAAAATGCGGATGGATTTAGTCAAATATAAGTATAAAC
Organism: Ophion slaviceki; assembly: GCA_944452715.1. Lineage (NCBI taxonomy): Eukaryota > Metazoa > Arthropoda > Insecta > Hymenoptera > Ichneumonidae > Ophion > Ophion slaviceki. The sequence goes on along the minus strand of OX101792.1, from coordinate 11,650,726 downwards.
TAGTCTTTAATCGAAGGATTTTAAAAAATATTCATTTTTCACAAATTGGCGGACAGTCAAAGTTAATGGTTCGATTTTAACGAAAAAAAACGGCCGTTTTTTGGCTATAAAACGGCCATGTTTTTCGAAAAAAAAATCGAACGATTAAAGACTACATTTTTATGTATTAAATAAGCCTGCAAAATTTCAAGAATATTGGTTCATTCGTGTTCGAGTAATCTTGGTCACCGACTTCAGAAATGCCATTTTGAGAAAAACGCGTTTAAAGTTTCAATTTCAGTTTACACGAAGAAAATATTTTTTTTTTTGTAAACTTACATAGAGTCATCTATTCCGGGCCCATACAGAAGTATGGGCCCGGATACTCATACTTCAAAAAAATGCAATAAAAAAAATCGATTTTTTCAAAATCGCAAGTGGGAGTAACCCCTTCAGGCGTGAAAAAATTGCTGATTTTTATTATTATCTTTCAAAGGGAAAGATTTTTTCACTATTTTTTAGACTTGGGTATGTTTTATTACTGCTTTTAGATGCTTAGTGGTATTTTTTTATTATTAATCATCAAAAATGGCGGACGAATGGCACGATCTTCTAGACTGCATTTTCAAAATTGGCGTGACGTGTAGCTAAAAAATTAATCAACTGATTCTGATGAAATTTAGTATAAATATTTCTAACCTGATTGCCTAAAATATGACCCTAAATATTTTTGAAAATAAAACAAAACAGTTTTTTATTGCAAAATGTAGGGATTTTTGGGAAAATTCAATTTTTTGTTTCGAAGCGTACCATTTCATCGATTTTCAACATTTCTCACTTTTTCTTGGTTCACATTCTGCGCATCAGTGTCAATGTCAGAAAAATCTTCGTTGGTTTTTTTTCAGATTAATCCCGCCGTTGCTGTCACGCCGACTGACGACATCCGCCGCAACGCATTTAGAAGACCATGCCATACCTCCGCCATTTTTGAAGATTAACAAAAAAGAATACCATTTAACAGGCAAAAATACTAATATAGCATACCTTAAGTCTCAAAAAATGGGGAAGAAATCTTTCCTTCAAATAAAAATCATGAATATCAGCCATTTTTTCCTCGCCTAAAGATATTTGTCCCCGTAAGCTGATAGGGTCAACCAATAAACACTCGCAAGGAAAGCTACGTACACGAAAGATTTAAAAAACGTACGTTCCAGGAAAACTGGAAGTAAAAATTAAAAATGGCTTTTATCTCTGAAGCTAAATCAGTCGTCGACTGTGAGAATTTAAAACCCTTCGGTTTCGCCATTTTTGTGAAAAGTTCCGAAAAGTTTATGGATTTTTTATTAGCGGAATCTTGTGTCTTGGTCTTGAGGTAATTTGGAACTATACTTGAGATCATGTCAAGAATAATGATATGATTTTACTTGGGTTATTTAACTTTTTGACGTTACCAAATACCGGATATTTTTGGCGTCTTTTTCCAGCTTACATAGAACTTCGATAGTGCTCGCAGTGAGAATCAGAATGGTATGATTTTCATTTTCAGAAACACCGCTACCGAAAGGGAATACCCGAGAATGTTAACGCACTCATCGTTACTTCGCAAATGAAAGATCCGCCCTGTGCAAAACGAAGCGGCAACGTCTTGACGCCAACTAATTACAATGCACACACTAATGACACTTTTGTTCTATATTACTCGCGTGATCGCCGGACATATCCGCCTTCACATGAAGGCATAATGGACATAATTAGGGAAGTATAACTTTGCGCAGTATCTCGACACCACACGGACTTAATCAAATTAGTCTGTTATTCGGGTTATTGAATTAGCACTTTGACCGAAATTGATAAAGTTCTCTCTCTCTCTCTCTCTCTCTCTCTCTCTCTCTCTCTCTCTCTCTCTCTCTTTCTCTGTCTCTCTGCCTCTCGGTCTGTTAGCCACAAATAATGATAACATTAATCAGCAATGCGCGCATCGTCGAAAAAATGTGGACACGGCTACGAATATTCAATGAGCGAAAATAGAAACAGTTTTTTTTACCATGAATATGTCCTGCTATAGATAATGTTGGAATTTGCATCATTGGAGTGCAACGAAAATAATTTTTTTTTCCATTGTTTCATTTTTTTAGCCTCTTAAGGGAAGGTTCTGCCTTGTTGGGCCCAAAAATGTTCGATTTTTCACCAAATTTTTATGCAAAAAGTATAAAAAATGAAAAGCTGATATTTGGTATGTTGACTAAGCGGCTAAAACAACTTGACTAAGAAAAATTGAAAAATAAAAAAATAGTGAGCGGTCAGAAGGAAGTTTGTTATTTTCCCAAAAATTTTCGAAGTTTTTTGCTCACTATTTATTTATTTTTCAATTTTTCTTCTTGATTCTAGGTCAACTTATACACAATATTGTACAAAGTAAAAATATGTTTGATTTTTCCGCTTCAGATCACCTGTCCGGGACTTAGGACTTCCGCAAGCGAAGAATGTCATCGCCCGCGCACCGCCATGTTTTGTCAAACTTTAAAAAATATTTTGATTTTCAATAAAGACCGCTTAGTCAAGATACCAAATATCAACATTCTATATATAATACTTTTCGCATAAAAAATTGGTGAAAGATCGAACATTTTTTGGCCCAACAAGGCAGAACCTTCCCTCAGGGCCGTGAATAAATGCCTCTCTATAAATTTACGACTTCAATTTGCAACGAAAAAGCTTTGGATAATGATAAAAATAAAGGAATTAAAAATTAACAAAAAATTCGTTGCATTCCAGCGATGCAAACTGCAGCGTCATAGTTATAATTGAACTTCGAAGCTTCCATAAGTATCGCTCCATCGTTTGCGCTGATGAAAAATTAAAACCTCGGCAACGCAGAACAGTTTCACCCGCAATGTGGAACGCTTGGCTTAAGCTCATAATGTTTAGCACCCCAATCGCCGATCCCGGGAAAAAATTGCAAAAAAAGCTGAACGAGGTGGAAAAGTGTTGATTATATATTTACGGCGCCCAAACAAACTGTGAAACATCGGTTAAAGATTAAACGAGTGGACTTTGAAGCAATCACATATTTTTGCAGTTCAATAAAAAATGTCAATCGAATAAAGCCCCAAGAGGCCCGAATTCGATATTCCGACTGTGAACATTATCACGAAAATCCCATGTCTGATTTTCGGCAGATATAGACTGGCGATAAAAAAAATGTATATACGCATATCTGTCCGTGATTCTCGTCATTATCGTTCAACTCCATCCTCACCACCGTCTCAATTTTTCCTTCCGGAGTGAGGCTCGCGATATTCCGACGATTTTTCTTAATCCTCTCCGCATAATTCCCCATCTCGTTAAACACGCTCATCAATTTCATTCCACGTCAGCCTTCCTGCAACTCTCGCGGGGTAATTTGATTACCTCAGGTCACGCTTCGCGGACTTTCCTCTCGTTCTATCCTGCTGTGGCGGCATCGAGAGCACACTGGCTAGTCTGGCTGTGCTTGCTTTGCTCATCGGAGTTTCGGCATTATACGTGTTTGTGTATGAGTGCATATACATATATATACACAGGTAAAAGTCATTTTGAAGACATTGCACTATGAGGACCACCATCGTAGCAGCCAATCATGCCCACGCTACCATTACGCAAACCTCCATGTTTTCGAAATCACCTTCAAATAAATAAAAGCAGGTTTGTATGAAGATAATTTCAAAGACCTCCCAGTGCCCAAACCAACGTCCTGAAAATGAAATTAAGGACTCAAAACAGCCAGATGAGCTGATAGCCAACATTACGTAAATATAGAACGTGTTCAAAATATCTTTTCCATAAATGTATATCTATATGTGTGCGTCTGCACGTGCTTTTCGCTTGAACGCAGCTCACCCTTCGAAACTTACGGATGACCAGAAATCACTGGACCCTTAAAATCAGCCCTGCACATCTCCTCTCGTCGCTTCTTGTGTCAAAATCACCGTTTTCCCTGTCCAAGTCATTTTCAGAAAGATCGTACCAAGGTGGGGACAACGCATGTGGAAATTAGTCTCAACCATCAAGTTGTAGATTTTCCGTGCCAAACTTTAGCGGAAATTTCTATCCACTCCACTATTCGCATGACGGATCAAGTTCATCAACTGGGTGCGAGGCCGGACGTCAATTATGGAAATACGCGAAATAAAGGGCAGAAGAATTCAAACATGCGCATATTTTTTTCAATTGAAACGTGGATATTGAAAAGAAATTCATGATGTTGTAATTCCATCATGGGAATGCAACGAAAATTAATTATTTTTCATAACGCAGGCCATATACAGGGTGGCCCAGAACTAAATGCGTTCCCTGAAATTGGGGGGTTGGGGGTGAAATTCTGAGTCGATTCATATAAGCATGTGTGGGTCTCAGATCAACCCCTGAATTATTGTTAATTTTTAAAGGCGGGCCAATCACGGCGGGAGCATCGCACCTACAGACCCACTACACGCGCGTAACGCTCATCAACGTACGCCGGCTCATCGCGCGCTCCTGATTGGCCCGCCTTTAAAAATGAATAATAATTCAGGGGCTGATCTGAGACCCACACATGCTTATATGAATCGACTCAGAATCTCACCCCCCCCCCCCCCCCCCCCCCCGCCCATTTCAGGGAATGCATTCCGTTCTGGGACACCCTGTATATCGCCGAAACGTGTCGACCTATGCTTATTAACAATATACGACTTTATATGCAGGCTAATGAAGATGCAAAAAAGGTTAATGATAAAAATAACGGAATGAAAAATGGAGGGAAAAATATCGTTTCATTCCAGCGATATTTTGTTTACCCCATTTCGGATGTAAAAATCGCTCGAACGTTTCTACGTATGCTTATTCAAAATTTACGACTTTAATTTACAAAAAATGGCCTTGGGTAACGATAAAAATAAAGAAATAAAAAATGAAGGAAAAATTCAAAATTTCGAAGTTTAAACCAATATACATCTAAAAGAATTTCAAACGAAACTCGCGTGGAAATCGTCGTATGTACACGAGGGGAGGTTCACGTAAAAACACTTTCATCAGATTGAGTTGCTCATCGAAGTTTCAGTACAGCTTTGCATTAAATAGCCCGCATACAAGTACATGTATATATGTGTACATATATATTGATGTAGTGCACGGATACACGTCAACATTTCAGGATATTGGAGGTATTTGAATTCTCTTCAAATCGGGATACTCTCACAAATAAGGGATGAGGATCTTATACGAGTACGTGAAACTGGGCAAGTAATCGCGAGAGGGGATGTGGATTTTATAATTACACGAACTCACATGAGAAAGGGATATGTTCTAGTTTCGGTAAGTAATATCCTCGCTTCATCCTCATCTGACTTTTTCTACATCACAGCAAAACGTTGTTCTCCTTACATTATGGATCAGGGGCGCGAGTATATGGCTACATACATTTTTGCATCTGCTCGCTTCCGCGCAGCAAGACGAGAAAAAACTTTGAAATACGTTTGAAATTTACCGTGCGCCGATAAAATTGCCTGGGCACAACGAAGTATTTTGCAAGAAAGTTGCCTCGGCTTTCGTCGTGAAAAAGTGTTTTAAAATATAATGTAATCACAGGTAAAGAGATCTCGGTACGGATGTTTTCCGACCTAGTAACGATATTTTACGAGACGAGAAATTTTGCATAGCAAGAGAGAAACAGCGAGAAGTGAAGGGGGGAGAGGCGGAGTCGCTTCCGACTATTGAAAAAATGAAGTAAATTCGTCAACATACAGGGTGATAGGAAGGTCGATGCAAAGTCTTGAGGCGGTGATAGGTCATCTCGTTAGGAACATATCTAATCTAGGTTACCGTAGTCGAAAGTCTAAGGATTTCGAGTTATCATGGTAAGTATGATTTTTGGAAAATTTTCCAAAATTAGGTACTAACTTGTTCATAATGTTTAAACAGACAATGATTGGCGACTAAAAACTTATTTGCGTCTTACAAGGAACATCACTTTGGTGTCCTCCTCTGATTTTGTTGAAACTTTTTTATGTGGAAGAGTTTCAAAAACTAAGAGACACGTATTTTTTTTATCGGCGGAAAAAAACGGTTTTAAGGGGTGAAACGCACCCTCGAAAATCGGGGTGTTTTTCGTTTTTCGTCGATAACGTTATCGTTCTCATCTCCAATGTATAGTACACAACAAAATTAACATTTTTACAATTTGAATCGGTGAAGGACACCAAAGTAATGTTCCTTGTTAGCTCAATGTGTATTCCATTCAACTAACTAAATGGAACGTGGTGAATAATTAAAAACTTGTCAAAAAATAAAAATACCTCTTACGTTGATGCTATTAAAAGAAATAGCATTAACATAAGAGGTAAACGAGTTAGGACCTAATTTTGGGAAATATTCCAAAAATCATACTCATTGTGATTACTCGAAATCCTTAGACGAGATATGTTCCTAACGAGTCGACCTATCGCCTCCTTAAGGCTTTGCATCGAAGCTTGCTTTAGTCGAAGTGATTTGATAATTTATCTACTACATACTACTAGGCTCCATCTATTGGGCTACATCTACCTAGGTGGCTCAAAAAATGACATTTTCCAAAAATATGTTTATTAAATAGTATCACCTTTTAGCTAATTTTCCCGAAAATTTCATTAAAATATTCCCAAAATTCAACGAACTATAGCTTCTAACAGTCGGACGAGCGAGCGGTAGCAGCACCATACTTCAAACTTTAAACGCGTTTTTCTCGAAACACTGTTTTCAAAGTCGGTGGACATGATATCTCGCGAACCACCTGATGTATTGTTCCAAAATTTACAGGAGATACGACGAGAAACATTTAGAGGTCGTTGACGATCTCACTTTTTGAAAATCGATCTTCATTTTTTAATAGTTACGTAAAAATGACGACCTTTTTCTTCAATTTTGTATGCTCGAATTTCAATTCGTCGCAACGTTGTTAAAAAAAATTATTTCAAAAATCGACGATCGTCAACGACTCATATTTATTATTACCTTGAATAACCCGTTTGGTTTTTAGATTCCAGATGTACCGTTTTAGCTGAAGAGTGTCCACCGCGAAACGTCGCGAAAAAAATTTCATCAACCGCAGGCGGCCACGATTTTGTTATGTTTTTTGGTGATTTTTTAAAAGGCTCTCAATACATGTAGCTTTGTGTTAAAAAACAATGCGTTTCTTTTGCACCAACCATTTTCCCAACAAAAAAATAGCAATTTGGTCATTTTTTCGGGCCTCTAGGAAGATACTATGAGCAGCTCTTTAAAATTTCTCTACCGGCAATTACATCGCAGCTAATTGCGCTTTTTTTAAATTGACACCTCGAACTTCATTTTTCGAGTATCGTCTCCCCTTGCGATAACACATTTGTGTATTTCCGTATGAAGACTGTGCTCAAGTTAAGGGGCCAGTCCACTTTGAAAATTAAAAAAAATCGAAAGCAAGCAAGACTTGAAGAACTGGACGACGATGAGCGATCAGAAGGGATTTTGTACAGTGCAGGAATTGCCGATTGAGTTTAGGTAAGAGTTTTTCATAGTATAAACTTCAAACGCGTTTTTCTCGAAACAACGTTTCAAAATCTAGCTCCATCGTATCTCTAAAACTAATAAACCGATTCTCTTGAAGTGTGAACCACATATTGTAAACATGATTCGCAACAAGATGACCCTCGATGGATTTAAAATTTTCATTTTTACTCTTTTTTCGCCAAAAATTGCGAAAAAAACGCGTTTTTTACTTTTTTCGTTTTTCATCTGCCATTTTTTTATTTTTTGATAAAACTTTATATCCGAGGTTCATTTTGTAGCTGGTGTTATACTGAATCTAATGGACTTTGTGTTTTTTGTTTTAGACAAGCCGTTGCCGAGTTGTGATGGAGCTACCTAGCCCACCTATTTTTAAGGCGTTACGTTAAACTATAGTTTTTGTACTTAAAAATGAATAAAAATAAATTGAATTTTTTAAAAATGTACTTTAAGTCTTTTTTTATCAAGTCCAACAACTTTTATTTTCATATCTTTTATAAAATCCTCAAAAAAATCGCGAAAATAGCCTTTTTCGTGGCTCCAAAGTGGACTGGCCCCTTAAACTTGAATTTTCGGAGTAACTGGAGCCCCTTTTTAAATCGTTCTATGGAATAATTTATCAACACGATACCCATGTACTTACGATTAAAGTTATCTGTGAATTTATAAACAAAGCATGAGGAGAAAGAAATCGAGCAGTGATATGGAGAGTTTTCTGTTTGGCTTAACAATCGTTTATAGTTCTCCTTTGATAATTGGAAAAAACATATTTGAGCAATCGTCGATGAAACTCTTCCGTGCCTTTAACAAGTTTTCTCTCTCTCTCTCTCTCTCTCTCTCTCTCTCTCTCTCTCTCTCTCTCTCTCTCTCTCTCTCTCTCTCTCTCTCTGAGACTGTGAAAGACGTGTTTTTAGCTTCGAGCTATGAAAATAAATATGGACGCAAAATTGCTCTGTATACACGTGCAAGTAACAGTACGAAGGAGCAGCGGAGGGAGGAAGTAGGGGAGAAGCATTTTTCCTTTGATACGGATCCAAGCGTCGTTGATACGAATGAAAGAGAGAATTCCATCGCGTTTTCATTGATCCTGCCTCTCTCGTCATACGACGGAGGAAAATCTTCCGACAGTGATCTTTCTCCACGGTTGGGTAATCGGGGTTCTTGATATTGCAAAAAAAATTTAAATAAAAAAGTCGAGAGGGAAGATGAAGTAAGAAGTCTTAGCATTTCAGGAGTCGGTTCATTGGTGATTACGTATCAGGCAGACAGGAAGATGGAGAAAGAGAGAGACCGAGAGAGAAACCGAAGGGGACGATGCGAAAAAAAGGGGGGGGGGGGGATCGAGGTCCTCGTAAAATTGAACCCGCGAGGGTAATAAAAAAGTGTACTAGACAAGCCGAAGATACGCGCGGTGGAGCAGAGCGTCGCGAATAACGTTTCATTCGCTCTTTCAGAGTCCTTCGAACATACTGCACACTTGAAAATTCGATATCCAGTGACGTATACATCCGTAGATCATTCAGCATACGGTGTGAGTTTAATAACGCGAGCACATATATCCAGTCGATAGTCGCGTTCAACCCCTTGCCACGATAAAAGCCGAACGAAACTTATTCGATGGAAATTTTCGCAATATCAATGATATTAATCTATTGCACGGAATAAAAACCTTTTTGTTTGCTAAAGTTGAAGAATGCCGTTTTTTCAATATTCAAATGGAATGGAAACGAATAAATGCGATTATTGTAACATATCGAGAATTCCTGAAAGTATCAAAATTTGTTGGATTACAGCCATTCTATTTGAATTTTATTTCACGCCTGATGATCATGAATTACGGCCTTAGGCCACAGTAACGAGTATAAAAACATGTGCGAATTTAACAATTTTTTTTTCGTATGAAAAAGTGATTCACTCATAAAATTAATTACACATCTATTTAGTATAAATTTAATTTCGGAATTTCGATTCATTTGATCGAATTGATATAAAATAAATTCATTAAGAGCGTACCGGGACCAGTTATTTTAACCCACTTATCAAATTTATCAACGGTTTATGCGTAGTTGTAACATTCGAAAACAGCTCCTGTTTGGGATTTTTTAATAGAAGATAGTGATGATGAATTTCTACAAAAGTTACGTATGTGTAAAAGTATCAGCTGTGGAACACTCTGTAATTTTGTTGTGTTAAAATATTCAATCATGATCGATTTACAGCCGATATCCGCGAAGCATCTCTTAAAGGCGTATTTTGCGGTGAGCAATGCCCTTCAGAACCAAGTTATCCAATATCAAAAAATGAAACAGGTTTCGTTATTTGTTTACCCCATGGTTAATCAAAGGAATTTCCAAAATATGCAATAAAAAAATCACGGTTGTTCAAAGTGAGCGTCTTGATTTTTGCGATAAAGTGGGTATTTTTCATTCGTCTAAATCGAAAGTTTACGTACACCGGCAAAAAATCCTCCGATCAAATACTATATTTTTACATTTAGAAAGAGCTCTAAAAAATTTTTAAAGTTGAATGCGGTAGTTTTCGCCATATATTGCTCCGAGATTTCCGACGGGCGCCAACATAACAGCCTATAAATCTGTCAATTTTGATCCGATCACCTTCAAATGTTCCGAGACCATTTATAATGACTTTGAAGTTTGCATAGTTGGAATGCAGCGATGTTTTTATCGGTGTTTTTTGTTTCTCTATTTTCATCATTAGCCAAAGTCTTTTCTTTGCAAATTAAGATCGTTAATTTTTAATAAGAATACGTAGAAACCGCTGGGTGATTTTCACACCCCAAATAGGCTTTTAAAAAATCATTGCATTCCAACGATGCAAGCTTCAACCCCATCATTAATAAAATAGTATGCTGTCAAAATACATTGATTTTCAAACAAGTGATTTTTCGACTTTTACAACTAGCCATAACTCCTTGAATTTTTGTATGTAAATACTTGTATAGGTCATTCTCTAATTACATAAATTCATTTCGAATTTATTTACGAATGTCTAAGGAGGCTTACGGGTGCAAATTAATGTTTGTCTCTCCAATAGAAAATAACATCTAAATTCTAAAACGAATGACTGAACGATGACGTACTTTGGAACGAAACCCACCAATAGTTCGAACGTTCCTCATGGTAACGCGAATCTCCAGTCTGGCTGGTCGAGAATATGGTGAATCGTCGGATATAATAGAGCTTCCCTTTCACGTTTCACGTCAGTTGTTACGAGGTATAATAGTGCCACGGGAGAACTGGGAAGAGAGCCCCACAGGCGCAAGTACCTGCCTTAACCCTTTCTACGTGATTCACGACCCATTGTATCGGTCTAGGCCTAGGAGAAGCGGCGAACTCAACACCAGTCAAAATGTGCATGAAGATGTCCGCTATTCTAATTCACATACACGTGGTAACCTACAGCTTATGATGTACATATCGTACATCTGGATCTTTGAAGGTACAGGGTGACGCAAAGAGAGGTCGTACCTTAAGTGATCGTCGATTTAGGCCGAATATCCAAAATTAACTAAATGTTCGGTTCATCAAACTCATAGTATTTGTATTCAAAGTGAATTCAAAATACCCTTACGAAGTGACAGTAGTAGATGGAGCCAACACTTGGATCAGTGGCGGCTCAGACGCGCATTGGCTAGCGTGCTCAGTATCGGCCGGGCGACCATTTTGCTATGTTTCCAATTACAGCAGAACCTAAACCCAGTCAAGGTGACTGCATGTATCAGCTTCGAAAGCAGCTGGAAATTGTGCATACCAGTATTGGTAAAGTAAAAGAGAATGGATCGTAAAAGCACGGGCATGCAAAAGAGCATTACAAATGTAAAAAATGTCCTGTCGTGCTGAGACCCATATGGTCCAGTTAAAGAGACGAAAACCCAGCACTTTTAGCGTTGAATTAGAATGTTTTACTGACGCTAGATGGTTGCATACTGAAAGTAACCCCAATAAAATGTTGCCCCTCAACTAGCCTCAACCCTGAGAAATAGGGATTGTAAACTTAAAAATGGCCGTATCTCGATAATTAATAGCCCGATCAAAACATGATTCAAACAAAAGTTGCTTGGAATAATAGAATACGTATAAAGTTATCTGACGTCCAATCCCCTATCTTTGAAAATAGCGGCACAAAAAGGCGAAAACACCAGTGGCCCAGACAAAGCCGCAGCGATGTCCTACTTCTAGTGTACTCCCTAGTCTACTGGACTCGCACACGCATCAACCCCGAATTTTCTAATCGCTTTTGTGCCGCTATTTTCAAAGATAGGGGGTTGTACGTCAAATAACTTTATACGTATTTTCTTATTCCAAACAACTTTTGTTCGAAATAGTTTTTGATCGGGCTATTAATTATCGAGATACGGCGTTTTCTAAGTTTTCAACGCCTATTTCTTAGGGTTGAGGGGAGTTGAGGGGCAACATTATATTGGGGTTACTTTCAGTACGCAACCATTTATCTTCAGTAAAGATTCTAATTCTACGCTAAAAGTGCTGTTTTCGTCTGTTTTACTGGACTAATATGAGGAAAAGGTGGCAAACCAGTGTCTCTTCCAAAGCCTAGATCACAACTAGTCGTCGATTTTCCTTGCTCATCGGCAAGTACATTGTACAGCTATTTCAAGCCGGGAGAACTTGATGCAATTGAGAAGCTGGCGACGGTTAACGTTGAAGATCCTGTACATGGTACTTTCATACTCAATCTGCTCTATGTACAATAATGGTCACTGGTACAGCCATCCCATAGCGAAGTATATAATCATTCTTAGCACACTAGAACGGACAAGAGCGTCGAAACACTCCACTTCTACATGGACCACACGTGTACTCGTTTCGACGTCTCGCAGAGTCGTTGAGAATCGAGAAAGAGAGATGGAGAGATGGTAGAGTGTGCGCCAGTGTATAATATGGCATACACACGTATACTTTGGGCGTTTGGTACAGCAGTGAAGGTTCAACGACCCTTTGGGTATGTGCACTCCCTTCAATGGGTATGGGACACACTCGACGAATTCGTTGGGTTTGAAGGTGTGAGAGTGGGCTCTCGCGCGGGAAAGAGAGACGGAGTACCGAAGGTGCTTGCAACAACGGCAAGAACTGCGAACTCGGAGTTAAAGGGGATCATGGAAGGTTTGGCGTAAGCCAGGCTCTGTTTTCTTTCTGTTCCATGTCAAGTAGGCCAACGCCTCAAGAATAGAGGATTTTGACATTTGAAAAATCAATTTCGAAAAAAACCCTTTTTTGCGTTGTTTTTATGTTATGCCAGCATACGTGAAGTTAGTAGGTGCCCTTTGGGTGGAATTGATCATTCGAAAAATGCAATGCCTTCATTCCCACGACCACAGCCAACCTGGACAACAAGTAAAATCGTGATGAATCCAGACAAAAGTATTTCAACATGGCGCCGCGAAGCGAGTGGGCGAAAAAAAAGCTGGCTGAAGCAATGGGAAGCGCAACAAAGTACGACCAACTTCGTCGATTGCTGCCTGTATTTATATGTAAAGTTGGTCAAATACGTGACGTGCAGCCATGTACGAGAAATGTCTACCCTACGAATAATACGTACGTATCTATATGCGTGTCCTCTTTCCTATGCATTCGCGATTCCAGCAGAAAGTGTGTAAAACTCATTCGCGAGACGCAGCCTCTCGTCACCCATTGAACCAGGAAACGAGAGGCGTTTAACGAAGCCTCGCGAGCTTTTCTCTCCACTGCTCCAACACACGTACCTGCGCACGGGGTTTTCCAGGCAAAGACGACAAGGCATTTATTTCGTGGTGGGCGAAGCGGTGAAAAGGCGACTTTTATTTTTAAACCGAGTCCAACAAACGTCCATGTACAAACGCGAATACCCATGCAGCAGGCTTCTACAGAAATGCGATTTTTGCGACTGTTCGCGATACTGTGATCAGTCTGGCATAAATCTCAAACACATCACTCGATAACCGAGTGCAATTTTTTCATGATTTTTTTTATAATATAAAAAGATGCTTGAATTGATGCTATGAACATGAAGGAAAATGGACACACTGAATCCTCAGATATTCTGTATGCTGCTAGGATTTGTAAACCTTTCAAAAAATGAATTTATTGTTTTTTTTTCGATTGGCTTAACTGATGTATAAACATCGGAAAAATGGTATCGTTGATACGTATAAACTTCCCAAAAATGGTATAGAAAAATGGTTTTAAAACTTTGAACGCGTTTTTCGTGAAACCATATGTTTTCAAAATCGGGCGGACTCGCAGCTCCTACAATTTTGAACCATTTGACTTCAAACTTCAACTGTAGCTTTTTAGATAGATTTTCTGGCAAAGTACGCACGATTTTTACAATTGATTAACAATTACGGTTTTTAGACACAGATTAAGGCCGTTCTTTTTAGGCAAGAATGCAACGTTTTTTTCAAAATAGAGTCAAGTTTGCAAACGTCAATATTTTGCCATAATCATGAGCACTTCACTAGCAAAACTCGTGTAGATTACGGGAAGTTTTAATTTTTATTCTAAGTACTCATACGCGTCTCGAACGAGTTCGTTTTTCTGTGTATTGCCATTTTGTATCTTTTTGGAAAATAAAAAGTTAGTTTGAGTACCTACAGATATGTAAAATAAACCCTCCAAATCTCATCTTGATTGCTTTATTAGTATTTTTTTAAATCCCGAGACAAGCCTTGTTTTCCCAGCATCCTCAGGTATATAAGGCCTTAAGAATATCATGCAATTGCGCATAGGAACTGAATAATCACATCGAAATGCTCCATGTAAAAGTCATACAAACTTTGCAATGGAACTTGCTCAGGCCATGTATATCAAATTCAACACTCTTTATAAACTTCTACATAAAATCCCGTAAGATAATTGAAAACCGATTGCTGTAAAACCTCTAAATAAAATAGGTTCCAGATAAAATTGCTATAGTGTTATAAATTAACATTTATAACACTATATCTAAATTGAAAGCCAAATGTTTCACCATTAAAGTGGCGGAAAGATAGATTTAGGTTTGTTTGTTAATTTACAGACATTATTCGGGCGAGACTGGTTGAACTTGTGCAAAATTACTTGCACAATTCCATTCCGGCTGATTCAAATCCGGCCGATACTCGGAGCGGTGACCGCCCTTTTTCCTATCTACAAATCGTCTCTTTAAAAACCTCCAAGAATATTTTTTATAATTAGGAAAGAAAATCATCTTTTTCATGCAAGTACGTATTTTTCAACGCATGTACCACTTTGAACGAGCGTTTGGGCACTTAATTTATGTTTCTCTTAAAAAATAAGTTTTGGGCCATAAAATATGGATCATTGGCTACAAAAAACGTCTCTACAAAAAAATGGATATTTGCCGAAATACAGCGATTTGAAAAACGTCTGGGGTCTGATCGACCCCATATGCAATCAGAGGTTCGTGACGGAAGTGTGCAGTCGAAGGGTTAAGTAGACCTTATGATATTCGCATTTAAAATGCAGCTCGTATTTGATGTTCGGACTATCCGAAATAAATGAATCTCTTCGACGGGAAAGACTCGTTTTTTATCACGAGACTTACAGATAAAATTCGTCCCTGTAGATTTTTGCGCGTCCCAGATTTTTGTCCCAGACGTCCTTTGGGACGAGGGAAAAAAATAAACGCGCAAATTACACGACGGCCGAGGTTCAATCGATTTGCCATGGAAGACCTCGCACCCACGAACGGGTGTACATATACGCGTGCGAGCTTTATGCACTTCAACCATATGGCCTATATTTTCGCATAGACTCGTGAACAATGCAGCCCCGAGTACTTTCGACTCTCATTTCGGCGACAAACGCAATTAAAAGCAGCGAAAAACTTTAAAGAATTTAATTTCACTCCGTGACGACGCATGGGACACAAAAAGAAAAGTCAGAAAAAAAACAGCGCGAAAATTCGTTCGAACGAGGATCCCCAACGAATCTATATATGGGGAATTTGAGGCGAAATTACCCTGAACGGATAAAATGGTGTTGGCCATGCAAATGGATCATTGACTTTTTGGTCAACCGTTGACGCTTTCGGGACAATTGTTCAAACGACTGGTCCATACGGCAAAGTAGGCTCATTTTTTTCGCTCTCGGTCTTGTTTTCCTTTCGAGAAATCTTTCGAAAAATGTCTTCACCATTTTTGAGACCAGGATATGTTTTAAAAGTACTTTTGGCTGTTACATGGTATTTTTTTAATTAATCTTTGAATATGACTGAGGTACCGTATAACGGGATTTAATTGACATTGAGGGCAGCTTTGACAGTTTTTGGGGCTACTTTAACAGAACGCCAAAATACGGTTTAATAAATGGTTTTTTCTAATGTTGCTCAAATTTTGTTGTTCAAGTTTATTATAATGTATTATAATAAACTTGAACAATTATAATGTATATTGATTGTAATGTTGCTCAAGTTCATTTTGATCTCGATGATAATTATAAGACTGATCGAGTGACTATAATAGTAGTCTCGGTACTCGATATTTTTATGTAAAACTTTTTCTTAATAAAGATGACAATGTGATTGTAAAAAATCGTTGTTTTTCATTCCATTCCATGTATAATGCATAAAATATTTTTTTTTAATGAAAATGATGTCAAAGTAACTATGACATCATTTTGATGTCAATGTAACTTTGACATCATTTTGATGTCAATGCAACTTTGATATCATTTTGATGTCAATGCAACTTTGACATCATTTTAACGCCCAAGTTACTTTGACAAAGTTACACAACGATTTAACTTATTTGATGTTTTATCAATGATGTCAAATCGGTTGACATAAGAATAATAAAGACGACGATTTGATTGTAAAAAATCGTTGTTTTTCATTCAATTCCATGTATAATTCATAAAATATTATTTTTTTATAAAAATGATGTCAAAGTAACATTGACATCGTTTTGATGTCGATGTGGCTTTGACATCATTTTGATGTCAATGCAACTTTGATATCATTTTGATGTCACTGCAACTTTGACTTCATTTTGATGTCAATGCAACTTTGGCATCCCTTTGATGTCGATGCAACTTTGACATTATTTTGATGTTAAAGTTACTTTGACAAAGTTACAAAACGATTTGACAAAATTGATGTTTTATCAAAGATGTCAAATTGTTGACATAAGTTGCATTTCAATGCCTTGTCAAAGAAACCCGAAACTCGAGGTTACTTTGACGCTTAAAAAAATGGGGATGTGGTGGGTCTTGACTTTTTTATACATTTGATAGTCAAATGACACATTGTTCTATTGGAGCAAAAAAGTTGGAATTTAGGATGTTAAAAAAAGGTACCTGCTTATAACTTCCAAAACCTTTTCAAAGTAACTCCATTTTATGGTAGCCTTTTCGCGGATTTTTCGAAAAAGAACAAGAAAGAAGCTGCGCAGGCGGAAACTTATGGAGTTTAATAACAGATTCAAGATTATTTCGTGGAGCCACGAAGGATCGTTCTTCGCGAAACCGCGAACAATGGAAATTTGATGCAGTCAGTTGCCTTGGTGGACTATAAGAGAAATTGGAGACTAGTCCATTCTCTTCGACTTCATATTTTGTCGTTGAACGTCGAGCTAAGATATCTATCGGCTACATCGCCGACGTATCGAATTCTTAAACCGGTAACCCATACATATACGTGTGTAATGTGTATTCGAATGGGCGTGTGTCGTTCCACGCAGCCCGACATGCGGCGAATCCCGTAAATGTAAAATGCGAATTCGGTAGATCCGGGGTTTACCGCGTTGCCGATAGGAAAGAAGGGACGCACGAAAACGAGGGAAGAGTGTAGCAATTTAGGGTGATCGTTAAATTGCGCATGTGGGCGGTCCCGACTCTTCTTGAATTACGGGATAACATTCTGCAGAAATCTTTCACGATAAATTGATTTTATTTTACATTTTGCGAGCACCGATGTAAAACGCTGAAGACGTTTCCGGTGAAGATAAAGAGCATGACTCTGTTGCAAGAATAATTGAAGTTGCTCAAAATAGTAGTGAAACATATTTACTTCAAAAGAGGATTAGAAAAAGTTAATATTAAAAAGATGATGAGAAGAATTTTATTTCAAAATTATCCCACTGAGATAACGAGTGCAAAAGGGTTCTACTTGCATTGCAATGACGTTGAATAATCTGGAAAAAATGTTGAACGTTGATGATAAATTGTGTTGTTTTTTTAAAGGTTATCTCAAGGCAATATTTTAGTATAGAAATTTAAAAAAAAATCATTTTTTTTTGCATTTTCTTAGAGTACAGACTCGTAAGAATATGTCCTCGGAAGAAATTTTGGAATTCCCAATTTTTACGCCAACAAACGAGACCAGAATAGCATCGACCTATCGGAGCTATGAACTTCAGAAGTTTAAACAAAAGCTAGAACTACTCGCGGGGAAGAACGAGCTTCAGAAAATCATAACTTCGAATCCAAGGAAGGCACACTCTGTGAGGCAGGAAAGGCCGATTAATATAACTCAAGTTAATATTATACCCAGTACACTGCTGGCCAAAAGTCCCCCCCCCCTATTAATTGTAAACTGCAAATATAGGAAAGTTCACATAGAAATTATTCAAAACTTTAAACGCATTTTTCTCAACACTACTTTTTTCAACCTGGTTGACATCAACTCTCGCCTTTAGTATCCATCCCTCTACCGACCCTATCTCCGGTATTGCGACTTATGATTATTACTATTTTTTTTTAAACGTCAAACTGTCAAAAAAAGGGCGAAAAATTGATTTTTTCTGACAGTCGCCATAAAAAAAATAAGATTCCTTTGGTACCTGACATAATGGCATTCTTATTTATCACGAGTTTATTTTATTTCTGTTTCAGATGAATGAACTCTTTGGAATCGTCTCAACCGCCTCAACCCTTTTTCACACCCGTATTTAGAGGCCCATACATTTTTTAATTTTGATTTTTTTCGTAAGTTCTTGAAACATCAACAAAAAATACTGTAGAAAAATGAATAATAAAAATATTTTTTATTTTCTTTATAAAGCCCGAAAAAACGCGTAGATTTCGGCCTCTAGACCAGAATACTGTCTCGAAAGATCTTTTTTCGCTGGACCCTTTAAGGGCTCCAGAACTCGAAATAATATTGCATGTACTCCCATTATCTGTGCAACGTTCGTGATAGTGATTCTGCTTTTTTTTCTACCGAAAGTGCGAATGGAACATCGCCGGTGGAAAAACTTTGACATTTGCATATGAGAACCAACACGATGCAAAGACAGGGCGGAAGTAGGCGTCGGCGAACTTGTTGAATTTTGTGAAAAGCTCGCGGTCGGTGTGGCTCGGGAGATAAATTTAGATTGTCGAGTATGAACACACCGAGAGTGCCAGCGAGTCGAGAACAAGAGCTGTACAGAATGGAGAAGTCACTCGGGGAGAAGGAAACTGCATCGAGTCGAGTGACGATGAGGTCGAGTGGAAAGTCGATAGTAGTTATAGAAGCGGCAAAAAAATCAACGGCGTGGATGTTCTGAACGGAGAAAAACATCGCCATTACATCGACAGCGATATCATTCTCAATCTTGCTTGTTGCGGCAAAAATACGAAAAAAAGGCCTTTGAAGCAGTAAACGTCAAAGTAAAAAAATCCCGGCATCAATTTCTAATAAATGTTGTAAATTAAAAATAACTCAATTAATAATAATTTAAATTAATTTTACAAATTACAAAAAACAGTACAACTTTTTAAAATAATAGTAACATAAATTGAAAATAACTAAATTAGCATTAATAAGTAATAATACCAATAAATAAATAAAAAAAAGTGTTCCTAAAGGGGAACATATATGAGGGGGATCTTCTGTGTGAACACTAAACGGGTATGCCCGGAATAATAAAACGTTTACTACGAATAAATAAATATTAAATAAATACTAATAAATACTAATAAATAGTAATAAATAAATAATTAATAAATAATAACACTCATAAATAAAATACTAAATAAATTCGGATTGCACACTAAAAATGAACGTAAAATATTTTAATATCCAGTGGCCAATTAATTGTGGAATTAAAACTTGCCTAGTGTAAAATACGCGAGTGTTAGAGATTATATTCCGTACATTTGCGAAATTAATACTCTAATGCCTCACCGATGAATTTGTCACACTCTGGCAATGCCCTTTCCACATTTCCGTTTGGGTTTTTACCACAGATAGCGTTGCAAACGCAATAAAACTTGCATGTTCAGAACGCAATAAAAAATTACGAAAGCACAGAATATTTCCTTTCAACTATCAACCTCAATGGCGGTATTATTTTTCAAGGGCCATTAGAAGCGTTTTTACGTAAGGGACAAAGATTTCTCAATTTACTATGTATTTTTTTTCTCTCGTCATGAACGGAATATCTCTCATTCCCATCTCGGTGTGTACGACGTTTCGTGGCATCGCGACGGCTCGCTTTCGCCATTATTGCATTAAGAGTGAAAATGCAGTAGCCTCGAAACGTTCTCGCGAGGAAAAAGCTGAGTTCGCGGCTGCAAACGTGTAATGCTATTAAAAAGAAAGAGAGAGAGGCGTCTGGAGGAGAAAAAAGGAGAAAGGGAGGAAAGCCCGGACACGAAAAGACAGTCGGTGAAGGGTGAAAAAGTATGAAAAAAAATTATGGGGGACGCGAAAAAAAAAGCTCGGGATGAGCTCGTCTTCGAAATATCGGCTACCGTATATGCGAGTCCGTCGAGGGAGATAATTCGTGAGAATTCCAAACGGGCGGATTGAACCAAAGTGGGGTGACAGCCCGAGGGTTCAAAAAAATATGTTTAAGGCGTTACCCCCACTTGTAGCGCAAAAAAAGGCCTTTTTCATGAATTTTTTAAAAGAAAACTACAAAACTTTTTTAATCGATCAATATACCATCTTAAAGAACACATCTAGAAGAACTTTCAGTAATTTTTTTATTGAAAAATATTACATTGTTTAGTGGCAAATGGCCGTCAATGAAATAATGTTTTTATATACACGGTTTGCGGTGACCAACATTGCGGCGAAGTGGATCATCTGAAAAAAAATGCGGATGGATTTAGTCAAATATAAGTATAAACTAGTCTTTAATCGAAGGATTTTAAAAAATATTCATTTTTCACAAAATGGCGGACAGTTAAAGTTAATGGTTCGATTTTAACGAAAAAAAACGGCCGTTTTTTGGCTATAAAATGGCCATTTTTTTCGAAAACAAAAAATCGAACGATTAAAGACTACATTTTTATGTATTAAATAAGCCTGCAAAATTTCAAGAAGATCGGTTCGAGTAATCTTGGTCACCGACTTCAGAAATGCCATTTTGAGAAAAACGCGTTTAAAGTTTCAATTTCAGTTTACACGAAGAACATATTTTTTTTGTAAACTTACATAGAGTCATCTATTCCGGGCATCAAAAAAAACTGCACTTCAAATTGCACTTCAAAAAAATGCAATAAAAAAATCGATTTTTTTTAAATCGCAAGTGGGGGTATAATCCCTTAAAAGACTTCTCTCTCTCTCTCTCTCTCTCTCTCTCTCTCTCTCTCTTTCTCTCTTGGCAGTGTCTCTTTCTCGCTGCAGTAAAATTGTCGACAAGAAAAAAGACTGGCCAACTGCACAAAAGGAAGGTTCAAAGAGCGCGAGTATTAACGCTACCGCACATATAGAAATTCGAATGGAGAAAGAAATAAAAGAAGAATAGTCGTGCGTCAGAACCGAGAGGTTTCATCCCTAACTCTCGTGTGGCTCCCTCCGTGATTTTCCTGCTCTCCGCAGTGTGGTAGAAATAGTAACTCATTCTCGTCAATTGAGTTGCACCCCAAAGGGTGTTACCATAGTACTACTCTGTGATATATGTTCGACGTATACCCTTTACTTTACCTCCCTTTGAACTATCACCGAACATACGCGAGAGCGAAGATTGAATTTTCATGCAACTGGTACGTGCAAATTACAAAATGTTACTACGTTCGATGCACCACCCGAACGGAATAATTATGTGACTTCAATTATTTTCGACAAAGGGCCAATGGATTAATAAATTCTCTCGATTAATTAACTCTGGCATAATTATTCGTTTATCGAAAATACTGACTTTGTATCAGTCTTGTACATTAATTTTCTGAAATTAATTAACGTTTCGCAAAAATCGCTACTATGCGAAAAATGATGACAACTTTTAGGATTCGTGAGCTGCGATGATTCAACCTCTCACGTGACCGAGTGAAATAATCGCTGATGTAAAAAATGAATAAATAATGCAATTACAGACTGCAAGTGCGTTTGCTCGTTAAATATCAATTGGTTATTGAAACTGACGCTGGTAAAGGACGGTCAGGGTTCGGCTCCGGCGGCAATTCAAGTTAAGGGGGGGAGAAGTCCCTTTAGACGTCTGAAAATGAGTCATTTTTCATGAATTTTTTAAAGATGATAAAATAATCGCATATTTTTTAAATTTTGACATTATCTCATTACAACTTTGAAGTGTTAAAAATTTATTTTTCTATTCTAAACAAAACAAACTTTTGGAAAAACTGCTCGCAAAGTTATTGATCGATCCGGTTGAAATTTTGGGAGGTTTCTCACTATAACATTATTGGAAGGATGTGCCTAAAGTTTTAAGGGGCTATACCAGTGTGACACTTTCAAAAAAATCGATTTTTTGCCTCTTTTGACAGTTTATACTTTCAAGAATATACTGTAATTAGCAGTTTTTATGGTAAATATCATTTTATCTTGCAAAAATCGATAGTTAAATCTTTAAACGCGTTTTTCTCAAAATGAGATTTTCCAAATTTGCTATTGTAACTCAAAGAGCAATTATCCGATTGACTTGAAATTTGAAGTGAGTACTCTTGAATGTATTTACTCTACAATGACGTAGGACATTTTTGATTGGATGAAAATTGACGATTTGGCATTGAAAAAAACGACTATTTTATAGGCAAGAAACAGATTTTTTTCATAACAACGCCATTTTGTTAGATGATGATATTTTTCGAAAATCCTACGTCATTGTACAGGAAATACCTTCCAGTTTAACGACATTTTTTCCTTTTTCGGTTTCAGCTACTCAATCGACCGGAATCATGTCAGCAGTGGAGGAACTTTTTTTGGCGCCTCCGAAGGCAGCGCATAAGTCGCTTGGATCTTTATATTTTTCTATGAAAAAAATACGTAATATAGGTCAAATATAGCCAAATATATTCTTAACTTTTCAAAACATTTAATTGAGTACTTTTCGTCAAAAAAATTCCCGAAAATCACCCAAATTTTCAGCGTTCACACTGGTATAGCCCCTTAAGGTTATCACGACGATGAAAAAAGCTGTTTTTATCGTCGTTGCGCGATCTTTAGAATGTTTTACACGCGATGATAAGTTTATATTGGACACCTAGAGTTATTCAATCTATAAATCAGCGTGTCATCTTCATAAAGCGCCGTATACATAAGACGATTTTTAGAGACGAAATTTTTCGCGAAAAGTTCGGTAACTTGGCCTGAAACTTTACCAGTGCACTGGGATATATTTTTACTTGATTACAGACGGAATTCAGTTAATTGTTAAATATTCGGGTCTGTAAAAGGAATGCCTCAAGAAGCCTGTGGACGCAACGGAACGTTGGTTTAGATCAGCGAGTACGGACAAGAACTAATAGGAAGGGGTTGAATTGGGAATGGCTAATACGTAAAAACCAGCAAGCGCATACGTTGGAAATCAGGAAATAAAAACAATCGATCGTATATTGACCGAATCCTCGTGTCTCTATCCTGTCACTTGTCAAAAAAAAAGTTTGCTTAATCTAAAGTTTGAAAAACCCACAAAATATTTCAGAAGTTCAATAGATCTTCCCTTCCTCCACTATAAGGAGCTCCGCATACACTGTATAGTACCCACTTTTCGCAGCTACATATCCATATAGACGTAAAGCATCTATATATTGATAAACGTCGCAAAATGATGAGGGAAAGACCGTTCATGGTTTGGTTCTCGAAAAGTTTTATTGTTTGTTCGATCTCCCATATCGGAAATGCTCTTCTAATCTCGGGATGGGCAGGAGGGAAGAATATCATACAGATATATCTGTTGTGCAGTTTACGGGAAGTAGATACGGGGGAATTCCTACCACAGGGAGAATCGTGAGCCGGCATCTTACAAGAGGACGATAAGTTCGACGAGAGAACGTGATCGTTCAAATATATGTATATATACAGGGTGTCCCTCTTATCTCTGCCACCCGGAATCACTCGATAATTATCAATGTCACAAAAAAATGTTCCAGGCAAAAGTTGTACGGTGTAAAGGGGGCCATCAAATGCGACCAATTTTTTTTTTATTTCGGTGGAGGCGCTGACGCACAGTGAAGGTCACCTCCACTTTCTAAGAAGGAATGGTACATTGTTTTCAACCATTTTGTGGAACACCTCAAGCCGCATGAAAAACATTAGAGGGTCAAAGTCGTTCAAGGTCATTCAAGGTTAGTATCGATGATACAAATCTAAATATCTCGGATCACTACCAAATATTTGGTAGTCATCCATATGTTTAGATCTGTATTTCATTTTAATAGGTGACCTTGAATGACCTTGAATGACCTTGAACGACCCCCTAATGTATTTTTATGCGGCTTGAGGTGCTCCACAAAATGGTTGAAAAAAATGAACCATTCCATGAAAAAAAAATGGAAGTGACCTTCACTGTGCGTCAGCGCCTCCACCGAAATAAAAAAAAATTGGTAGCATTTGATGGCCCCCTTTACACCGTACAACTTTTGTCGGAACATTTTTTTGTGACGCCGATAATTACTGAGTTATTTCGGGTGGCAGAGGTAAGAGGGATACCCTGTATATGTATGTGTGTATATATATATATATATATATAAAACTCCCTCAATTCCGAATGATAAGAAATAACGAATAGTCAGTGCGCCGAAGAATCGCAGAGACGGGTATGAGAGGAAATTTTTGCCCAAAAAAAGCAAATCGATAACTACGAACGTGCGAATACTGTCACGTTTTATGATCCGGAGTCTAACATCGCGGTAATAAAACGCGTTCCTCGTTCGTGATCCTTCTATCTAGGACACACTCGTTATTTATGAGGCAGATCGCCATTACGTCCTTAAGCATCTTCAAGGAAGTGCGTATTATCGGAAATAGGTTTACAAATTTGAAAGCAATGTTGGAATGTAGGTAGTCACACGGAGGGATAATTGAGAATCAATGATACGCCCGCAGATGTAAGAATTGCTCAAAATTGCTGACTTATTGCCTTAAGGGGGAAGATACCTTTAGGCAAGGAAAAAATTTGATTTTCATGGTTTTTTTTTTAAAGGAACGATTACTTCATCATTTTTGAGACTTGGGATATGTTTTATTACTACTTTTGGCTGTTACATTGTGACTTTTTTTATCAATCTTTAAAAATGTCGGCGGTAGGGCACGGTGTCCTAAACTACATTTTCGAAACTGGCGTGACGTATAGCTAAAATGCTAATCGACCGATTCTGATGATACTTGGTATCAATCTTTCTAACCTTATTGACTAAATCATAAGCCTAAATGTTTTTGACAATAAAAAAAAAGTTTTTTTTGCAATATGTAGCCATTTTTTTCGGATAGTTCAATCTTTTTGTTTCAAAGCGTACCATTTCATCGATTTTCAACATTTCTCACTTTTTCTTGGTTCATATTCCGCATACGAGTGTTAATGAAAGAAAAATGTTCGTAGGTTTTTTTCAGATTTATACCGCCGACTCTACGTGTCACGCCGTCTGAAAATGTCCACCGCAACCCATTTAGAAGCCCGTGCCTACCGCCGCTATTTTAAAAGATTTATTTAAAAAATACCATGTAACAGCCGAAAGTAGTAGTAAAACATACCCTAAATCTCAAAAATTGTAAAGAAATCTTCACTAAAGAAAAATCATGGAAATCAGAATTTTTTCTCGCCTAAAGGTATCTCCCCTCTTAACGCGCTGAAGTGATATCCTTTAATAACATTCTTCTTTTCAGATGATAGGAAACAGATTTAAAGTAAAATTGCAGAACTGCTGACTCGAAAAACGTGAAGGAGACAACGATTCAAATTTAACTTAAGGCGGGAGCCTGAATTCGCAGGTCCGAAAAAACGTTTTTTTTTTCTTAAATCCATAGATAAACTATCCAAGAATCTATTTACAGAGTTACAGACGCGAATTGTAAATATTTTCGAAGATATAAGGCAAAAAGCAGAGAAGCGATTGATATTTGATATTGATATTTTCTCCTATTGAAAACTTTAAAGCGCGTTTTCTCCAGTTTTCATTTTCACAATTTTTATACATTAGCCGGCGCGATAGCAAAAAAACTAAACGACTTATTGAATCAAACAAGTTTATTTTTTTCAGTATGAAAATCTCTTCAAAGTGAATTAAAAGAATCGTTGAAAAAGTCTTTTTAAATCATTTTTGTAGTACGTTAAAGTATTTTTCAACACATTTTTTTCGAACCTGAGAAGAGTTATGATTTCACGATTTTTTCAGCTTTTTCTTAATTCACCTAGAAGAAAAATATATGACAATTGAAAATGTTATTGGTTTATTTGGTTCAGTCATTTATTGTTTAGTGTTGAACATTTTTTTATACATTGCAAATATACATGAAAAGATACCTCAAGATTTACTGGGCTCACTTATTTTTTTTCCGCCTAAAAAAAATCCCGAGAAAACGCTTTTTGGGCATTCTAATTCAGGCTCCCGCCTTAACAATCATTGAAAAAACGATAAGCTGAAGATTTTGCAATTTTTTTTCTCTCCACAGTAAATTGGGTTGCGTTTGTTTGGGTTTGTTTGGGTCCTGTTCACTATACAACAGTCCTGTTCGACTATATTTCTTCGACCGTTGATCGAACAATGAAAAGTTGGTCTTGATGAAATGAAAAATAGTATTTTATTTTTTACGACGAATACGAAGGATAAATTTGAACTGAGAAATGTAAAAAATCTCGTGCACGCGAAATCCTTCTCATATATTACGCACGGGGACTATAAGACGAAAACACTGGTTTGCATTCCAGTATTATGCAGATTTATTCGGCGCAAGATTCACCGCGAGAGGACGACCCCAAGAATGTAGTTATTGGATATTCTTTTCCTTTTTTTTCCTCATTCGATCGAAATTGACATTCCTATGCGGTGTGGGCCAGCGCCTTCGATTTTATTTAAAATACCACAAGGACCTGAACAACGTTCTACATATCACGACGGAGAGCACCGGATCAAGGATTCCTGGCGATTTTTCTTCCTCGTTTCTCCCGGACGTCTAGCTATTTCTTTCTCTCGGTCTTTCTTTCTCTCTGGCGATCATCTCCGTAATCGTTTCTCTACTGATTTCTAGTCACGGATCGAAAAACTTTCATGGCACACACAGCGCGCATTGAGCTTCGAATACAATGAGCTCGTAGAGAATTACCAGCGTTGTAACGATCCCAAACGAATTTCACGCGAAATTTTCGTTTTTGTATAATTTTTTTCACCACTTATGATCGAATCTAAGTCTGAGATTATTGGACAACGATCAACGTGACTCTTTTTCTGCACTTCTTCAATTTTTCCATTCAATGTCAATTAAGGCAGTATTGCTGTCTCAAATTTTGAAAAAATTTTGAAAAAAAAATAAACTAAAAAATTTTTTTTTAGTTTATTTTTTTAATTCTACAGACCTTTCTGAATACGTCTGTAAAAATCGTTCAATGATACTCACAAAATTAGACGAGTTATAGGAATTATAAGGGGTATGCTCGGCAAGCGAGATCGAGATGTAGCAAATTTAAACGCTTTTTTTCACGAAACTATACTTTTCAAATCAGCAATCGCTATGCCTCGATAACCAATTGGCCGATTGAGCTCAGATTTGGCACACACTTTCAGTAGATTAGTTTTCAACGTCGATAGCAGAATTAAGTGGCAATCATTTTTCTTTTCACCTAACTCGTAGAATGGGCAGAAAAATAGGAAAAATAAATAATCGAAGATTAGCATGCCGTCACTTTGTAATTTGTTTTTCGCTGAATCCGGTACCAAACATCCCAACACTCATACAGATTAAGAATAAGAAATGTTTGGTTTTTTTTAGTTTTATAAATCGTCCACAACACTAGTTGCCAATGTTTGCTCGTTTCCCGCGCACCCCTGTAAGTAAGTGTACAAACGTACATGACAATGAATTTTTCATCTCATTTTTATTTGTACATATTCTTGAAGGATCAATAAACATGTGTTTATTGGTTTATTTTTTGTGATTTTTTTATTATTATAAACATTTATTTTTTAATTATTTCTCTAGATTTTCCATTCTTAAAATCCCTTCCATACAGCGCTCGAGAAAACAACACAAATACACTTTGACATCATTTTGATTAAACAAATGTAATATTTTATGCATTATACGTGAAATTAAATGAAAAATCATGATTTTTTACAATAAAATTGTCATCTTTATTAACGAAACATTTTACATAAAAATATCATGTACCTAGGGTACTATTATGGGCACTTTTATCGAACTTATAATTATCATTGGGATTAAAATCAACTTCAGCAACATTATAATAAACTTGTACAACAAGTTTGAGCAACAATAGAAAAAAGCAATCACGCGGGCTCAAGGTTACCCTTAATGTCAATTTAACCCCGTTTTACGGTACCTCCGCTATTTTTTAAGATTTATAAAAAAAAATACCATGTAACAGCCAAAAGTAGGTTTAAAATATACCCTGGGTCTCAAAAATGGTGAAGAAATCTTACCTTTAAAAAAATCAGGAAAATCAGGAATTTTTCCTCGCCTAAAGATATCTTCCCCCTTAAGACGGCTGTGAACGCTACGGGAAGTTAGCTTAGATTAGCCAAGTGCGGGTAGGGAGTGATAGGGAAGGCTTCAACTGGGAACGAGTAATACGTGCAAGCAAGGTCATCCGTTGGAACTTTGGAAATATTTAGCGCTTGTTCGTTCTACCTATATATGCATTCATGCCTGTATCAATTTTTTCTTTTGCTTGTTATTTATTCCCATTGTTGTGCTAAACAGTAAGCCCAGAGGAATATACGTGGAGAAGAATGAAGTGGTAGGAAGGAAGAACCCAAGGACGAAACACCGACCCCTTTCTCACATTTTCCCCAATCTATAAAGATATACAAATATGAGGAAAAGTAACGTCGCTGTGCCGCCGTCACGGCGCGGAGCTATCGGAGCGTAATTCTCGCCTCATTACGTCCTCGACGTTACTATAATATTTCTGCAAAAATCCCTCTTCCATGTCCATTATGTAAACATGGCTTTTTAAAAAAATCGTATAGCCGGAAACGGGACGGGGAAAACACACGCAAACTAGGGTGAAAATATCTTTCAGCCAGCTTACTGACGCCTACTTTCCATAAGAATTTTTCACGATGACAGAAATGATATATGTTGGAACTAGAGAAATAAAAAAATAATAATAACGATAAAATCGCGGATCAAATTAATTTTACGAGCTGTACATAAAACGAGGTTACTTTGAACAGGTTTTGGAAGTTTTTCGTAGGTAACATTTTTTTTAACATCCTAAATTCCAAGTTTTGTCGCTCCAATAGAACACTGTGTCCTTTGGTTATCAAATGTATAAGCAAGTCAAGCCCCACCAACCCCCACAATTTTATATATATATTTTTTAACTGTCAAAGTAACCTGGAGTGTAGGCTTTCTTTGACAAGGCATTGAAATCCAACTTATGTCGAAGATTTGACATCTTTGATGAAAAATCAAAGATGTCAAATCGTTTTGTAAATTTGTCAAAGTAATTTTGACATCGAAATGATGTCAAAGTTACATTGACTTCGAAATGATGTCCAAGTTACATTGACATCGAAATGATGTCAAAGTTACATTGACATCGAAATGATGTCAAAGTTAAATGGACATCGAAATGATGTCAAAGTTACATTGACATCGAAATGATGTCAAAGTTACATTGACATCGAAATGATGTCAAAGTTACATTGACATCAAAATGATGTCAAAGTTACATTGACATCCAATTTATGACAAAGTTACATTCACATCGAAATGATGTCAAAATTACATTAACATCGAAATGATGTAAAAGTTACATTGACACCGAAATGATGACAAAGTTACATTGACATCAAAATTATGTCAAAGTTAAATTAACATCGAAATGATGTCAAAGTTAAATTGACATCGAAATGATGTCAAAGTTAAATTGACATCGAA
Organism: Ophion slaviceki; assembly: GCA_944452715.1. Lineage (NCBI taxonomy): Eukaryota > Metazoa > Arthropoda > Insecta > Hymenoptera > Ichneumonidae > Ophion > Ophion slaviceki. The sequence goes on along the minus strand of OX101792.1, from coordinate 11,620,966 downwards.
ATGATGTCAAAGTTACTTGGACATCATTATGATAAGAAAAAATGTAACGTTTTATGCATTGTACATGGAGTTAAATGAAAAACAACGATTTTTACAATCCAATTCTCATCTTTATCAAGGAATCATTTTACATAAAAATATCAAGTGCCGAGGGTACTATTACCTATAGGCACTTAATAAGTCTTATAATTATCATTGAGATCAAAATCAACTTGAGCAACATTACAATCAACTTTACCAACATTATAATAAACTTGAACAACAAATTTGAGCAATAATTGAAAATAACACAAATACTAGAAAATCAAACTGTATTTTGGCACTCTGTTGAAGTAGCTCTAAAACTGTCAAAATTACCCTTAATCTCAATTAAACCCCGTTTTACGGTATACGTTGGAACTATACAAATCAAAACGTTATAATAACGATTAAACCGCAGATCAAATTAATTTTACGAGCTGTACGGCCAAGTCCAGAACATTGTGAATTAAGCACCCGCCTAACGATTAAATGAAGGACGAGATTACACTACATTGTATCACCTACTTACGCGAGCAATGTTTGCGAAGGGACTAAGTGGCTCGTCCTCAGGTCGCAGGTGGGATGTTTAAAAAGCCTCCCCCAAGCTTATTTGACGTTATTTGCGGTCGGAGCATAAATCTGGCGAAAGACTCGCTTAATGGAGTGCTACCGTGAGAGCGTGTACACAAGGATTCTCCGAAACTTTTGTGCGAGAGAATATTCTTTGATGCCATTATAAAACTGTCACTAGTATGGCTCTCGCCGTCGTGCCCCTCGAGAAAGTAACAGGGTGTAAGCAATATCGTATGCACGGGTAGTTTCGTTCGAAGCCGATTGACATCCGATCGCAGTCGACCTCTTTCATCATCAAATTTTGTATCGAAGACGAAATTATTTGAAATGACTTGCTCAAAGGAGACGCCTTTAGGTGAGGAAAAAATGTCCTGATCTTCATGATTTTTTATTAAAGAAAATATTTATTCACGATTTTTGAGACTTTGGGTATGTTTCATTACTACTTTTGGCTGTGACATGGTATTTTTTTATTGATTCATCTTTACGAATAGCGGAGGTATGGCACGGTCTTCTAAACTGCATTCTCAAAACTGGCGTGACGTATAGCTAAAAAACGATTCGACCGATTCTGATGAAATTTGGTATTAATCTTTCTAACCTCATGGTCTAAGAGATGATGGCAAATGTTCTTGGAAATTAAAATAAAGTATTTTTATTGCAATATGGAGCCATTTTTTCAGAAAATTCAATCTTTTTCTTTCGAGGCGTACCATTTTATCGATTTTTTAACATTTCTCACTTTTTCTCGGTTCATATTCTGCGTATGAGTGTCAATGAAAGAAAAATCTTCGTTGGTTTTTTTTTCAGATTAATCCCGCCGACGTGTCATGCCATTTGACAACATCCACCCCAACCCGTTTTGAAGACCGCGCCATACGTCCGCTATTTTTAAAGATTGGTAAAAACAACCATGTAATAGCCGAAAGTAGTAATAAAATATACTCTGCGTCTCAAAAATTGTCCAGAAATATAACCTTTTTAAAAAATCATGAAAGGCAGCAATTTTTTCCTCGCCTGAAGGTATCTGCTCCATTAATGTTTGGAAAATTCAAAATACACGGGAAAAAATCTACCATTACACCCCCTCTTTTTTGCTACCCATTTTTATTTTCCATTCATACTAGTATGCATTTTATTCCTTCCATTTCAATTTTATTCTTGTCGATACACCGAGAGAAATTATTTCTTCGAACGAGCTAAACGCTATTCGTTCGAAGTTTTTCTATTTAGGAATTAAAGTTTCATTTATTCCTACAGTAACGTATATTGGATCGAAAAAAATCTTTATGTTCAAAGTGTGCCCGACATTTAAAATAAACTTTGCAACGAGTGTTATATTGGAAAATATTGTTGAATTAAATTGTTCAGTAAACAGCACAACCACAAAAACTTTCTTATTTTCAATAACAATACAGTTACCGGTGCAAATTTTAATCCGTCATATTGAATCACCCACTTCATGACAAGGTCCATGATTTGGTGTCCAAACACGAAAAAAAATATTGTCCTACTTGAATAAAATACTAGAGTCAAAGTTCGATAAAAAAAAAAAGCATTATCATTTTTTTCGCGAAATAAAATGTTTATTCAACCTAAATATATAATTTCGCTGGATAATAAATAAAAAAGAGTTTACTCGAATAAAATGTCGTTAGCATTAAATGCACGACTTTCGTCGACTCATGTTCTAACCGATCGAGACATTTGGTCGAAGTAAAAATATAATTTCATTAAAAATGAACTACAAGCTTACTACGCCTAGATTCAAGCATTTTTTGAAATTCAACCAATCCATCTCTTTGGTATTTAGGCTATGAATATGACTCAAACGTCACGACGTACTTCTATTCGAAATTTACCATCTCAATTTACAAAGCAAAAAGGCTTTCATAAAGGTAATTATAAAAATAAAGAAATAAGAAATGGAGAAAAAATATCATTGCATTCCAACGATCCAAACTTCAGTGCAATTAGAAGAAGAAAAAACCAAATTCCCGCGGCTCAATTAAGAGGGTCCTCTAGTTTCTCGGGACGAAAAAATCGTTTTTTTTTCATAAATCACATCTACAACATGTGTAGAAAATGTGTGCCAAAGGATTTTTCGATATTCGAAGTGGTTCACAAGTTACGGCCCTGGAACAGAGCAGGTATACGGAGCAGGTATATGGAGCAGGTATACTTTCAAACGCGTTTTTCTCGAAACACCATTTTTCGAAACGGTGACCACGATATTTCAGAAACTACTGCACCGATCTTGTTCAAATTTATACAGCATCTTTAATATATTATAAGCCAGCGATTGAACTAGGATTATCATGATTGCTTCGATAGTTTTTTTTGTACGAGCGAAAAACTTAAGAAAAAATGAGTAAAAAATAGAATGTAATTTTCAAAAGTGTATAAAAAAGTCAATTTTTGTAATTTAGAATTCACTCTAGTTCAATCGCTAGTCTTAAATATGAAGATTAAAATGCCGTTTGGTTTTTTTATTTCAGATAAGCAGAACAGCCGCAATCTTGGTCACCGTCAAGCACCTCTTTTACTTGTCTTCCTGTCGGCCACTATAACTGTTATTCTATTATATATTTTGACTTCAAAAAATTTGTAAAGCTTATTTAAATGTTAATACAGATTATGCAAAAACAATGAGATTGATTATTTTGATGCTTTGCCCGTAAAAAATTATTGAAAAAGCCGTAAAAAAACAGCCGAGAAACTAGAGGGCCGCGTTAAGGCGGGGTGTACATGTAGACATGAAAAAATAAGCAATATTGAGGATTTTTTAAACTAAGAAATAATTATTCTACAATTATCAAACTTTAGGTATACTTTAATAGTATATTTAAGTATACAAACATTTTTTTTTTACTTAATTCATCATCAAAATGGCGCAGCTGTAGATGAGTGTTACAGCAAGGTTGCCGCGGGAGTTGCGAATCTGCCTGCAGTCTAGCTTCCCGTAGACTTTGATTGGCAACAAAGTTCACACATTTTTCAGTTAGAACATGCAAACTTTCTATGTGACGGTAATTTAAATGGAGAAAATGCAAATTTAACAAAATAGCACGCATTTACATTTAAAAAATCAACATTTCACGCACGCATTGACGGGCTGTGACGTTTGAAGTTTTTCGAATTTTGCTTTGAAACTTTGGGAAAATATTCTACATATATAGTTCTATCGTTTAAAGGGGGAAATAAAAGAAATCGATTTTTTTTCATTATAATTGTATATCCCGCCAAAAACGATGCAAGAGAGGATTCAATTCTCTCTCATTTGTTACTATTTGAATGATAATCCGACGTATTACCTCGGATCCCGATTGGAATACCCCGTACATATCTAAAATGAATCTGGAGTGGTCCGTACACTTTCGCGGCCGTTTTTCGTACTCACTGTTGCACTTCTCTCTCTTCCTCACTCTTAGGGTTCCTTTTGCCTGACGGGCAAATATTCACTCCGCTGAAACTTCAGTTCGAAATTTTGCTGATCCCTTCGGGCTTCATTTCTCCATCTCTCTTACCCCCCCCCCCCCCTCTCACTCTCTCTCTCCATCTCACTATCTATCTTTCTTTCTCCTTGCTCGGCTCATTATCAGGCTCGCAGCCGACGTAACGTGTGCGCTTCGAATTAAAATTAATAGGTATGACGGGGTGAGGTTGGTGGGTTTCGTATTCGCGTGCTATGGAATCCGAGCTTTGGGGCATACGCCTACAGACGGGCTACTCGGATGGAGACCGGGGGAGCTAAACTAATCAGCGTATCTCGTGGAGATGGTGCATGAGAAAAAATCAAAGGTGAAATGAAGCAGAACCATTTTTCAATGCTATTTCCGGAGATAGATGACATCCGTACAATTCTTATCAGCCAATTTTCTTTTCGTAAAAAAATCTTTTTCCATATGTTCTTTACAGCAAAGACACATCGGTGGTAAACATTTGACGCTCTGGAAACATTTGAACGCTCTGCATTCATCGGAATGAAACAATTGGATTTTATTCAGCAGTGACAAAAACAACTGGTATTTTTCTCGCATTATGACTTAAGCTGGAAACTTCAGCAAATTGATTTTTTGGTATTTTTTTAGTGTGAACTTTCAAGAATATTTTAGGACGAACCGGACCCTGAAATTCTGAAAATGGACAAAGGTACGACTATTTTAGTGGAACAGTGTGCGTCGGGTTTACCGCAATCCGTCGACTCGGTTACCTGAGGCAGTTATGGACGCAAGTGGACATCAAAGCACACGTATACTCAACAGAGGCTCGAGCTGCCCGCAGATTGCTTAGATTAGGTGTGCAACACGATCTCGATTATGAGGAAGGGCACTTATGTGGTGCCGGAGTCGGTGACTAGCGGTAAGACGCCAATATTCCACAAGATCGTGTCAAACATGTACCGAAACTTTGAACCGCGATTATCTCGAAACCAATACCTTGACACGGCGGGATTGATATCATGAGTAACTTTCACACTATTGACTTGAATTTGCACAGTTAGCGTTCAAACAGTAGTCATTTCCGGTTCACGATCGCATTTTTTCATTGGATTAACCATTTGTTGATAACCATGACTTCAGCATACTGTTTTTCAAGAGAAAAATGAGGTTTCCTTTGAAGAAGCTGTCATTTATCGTATTTTTCGAAATTTCGAAAAGTGGATCGTGAACTCATAGCCAGTTGGATATATTTGAAGAAAACATTTTTTGTTTTCGTTTCAGATTACATTTGAGCCTGGTAGAGATCCCGCCGTTTCGGTCCTTGCCGCTGGAGGACTGCAACGCCAACTGCAGCACCGCGAACTCTTTGAATGATTTTCCTCCAAAAAAATTACATTGTAACCACAAATATGTGTACAACATGCGGGAAAAAAATAATTCATTCCAACCAATGTGTTAATGGGAAAAGAAATCATCATTCTGACCCTTCAAATTAGACTTCCAGAGAGGGATGACCCGTTAAGGGGCTATACCAGTGTGACACTTTCAAAAAATCGATTTTTTTTGCCTTTTTCGACAGTTTATACTTTCAGGAATATGAGATGAGATTTTTATACTTTCCAGATTTTTATACTTTCAAGAATGTGAAATGAGATTTTCTAAATTTGCTGACATTATAACTCAAAGAGCAATCATCCGATTGACTTGAAATTTGAACCGAGTACTCTTGAATATATTTACTCTACAATGACGTAGGATATTTTTGATTGGATGAAAATTGACGATTTGGCATTGAAAAAAACGACCATTTTATAGGCAAGAAAACAGACTTTTTTCACAACTACGCCATTTTGTTATATTTTGATATTTTTAGAAAATCCTACGTCATTGTACAGGAAATACCTTCCAGTTTAAGGACATTTTTTCCTTTTTCGGTTTCAGCTACTCAATCGGCCGAAATCATGTCAGCAGTGGAGGATCTTTTTTTTGGCACTTCCGAAGGCAGCGCATAAGTCGCATGGATCTCAATATTTTTCTATGAAAAAATCATGTAATATAGGTCAATATAGCCAAATATATTCTTAATTTTCCGAAACATTTAAATGAGTACTTTTCTACCAAAAAATTCCTGAAAATCACCCAAATTTGCAGCGTTCACACTGGTATAGCCCCTTAATGTCGTTGCACGGTATGAGCGGTTCGTGAACGGAGAATCTGATGAGATACAGAATAAAATCCCTTTTCCGGCAAATCTAGGTCTCGCCTGTGAATTTGAATACATAAAAATTCGCAGCGAGAGAAGTAGAGGCTTGGGGGGGGGGCGGTTCAGGAAGAATTCATCATGCATGCGAGAACGGAAAACAAACAGAGCGAAAAGTGAGAACGCGCTGTGATAAGGGTGTGAGGAGGATGTCAGACCATTATCCCTGATGGGATCTTATTGATTCTTATTATGCGTCGAGGCGTGCCAGAATAATCTGTCGCTTTCCGTGATCCCACCCTAGTCTCGTTAGGCCAGCATTATATATATATATATATATATATATATATATATATATATATATATATATATATATATATATATATATATATATATATATATATATATATATATATATATATATATATATATATATATATGCGGAAAGGTGATTTTGAAGACACGCAATCGAATGTAGCTGGCAGTCAGGACATCCAGCTATTTTGAGGACCGCCCTTAAAATATTTTCGCAGACGAATAGCTGATTTTGGGGACAGGGCTGGCGCAATAATCACCAAATCAAACGACTTTGAAGACATGGGGGTTTATATATTGTCGGGTATGGGGACAATTGGCCACTATGAGCAAGGTCCTCGAAGTGCACGAACGTGTGTTTACTGCAGTAAATGAAAAATCGTATTTCATTGTTCCACATTTACCTCTCAATCCGTTTCCTTCTGAGCGAAACTAAATAATCCCTATTCAGGGGCCGAATGAAAAATTCGCGTTTTTGCCCGAATTCTTATGATTTTCCACAGATTTTTCCCTAATTTAAAGACATTTGCATTTTGTCGTCGATGCCTTTGGACGTTACTCAGAGCACAGAAAAATAGACAACTTGACCGGTACATTAATTACTATCGACGATTACAGCGGTAAAGATCGTACAAATTGAAAAGCAGTAACTCACCCTAAGACTCTCAAGCTGCGAACGCACCGACTCGGCACGGCTGGCAATGTCTGGACTCGCAACTGGAAACGAACCCATGTACTGTAACAAGCAAGAAAAGAACATCGAATACCCCAATTAGCGTATCATGGAAAATTCAGTTATTCTAGTGGTTTTTTTCTTGTAAACAACGCGTTCGATGCAGGGTTATCAAAATTTTTGGAAAACAATTTGTAACCATTTTTTTTGTTCCTTTCAAGGGACTACATGTACTTAGAGGCCCGAAAAAGATGGGCAAATTCTACATTTTTTCTTGGAAAAGGTTGGCGAAAAAGAAACGCTTTTTTTAACACAAAGGTTCATATATTGAGAGCCTTATGAAAAAATCACCAAAAATACAGAAAACCACAAAAAATGTCCGCCGGCAGATGATGAATTTTTTCGCGACGTTTGGCGGTGGACTCTCTTCAGCTTAAACGGTCTATCAGAAATATGAAAACCAAACGTGGTATTCAAGTTAACAATAAAACCGAGTCGTTGACGATTGTAAATTTTTTAAATGTTTTTTTTTAACAACGACGCAACAAATTCAAACTCGAGCATACAAAATGTATGAAAAACGTCGTCATTTTTAGGTAACTTTTGAAAAATTAAGATGGATTTTAAAAAAGTGCGATCGTCAATGACCAGTAAATGTTTCTCATCGTATATTCTATAAATTTGGAAACAATCCATCAAGTAGTTCTCGAGGTATCATGTTCACCGACTTTGAAAACAGTGTTTGGAGAAAAACGCGTTTAAAATTTTAAGGGGTTACCCCCACTTGCGATTTTGAAAAAATCGATTTTTTTTTATTGCATTTTTTTGAAGTATAAGTATCCGGGCCCATACTTCTGTATGGGCCCGGAATAGATGACTATGTAAGTTTACAAAAAAAAAATATTTTCTTCGTGTAAACTGAAATTGAAACTTTAAACGCGTTTTTCTCAAAATCGCATTTCTGAAGTCGGTGACCAAGATTACTCGAACACTAATGAACCGATCATCTTGAAATTTTGCAGGCTTATTTAATACATAAAAATGTAGTCTTTAATCGTTCGATTTTTTTTCGAAAAAAAATGGCCGTTTTATAGCCAAAAAACGGCCGTTTTTTTCGGTAAAATCGAACCATTAACTTTGACTGTCCGCCATTTTGTGAAAAATGAATATTTTTTAAAATCCTTCGATTAAAGACTAGTTTATACTTATATTTGACTAAATCGATCCGCATTTTTTTTTCAGATGATCCACTTCGCCGCAATGTTGGTCACCGCAAACCGTGTATATAAAAACATTATTTCATTGACGGCCATTTGCCACTAAACAATGTAATATTTTTCAATAAAAAAATCACTGAAAGTTCTTCAAGATGGGTTCTTTAAGATGGTATATTGATCGATTAAAAAAGTTTTGTAGTTTTCTTTTAAAAAATTCATGAAAAAGGCCTTTTTTGCGCTACAAGTGGGGGTAACGCCTTAAGTATCGTGCTGCTACCGAGCGGCCAACTGTTAGAAACTGTAGCTCATTCGATTTTAGAAATATTTCAATAACATTTTCAAGGAATATAGCAAAAAGGTCAAACACAATATTTTTGAAAAATACAATTTTTCAACCCCCCTGGGTAGATTTAGCTCGTTAATAACTAGAGGAAAAATCCGTGTTGCCCAAATTCACTTAACGAGGCTACCCTGTATGTATTTATGTTTATACATGCCCCTATATATATATTTACACGTATGCATATACACACACACGTACGTTATATCGAAATTCCATAAATTATTCAGGAGAGCGAAATATCCGTGGGGTTTACGTGTATCGCCTAACAAAACTGGTTACGCGGGTTACGTGAGTACACCGAGGTTATTTAATTATAATAAATTTCAACGATCCACCTCCCTCCCACTGCCCCTTCACTCCCTCCTCCAGTAGCTTTATACCCGTAGATATAGGAATATGTTTGTTCACGCGGTGCAAGCTGCTCATGCACATGCATTACACACTTTAGGGAGAGCAGTGGAGGGATCAGAGACTTCCCGCGTGTATTGGGGCCTCTGAACCCATCATCGCAGTGTGTACTATTATCCGTAAGGTCCAAGGCAAGACTGCCCTCATACATAAGACGTTCCATAGCCGTTTTGATGGCAAGTACACAGCGCAAGGATGAGGCAACGTAAGTCATTGCCACACATGGTTGCTGACCTTCTTGACAGTCCGTGTCAAGATCTAACAACTATATCTCAGCTCGTTAAGGAGGTTAGAGTTGAATCAAATGACGGTTCATGTTTTTTTTTCAACAAACCTGAAAGATGTGCACACGAGGGATACATTTATTCTGTGGATGCTAATTTTTCATAACATGTATAATTAAAGGGCAAAATTGTGAATTTTTATATTTTTATTACGTGAGAAAGAAAAACTTTTGTATTACTACTAACTTGAAAAAGTATAACATTATCGATGATTACTATGAAAACGCTGCGTCAGTAAATGTTTTATACAACTCAGAATGAAATTTTGAGTAATTTATAATTATACATATTTATATTTATGTCACGAGATTATTTATTATTACCAATAATTGATGTTAAGTATTGCCGACATACGGCAACGTCGAGGACATTGAAGTTGGCAGCAATGCTCTTCATTCGCCAGCCAGCATTCGTAATCTTTTATCGAATCTTGATGGTCTAATATTAAATATACAGGGTGTCCTAGAACTGAATGCGTTCCCTGAAATAAACGGTTGGGGGTGAAATTCTGAGTCGATTGATATAAGCATGTGTGGGTCTCAGATGAACTCCTGAATTATTATTAATTTTTAAAGGCGGGCCAATCAGGTGCGCCCGATGAGCCGGCGTACGTCGGTGAACGATACGCGCGTGTAGTGGTGTCTGTAGGTGCGGTGCTCCCGCAATGATTGGCCCGCCTTTAAAAATGAATAATAATTCAGGGGTTGATCTGAGACCCACACATTCTTATAGCAATCGACTCAGAATTTCACCCCCAACCCCCATTTCAGAAAACGCATTCAATTCTGGGACACCCCGTGTATGGTTTTTAATGGGCAGAATGGGCTTTTTCTAAATATTTTCAGAGGTTTAGTTTACGTTAATCCGTTGTCAGAGGTGGTTTATCTTGGTGCTGAATAGCCTAAAAAAAAGACATCACCCGTAGCGTAAACGTCTTGCCCATCTGACCGCACGTAAAATTACATAAATTCAATTATTTTTTATCTCTGGTGCTGTGTGGTGAGAAAATTTCCAAAAAATCGTAAAGACTCACAGTCTAGACAACAACATATATATATTTTTTCTCTTGGGTTGTGGGTGACGTTCCAACCTCCTCAAACAAACGAAGTGGCGTTTATACTGGAGACGTGACCATGCGGCAACGATTATTGACAGTATCAAAAGAATAAGAACAGCTCTTGACGGCGGGCGAAAATTGTTCCCCACTAATTAGTTTGCTTCTTGCCTCTCCTGATCAGTAGAGGCAAGGAAAAAAATGATGAGGGTCTTTTCGGTTCGGGTATACGCCGTATCGATCTTCGGTTTGTTTGGGTGAAACCCAGTGCAGGCCTGTATTTGCGATAAGGAGAGCGGAGAGCCTCGAGGCTTTCATTTCCTAAGGAAAAACATGTTACCGTGTATAACCTCAACAGACATGTTCAAATTGGTACATGGCATAATTTACGTTTCTTTTTAACGATTTACGAACGACGAAGGTTACTCGAGCGACATAATTTGCAAGTGGTCGCTTTAGGACAGAAGAGAAGGCTAAGTTCTTTCCGGCTACATCTATCTAGGTGGGTACAAAAATTGCATTTTTCAAAAATATTTTTATTCGAAAGTATCACCGTTTAGCTATATTAAGGGGTTAGGCCACTCTAAAGGCCGAAAAAATAGGCTATTCGGGGATTATTTTTTCAGAAAAACTACAAAATAAATCGAGATTACAAAAAAGGGTTTTTATCATACACATCAGTGACTGTATACAATATTTTTTTTGAAGCGATTAATTTCAAATGGCGGCTGTGCAGCGTTTATCTCAAAACTTTTTTTAAGTTGGCCGGAACATAACTCAGACAATTTTCAACCGATTCACTTGAAATGTTGAATATATCTTGAAAAATACATTGTCTATGGAGGTACGTAGGATTTTTTTTATTGCATAGTTCATTTGTTATTAACAATTATCTGACGATTTTTTAGGCAAATTTTTCACTTTCCAAAAATTTGCCTAAAAAATCGTTAATAACAAATGAACTATGCAATATTTTTAAAAATCCTACGTACGTCCACAGAAAACGTATTTTTCAAAATATATTCAACATTTCAGGTGAATCGGTTGAAAATTGTCTGAGCTGTTTCCAGCCAACTTAAAAAATGCAGTTTTAAGATAAACGCTGCACAGCCGTCATTTTGAAATTAATCGCTTCAAAAAAATTATTGTATAGTCTTTTTTTTAATCTCGATTTATTGTGTAGTTTTTGTGAAAAAAAATCCCCAAACAGCCTATTTTTTCGGCCTCTAGAGTGGCCTAAGGCCTTAACTATTAATTTTTTTGATATATTCCTAAAATTGAATGAGCTGCAGCTTCTAACAGTCGGTCGGGCGAACGGTAGCAGCGCCATACTTCAAACTTTGAACGATGTGACAATGCAATAATGCGGTACTATGGAGCTAGTCTGATTATGTAGCCGGATGGTGACCGTAGGAACTCCTCAACTAAACAAGACAGGCCCGTCGTGTTTGGGCTCGTTGGATTCGTCTTGACAAGTACTATAGCCCTAGCCCTAATTAAACCAATTCTAGTGCTAAAAAGTGCAACATAAGAAAACTAATGGAAAAAATATTTCGAAAAACAAGCTTTTATTTATAAACTATTGAACTAAAAAGTAAAAAATAATATTTAGTGTATGATGTAAACCAGTAAAGCTACAGAAGAATCCCATCTTGGTCACTGATCAAAGGCGCAGGCAGTACATACTTAATAAAACTTACATAAACGTAGAACTTTATTAAGTTTAAATATTTTCTTACAAGCTTGAGGCGTGAAACATCACTACCCTTGAAATAAAGCCTCAAGCATTTGAGAAAATATTTAATTTTTTTCATGTACTATATTTACGTAAGTTTTATCAATTATGTACTGCCTGTGCCTTTCATCAGTCCCAGGACGGAGTTCTTCTGTAGCTTTACTCTTGAACTTCATACACTGAATATTATTTTTTACTTTTTAGTTCAACAGTTTATAAATAAAGGCTTGTTTTTAAAAATATTTTTTACGTTAATTTTTTGCGTTGCGAATGGACAGTTTAAGGGGTCATATAGTTAAAATTTTCGGAAAATCGATTTTTTTGTTTGTTTTATTTTCGCAATGTAAATATATTTAAGTACACACACAGAAAATTTCTTGTCAATCCGGCGAATATTCTCGAAGTTACACGCACGTTTGTAATGACGTGTAAGAGCGTTCGAAAGTGTTTCTGAAACTTCAAACGCGTTTTTCTCAAAATTGTGTTTTTAAAGTCGGTGAGCAAGATTTATCGGAAACGGCAGAACCGATCAGTCTCAAATTTTAACACAATCTTTTCAAGTATATTTTTCAGTAATTAATCGAAGGTTTTTTCTCACCGATATATGTTTTCCATTTTATAAGCAATTAAGGCCTAAATTTTTTGTCAAAAATCGATTTTTTTTAGAAGCCGCCAGTTAAAAAAAATGTTTTTGCTTGTTCCTTCGATCGATTAAAAGATAATCCATGATATTAACAAAATATTTTTGGTTTTTTTCATTTTAGATGATTTCATTTTATATGATTTAGAAATAATGAATTATTTTTACAAATAAAAAATGTTAAAATACAGTTAAAAGTTACGATAATATATGTACAAATTTTTACGTTAATAGATTTAAAGGTCTTCTCAAGAAAAATTCTTGAAAAATCGATCTTTTTAAGCCTCCTGACTGTATATAACCCCTTAAGCTGGAGAGTGTCCACCGCCAAACGTCGCGAAAAAAAAATATCATCATCTGCCGGTGGCCATGTTTTTAACGTTTTTCTGTATTTTTTTAGAGGCTCTCAATATGTGTACTATTGTGTTTGAAAAGTGCGTTTCTTTTTTACCAACCGTGTCCCAGAAAAAAAATCGGAATTTGGTCATTTTTGGAGCCTCTAGGTAGATGTAGCCCCTCAAAATTCACTTTCTTCGTAATGAGCGTTGAAAGATAGTGCGTGTTGCGGACCAGGCAGGCCTCAAAATGGCCCTAGCTCCCCGTGAAAGGCCCCATATAGGTTTATATATAGGCGGAAAGCATCCATCTCGTCTACCGAGGCGGACAATAAAGGGAGTCTAGCCTACGACAAGAATTTCATTTCCCTTTCTTGCTTCGGCTCCCTGGGTTGTCCTCCCTTGGCCGTCGTCGATGCTCCGATGCTCTTCCATCCCTCGATTTCTCTCTCTTCCGTGCCCACACACATAGACAGCCACACTGACGTTTTACTGATCGCGAGCCGGTCGAGCGAGCCTATTTTCCTACGACGATAGTCAATTTGGCAAGATAGATTTCTTCGAGCTATGAAGAGCACGAAAAAATTCCTCTCTAAAGACGACGAAACATTCAGATCGGCGGGATAATCGGCTGAGGCAAAATTTCGATAATTAATCAGCCATTGATGAAGCTATAGTGGGTGTTCGGAGACAGGAGTAACAAAATAATCGAAATGGTAAAAGAAAACTCTTTTCGTAGAAACGCGTTTTTCTTTGTGTAAATATATGCTAAAAAGGATAATCAACTAACAAGGAACATCCCGAGTCGAAATTTTCGAGCCGCGTTCAACCCACAAAATGAAGGCAAGCAGAAATCGGCGTGAGCGGGTTATTGGGTATCTAAAGGAGGGTACAATGTTTGAAAGTACCATGCGTTAGAGCCTCCGATGAACCTCCGGCATGGCAGAAAGTAGACTTTTTGACTCAAAGGAGGTCAGGGAGGGTCACAATTGAACCTACGGAACCTCAGGTGGGCCTACTTCGAGCGCTCCCGCAGAACCTACTGCCCCCCCCTTTCGGCCTACTGATGTACACGGCTAAACAAAAAAATTAATTTATATAGAATCTTTTTAAATAAAATAGGTTTTTTTCCTTGTCTCCCAGCCTACTACGATCATATTTCTTTCAAATATATTTATATATGTTAATAAAGATGAGATTCAAATTAATCTTCATTTGCTTACAATGTACACTGTAAAGCTTAGTGTACTATATGCAAAAAATATTTCATAATCGAAAATAAAATGAACGCATTATTTGAGAGCTTTACTACAAGGATTTTTCATCGTAATTCGTCATTCCCTGGCCTTTGGAAATGATTTTTTTCGAAGAAAATATTTGCCCTATATGCGATTTGAACCTAGTCCTACCTACTCATAACTACGCGCCGCTGCCCCTATGCTACCGAGTGCTTACAATATTTTGGTCGCTGATATGGCATAAGAGACCAAATGAATACCTCCAACTATTTGTTGTATCACATAAGCTATAGATTTTTCAAACACACAGACACACAGACACACACACACACACGCGCGCGCGCGCGCCCGTGTGTGTGTGTGTATATGTTTATTTATAGAAAATCAATCTATTTAATATCGTCCAATAACTACATATTTTATTTGATTCTAATAAATCTGTGATTCGGTTTCATCAGTTTAACATTTTCATCTGTTCAAAAAAACAATTTAGTCAAGTTCACTGAATGGATCTAGTTATTTTTTTTAATTTACCTTAAATAAAATATTTGTAGAGTTAAGCATTTTTCTATTTGATTGAACTAATGGTCCATCTTTATTGTAACACTCATATCAAAGGGGCGGGGGGTAGTGAAGGTGGAGAGAGAGGAATTTTATATATATATATATATATATATATATATATATATATATATAAAATAGGCGGGGGGTAGTGAATTCCTCTCTCTCCACCTTCACTACCCCCCACCCCCTTGATATGAGTGTTGCAATAAAGATGGACCATTAGTCCAATCAAATAGAAAAATGCTTAACTCTACAAATATTCTATTTAAGGTAAAATAAAAAAAATAACTAGATCCATTCAGTGAACTTGACTAAATTGTTTGTTTGAACAGATGAAAATGTTAAACTGATGAAACCGAATCACAGATTTATTAGGATCAAATAAAATATGTAGTTATTGGACGGTATTAAATAGATTGATTTTCTATAAATAAACATTTTTAAAATCAATCATTTTAATAATGGAATGCAATAGGAAAAATATGGTTCTATGAAAAATCTAGTTAATACAAATTTTAAAAAAATCAAATAGACGCGGTTAGTTAATATCATAATATTTAGCGGGAAAAAATAAAAATATGCTTCATACATACACGTGGAAATATTTTTTTAATTTTCGACGTGCTAAAAATGAAAACAAGGAAAAATCAAACATCTTATTTGAAATCGACGGTAATCGGCCGTCGCCATTTATCAACTCATTATTGAATAAACAAAAAAAAAACAAAACGAACAAAAACAAAAAGAAAAAATCGAATGAGGTTGAATTCTAAACCGACAATTTCAATCCTTCAGAACATGAAATAGACTATAATTAACACCCTATCGTTCCATATAGAAATCAACATTATATGTTATTTAGATATACATTGCCAGCTAAAAGTTTTCGGACACTCCACATAATCGCAAAACTTTTGAGCGCTGCATAATTGCCAAATAATGTTAGAGTAATATAATTCATTTCATTTATTATTTCACGAAGATACTATAAAGATCTATATGATTAAGTAATTTCACAGAGCTTTATAGTATCTTCGTAAAATAATTATTATTCTACCATAAGTTTGCAATGATCCAAAGTGATATTAAGTTTTGCAGTTATCTGAAGTGTCCGAATACTTTTGACTGGTAGTGTATATTCGAATATATTAACGCAACCACATATTTCGAGTATATATATATATATATATATATATATATATATAAAGTATTATATAATATATACCGTCGCTTAAATGTTTGGATACACCAGTCGATATTTCTTGCTGCACTAAATGTCACATAGCTTCGTAAAAAAAAGATAACCAAATTTACCGAACGGCGTTTTGACGGGAATAAATTCAGCTGTATGTTGCTTTTCTGAAATATTTTTTTATCATTTTCTTTTCGACCCGGTACGCACTTTTATACGTGACTGATTTTCGGCTTTTTTCGACCATCAAGAATTGAACGCATGACTTATGGAAAAAAAAATTGTTACGTTTATCCATGATGAACTTAAACGGGGTAGCAGGAACTTCATTTGCGTTTTATATAAAGTTTTGTACGATTTTTTTCGCAATGTTATTTCATTTTTTGCTAAAAAGACTAATTCTAGATAATGCAATGTAACTCAAGAACTAGAGGGCTTATGAAGAAATGTCAAGAACGAAAAACGTCGCGTAAGCTTATACTGGATAGACTGGCATTTTTTAAAGAATTTTCCTGTGAGATTTTTTCTCACAGGAAAATGCCTATTAATCCGATAGAATTGGAGTAAGACTGTATACACAAGCATTCTTTTATCAATTGCCTATAAAATAATAATAAATCGATATTGAGCAAATTTGATTGTTTTCGCATATTAATATTGGACTATTAATTTGATAAGGGGACGATGTATTTTTATTAATTTCGTATTATTTTCGTCATCGAACGGGTTACCGATCAGGTCACAATGGAATGATGATGGAGGAGATATCGAATTTGGGCCGAAAGCAGGTTAGGTGGGGTCGAGGCAACAGTTTGAGATTGAAAGCAGGTTAAGGAGGCCTGTGCTCTGCACGTTTCACTGAAACTGGGGGTCGAGAGAAGGTTTGGGAGGTCTAGCAGAGGCTACCCTGGGCCAAGAGGAGGTCTCTTCATGGCACTGAACTCGACAAATGAGGTTTCGTAGGTTCAACGGAGGCTGGCGGCTTATGTATTACAAAAGAAATGGGTCCTGCGAGGGTTCAGAGGAGGCTAAAAATTTCGACTCGGGTGTGCTCTGCACGTTTCACTGAAACTGGGGGTCGAGAGAAGGTTTGGGAGGTCTAGCAGAGGCTACCCTGGGCCAAGAGGAGGTCTCTTCATGGCACTGAACTCGACAAATGAGGTTTCGTAGGTTCAACGGAGGCTGGCGGCTTATGTATTACAAAAGAAATGGGTCCTGCGAGGGTTCAGAGGAGGCTAAAAATTTCGACTCGGGATCACTTTAAACTATTAGATACGTAGTTTTTTTTTGTCGACCGAAAACAGTATCAGGGGTTGATTCTCTCTCACTCGCAAGCAGTCCACCAATGTCTGTGCAACAAAAACGACAATTCTTCTGATGCAAAACGATCAGAAATCCACCATGGGGACGATGAAAAAAAAACTGAAATTAAGGGATGAACGACCCTTTGTTTTTCTTTCTCTCGTCGCCCATTCGAAAGGGATGCATTAAACTGAGCGGAACGGTTAAGGGAGACTTTGTCCTTGAAATTTTCAAAAAATCAATTTGAGCTCAACATGAGCAGCTAGAAGAAGAGGAGGGATGCCTCTATGGACCAGGCATTGCCGATTAGCGATAATTATAAACAAATTTTTGTAAACACATTACAAAACTTTAAACGCGTTTTTCTCGAAAACACGTTTTTAAAAATGGCTGACATTCTCCTAACCGCTGTAATTAACATATCGACCTGAAATTTGGAGAGCATACTCAGAAAATATGTCTTCACGGAATGACGGATCGTTTTTTCGATAGATACATTTTTGCATTTATTATTTATCTTTTTATGCGAAAAAAAACGCGAAAATTCGATTTTTTTTTAATTGCCGCCATTTTCCGAAATTTGTACTAAACGAAAAACCCATCCGTCATTCCATGACCAAAGGGTCACAGATTGATAATATGCTTTGAATTTGTGTTTCAGATCAACAAAGAGGGGGCAGTGATGTCAGCCGTTTGCCTCCCGCGATTTGAGGACCTGTTTTCGCGGAGCTGCAACGGCCGCCATTTTGGTTTTTTTTAATTTTTTTAACGTTCTGTATATCATGAATAAAAGCAAGAAAAAAACCGCACTCAAAAAGCTTTACTCGTTTCCTTTAAAAAAATAAAATATAAACACCTGAAATATGGCACTCCAAGGACAAAGTCTCCGTTAACACTTTTAGAGGGGGACAAAATTAAAGTTTATGTATTTTTGCATTTTCGCCGGATAGCCGGGTAGCTTAAGGGGGTAAAACACATTCCATACATTGTCGACTATTTTTTATGAAAATTAAGGATTTTGAAGGAAGTGAATGGTGGATTCGTATTCGGGGAGTAAAAATACATCCATAGGGACTTCTAAAATAATATTTCAAATTCAATTTTTTTAACATTCCGGCCAACAATAAATGGCTTCACTAAATCGTGGATCATTTATTTTTAGTTTGAATTTGGATCTCCGCTTTGGGCGCATTATCTTTGTAATCGTTTTTTTCTTTAAAATTCCGTTTGATTTGTTGAGCTCTGATAATTTTTTTATTTTTGGTAGAATTTCAAAGACGCACCATCAATTTTTGTCAGTTTTTCCATATTTCTTTGCCTCTTTTTCGCCCATTTTCCAAGAGAACTTTGTGGAAAAACGAATTGAGATATCGAAATTAATTCAGCGGCATTCTTTGAGTCTGCCAAAATCCCTTTTGGATCCCTCCCAGCGAATTGAAATTCTTGGGAGGGAAATGGGAGGGCTGTTTGAAATTTCGCATTTTTGGCGATTCTGAAAAAGTAGCCAAAAGAGTCGAAAAAACTTGTTATCGACTTTTAAACCATTTTAAGGGTCTATCTGAAGTAAAATTTTCGGCCGATTACGAATATCATGGACTTTCTGCAAAAAACTGAAAATTAAGCCGGAAAAACGCGAGAACCCAGGTAGGAATTGACGATGAAAAAAGGGCTCGCCAAGCTCTGAAACAAGGCTCACATTTTTTAATTCAGGCTGAGCACCAGCCTGATTTCAGGCCTAGCTGAACCTCTGAATGATAACGCGGTTTCAGGCTCTTGCACACAGGCTTGACCAAAGGCTGGTAGAAAAGCCTGTACTAAGCCTGAAACGACGAAACAACAAGGCTCAAAACGAGCCTTAACGAAGCCTTCACGAGCATTTATGACCAGGCTTTTCCCAAACTCTTCCCGAGGCTATATGAGGCCTGTTTTTAGTTTTCTATATTCTACATTGGGGTAAATTTAATAAATTTGTAAAGAATTCATTTCATTTGTTATATATATTTATTATTTGTTATATTATTTGTTACAAAATATATATAAAAAATATTATAAAAAAACAATACTTTATTTTATTGCGTACTTTTATTTTCGTATATACTTATTTGTGTACCTCATAAATATCGATAAGAGCATATGTTTAAATGTTCTGAGCTGCCTCCTTCGCTTTCGTTTTTCGTGCCTTCGCACCCGACAAATTTATTGCTAAATTTTTTTTTCATAAAAGTACAGAAAAAATATTATTTTAAACTTATTTTATTTTATCACAACCTGAAACAAGCCTGCATCCAGCCTTGATTTATCAGCCTCAAAATTCACCGGCTGAATGAAGCTTGAAATAACCCTGAGTTTAGGCTAAGCAGCCAGTCTTGGTTCCAGGCTGCTCCAAACGATGCAATGAAACCTGGGCCAGGTTTGTCTCACTCAGGCTCGGTGAAACAAGGCTCGCACAAGCTTGTTTCCATCGTCAGCCTTTTGATTTCCGACCTGGGAAACGTGTTCCGATATGTTGTTGACGATTTCTCATAGAAAAAAAGGGTTTAAGGCGAATTCGTGTTCAGGGGATAAAAATACATGGAAATGGACGTGTAAAAAAAGTTTAAATCCAAATTTTTTTCCCATATCGCCCAAAAATAAATGCTTTCACTGAATCGTCGATCATTTATTTTCTGCGTCAATTTGGAACTCCACTCTGTGCTCATTCTGTTCGTTATCGTTCGCTCTTTAATATACCGCTCGATTAACGGAGTTCCGATGATTTTTTTATTTTTGGCAGCATTCTAAAGATGGACCATCGATTTTTGCGATTTTAGCGATTCCGGTGATGTGGCCAAAAGAGTTGAAAATTTAATTTTTCTCCTTTTAAACCATTTCAACATTTAAAATTTCACCTGCGTGAGATCTGGCGCGGATGAACGCGTTTTTCTCGAAACGCCGTTTTTCAAAACGGTGAAAGATTTTAAACGAAGAGTTTTTAAGCTATCCGTCTCAAATTTTGCCACCTCTTTTTTCACGCTATTCATTAACGTCGTGCGGAATCGTTTTTTAATTTGAAAATTTCACATTTTTTAAAACAAAAAACTGCTGAAAAAGGCCCAATTTGACATTTAATTTTGAAATGGCCACCATTTCATTAATTTTCATCGAAAAAAAATCCTCCGTACGCCTCTACAGTTTTTCATGCAGAAATAATCTTTGAGGTTTATTTTTCTTTCAGACAATTTTTGGACAAGGCGTACTTTCCACCGTCAGTTGCTATTTTTTTAGGCTTCATTTTGTAATGGCCAAGAAAACTATGCAAAAAATAAAACTAAAACATTAAAACATATTTTTGTGTACAGCCCAAGTGACTTGAATAAACGAAAAAAAGTCGAACTGATCATCAATTTTTTTCTAAAAAATCACCAATTTTCAAGCCATCACACTGGAATGGTCCCTTAAGGCGTTACCTCCACTTGCGATTTTGAAAAAATCGATTTTTTAATTGCATTTTTTTGAAGTATAACTATCCAGGCCCATACTTCTGTATGGGCCCGGAATAGATGACTCTATGTAAGTTTACAAAAAACAATGTTTTCTTCGTGTAAACTGAAATTGAAACTTTAAACGCGTTTTTCTCAAAATGGCATTTCTGAAGTCGGTGACCAAGATTACTCGAACACTAATGAACCGATCTGCTTGAAATTTTGCAGGCTTATTTAATACATAAAAATGTAGTCTTTAATCGTTCGATTTTTTTTTCGTCCAAAAATGGCCGTTTTATAGCCAAAAAACGGCCGTTTTTTTCGTTAAAATCGAACCATTAACTTTGACTGTCCGCCATTTTATGAAAAATGAATATTTTTTAGAATCCTTCGATTAAAGACTAGTTTATACTTATATTTGACTAAATCCATCCGCATTTTTTTTTCAGATGATCCACTTCGCCGCAATGTTGGTCACCGCAAACCGTGTACGTAAAAACATTATTTCATTGACGGCCATTTGCCACTAAACAATGTAATATTTTTCAATAAAAAAATTACTGAAAGTTCTTCAAGATGTGTTCTTTAAGATGGTATATTGATCGAATAAAAAAGTTTTGTAGTTTTCTTTTAAAAAAATCATGAAAAAGGCCTTTTTTGCGCTACAAGTGGGGGTAACGCGTTAAGGATCTATCCAATGCAAAATTTTCCACCGATTACGAATATCCCCGAAGTAAAAGCCTATCCTTCGAAAAATTCTCGATACTCTCACGTTACAAGATCGCTCGTCCTTTTTCTCCAATTTCGCAGAGTATATCTGTAGCAATGTCACAACATGCGTGCACACTTGGCGAAATGCCGACCGATTATACGAGCGATAAAAATGGCATCTCCCGGGCGCTGGTAAACTCAATATAAATAACGTCGGGAAAAAGGACGAGAGGGGACTGCGATAACGTGGAAAAAACTAGGCAATAAATAACCCTAACGCAATTATGTTTTCTTAGACGAGAAACTATAATTCAACGAACCTGGAAACCTTTCGTAGAACAATGAGTCGATAAACTATATATGTGTGCTGTTTATTTTGTATATACGTCGGTACACTCGATGATTCATACGTGATCTCTATTGAATCGAGGATATAAGTAATTACCCTCGTCTATATACGTGGAATCCTTGAGAAAACGCTTTCGTTCTTTTTCTCGTCGATGTCGGGAATAAATCGTTCGAGAGATATTGATAGCATGAAATTTTCCATGGATGGAAGATAAAAATACCGAATGAAAGTCAAACACGTTATATATGTAGATACGTCCATAGAAAAAAAAATAGGAATACCAGCTCTGATATATCACGAGATTTTATTCGGAAATTTCCACAAAATTATTAATTCAATAAATAAATAACTTCAGGTGCAAATAATGAAATTTGAAAAGCCAATAATACCACCAAGATCAAGTGAAATTATGTGAGTTCAAAAAAAAATAATTCCGAAAAAGGGTATGGAAATGATGAGGCCTGGTCGGTGCTTCCATGGAACGGGATGTCCCGTCGATGTATTGTCACGTAAATTTCTCAGGTACCCCCATACCTGAAGTGAAACCACAGAATTGCTCAAATCCTTTTACAACACAGTTTCGCATCGAAATTAGAAGACCTTGCGTCAATGCAACAGTAAACCTACGTAACCTGATACTTTCAAGAATGTATAGACCGTGCAGTTGGGCCAAAAATTTACATAAATTTCCAGGGAAATAAAATATTTATGAAAACTTTCCAAATTGCGTCGTACTTTCCGTCGACGGAAAATTAGGGTCTATACTGGTCTTAAGGCAGGAGCTTGAATTAGAAGGTCCGAAAAATGGTGGGTTGTATTGCGTTAATCGATAGATAAACTATCCAAGAATATAATTACAAAGTTACTGAGGCCAATTGTAAATATTTTCGAAGATACAAGGCCAAAAGCAGAGAAGCCGTTAATATTTGATATTGAAATTTCCTCCTATTGAAAACTTTGGAGCGCGTTTTCTCCAGTTTTCATTTTCACGATTTTTCCAAATTGGCGGGCGTGATAGCAAAAAAACTGAACGACCTATTGAATCAAACCAAAGTTTATTTTCTTCAGTATGAAAATCTCTTCTAAGTGAGTTAAAAAAGTCGTTGAAAAAGTCTTTTTAAATAAGTTTTATAGCACGTTAAAGCGTTTTTTTAAAGACATTATTTTTCAAACCTGAGAAAAGTTATAATTTCACGATTTTTTTCAACTTTTTCTTAAGGGGAGATATACACCTAGATGGTCGAGGTCGGGGATTTAGAAACTATGAACATTCCGTCGACGGTAGAAGACCTACACTATGGGCCTGGTATCGATGATTCCATGTAAGTTGACAAATTTCATGATTTATTCATTCCCAAATTTTCAAACGCGTTTTTCTCAAAACCACGTTTTTCAAATCGGTACCCAAAATTTCTCGAAAACCAATGAACCGATTGCCTTGAGGTTTTTTGCGGTTATTCTATACACCATTATCTAGTACTTGTCATAGGATTTTTTTCCGTTACTTATTAGTTTTTGTTTTATAGGCAAAATAATAACTAATTTTTGGCCCAATAATCACTATTTATGTTCAAACGTCCGCCATTTTGTCATAAATCGATATTTTCGAAATCGGCTATGACAAGTACTAGATTATAGTATCTAATTTAATAATATTTTTCGTTTTTTTTTTCAGATAATTTTTGAAGAAACACCATACGCAGATTTTTTTACGACGCTCCAAGAATCATACAATGTCCTTGTATATTTTTGATATTTTTAAATAAAGAAAATTAAACATATTTTTGAATGTACATACTTTTAGATAATTAAAACCCCAATCCGAAATTTCAAATAGTTTTCCTTGAAAAAATTCACAAAAATGACCTTTTTCCAGCTCCTAGGTGTATATCTCCCCTTAATTCACCCAGAAGAAAAATATATGGCAATTGAAAATTTTATTGGTTTATTTGGTTCAGTCAAGAATTACAAGCTGCATCTTTCCCGCCGACTGGGGACTGCAGTGGCAAGACCCACATGGAATAGGCTGATGAATCTGCAGGCATTTATTGATTCATGTTGAAATTTTTTTATACATTTCAAATATACATGAAAAAATTTTTTCTTTTTTTTGTTCACTTGTTTTTTTCATCACTTCCAGATCACTTGTATTTTTTCCTTTTGAAAAAATTCCCGAAAAAACGCTTTTTTGCACGTTCTAATTGAGGATCCCGCCTTAATGGGCGCTTGGGTCTTGGGTCGTAATACCTCGAAACGTGGTGACCACCGGATACGTAAAACCAAGTCCCAAAATGTATCCATTCAAAGTTGAAAAAAATAAATAAAACTCTCCGAATACGAGCGAATGAATAAATCTTGACATTCGTGGAAATGCCTGCAAAGGTGTAAAAAAACTCAGCAGTTGATACGAAGATTCGCGAATAAATCATTGAATCACGCACGTACTTTGGAAACTTTTAAAAATGCATTAAAAAAATTATCGACCATGCCAAAAACAAGTTTCTCTCGCGTCTCTTCGTGTCGCGTTCAGTAGGAATATAAAAGTCTGTAATCGATAAATCAAACAACGAGCATAATAAGAAACGCGTGTTACACCGACGCCCGTTTCCCGCACCCCTTGCCCGCTGGCCAGGCGCTGGCATAGTTTATCCCGTTATAGTGCCAAGTCAACTTAAATTAACTGAGTTCCCGACGGGCGCGAGGATTTATTTAATGCCCTATGAAAATATATAGGAAAACCTAGCGCCGATCAATCATTTTCACGACTCACTTGTAATTCGTAATAATTATGTGCGTAATAATAATTGAAAAAAGAACGTTATACGTCAGTTTTAGTTGCAACCAATATTAATATTTCATTGCTATCAAATATTCATAGAATATTGGGCGCTCGGGAATCGCCTCCGGCGGTACTTTGATAATTCATAATAATAATTATACGCAGAATAATAATTTTGAAAAAAAACGTTATCCATCCGTATTAACTGTGATCAATGTTAATATTATATTAGAATATTGGACCGATATTGTATAAATAAAGCATATTTATATGGAAACAAAAAATACCACTTACCAGAATTTATTTATTCAAAATTTTTGGATTTTTTTACATTTCACGCTGTGACACACATGTGAGCACAACATATCCGTAATCGCCAAAATATCCGTAATTCCAGTAGCTATCGTTGAACGTAGCCGTTTTTTTCGTAGTCTGAAATTTAGTATTTTCAAGCCCCGGAATATAGGCAAACATTTCGCCAAAATTACACTTTTTTTCAACAATCCCCATTTTGTGACATTTTTTCCAAAAAACGGCTATGTGGCACGAGAACTACATTTATATAAATCATAAAACTTTGTTTTTTCAGACCAACCATTATCAGGTTATCGATGCGGCCGTTGGACCACATTATTTGTACAGAGGCTCGATTATACCTAAAAAAAGTTAATTTTTAATTTTTTAAATAAAAATTTACACGCAATAAATTCAATATATATTTACAAATATAAATTTTTTTCCAAATCCTGAATAAATAATTTATTAGACAAAAAAATCGAAAAAAAACGTTGTGCATGGCCGATACTCGGAGCGGTGACCGCTTAGCCGTGCACCGGCTAGCACATCAACTAGTCATCGTAAGGCCAATACTTGTGAGACCTGCATCTAGGTACTCAGTGAAATGTCAGTGCACCAGAGAATCGCAAGAATACGGGATCGTCTATACCAGTACGGGTCTTCCACAGTTTCCCGGTGCCTTCGGTGAATGCGGTATAGTGTAGCTCAAGACGGCTGTGGACGCAACGGAAGCCAGGTTAGACTAGTGCGTAAGGAGTGATAGGAAAGGGTTCAATTGGGAACAAGGTAATAAGCCAAAACCCGCAATGGTAAAGGGTGTCTCAAAATGACCTGACATTTCAAATTGCGCGTCTTTTTTCTTGTAGCGAATATAGAGCACTGTCGTCGGATATCCATAAGTGAATATCCATAAGTAAAATATCCATAAGTCGATTATCCATAAGTACGAATATAAGTCAAATATCCATAAGTTGAATATCCATAAGTACAAGTATCCATAAGTATGAATATCCAGAAGTGAGTATAGAGTAAAAACAAGTGCCAGAAATAGCGGGAGGTAGAGATAAGTGAATTTCTTTGGGTTTATTTAAGTTTATTTGGGTGCCCTCTATACTCACTTTTCCTCTACCTCCCACCATTTCTGGCACTCATTCCTACTCTATACTCACTCATGGATATTCGACGTATGGATATTCACTTATGGATATTCACTCATGGATATTTGACTTATGGATATTCACTTATGGATATTGGCACTTATGGATATTCGACTTATGGATATTCTACCCCAATCAACATAGAGTACTAATTTTTGACAACTAGCATCAGGATGTAGGGAAAAGGTGTACGAGTTGATCCCATGAGGTAAGATGATCATTTTCAATAGCGACGAAACTATTAACGCTTTCTAGTGATATTCTTTGGTAAAACATAGCACCCGGCACCCCCCCCCCCCCCCCCCCCCTTAGTCAATTCACAATAGCAGTGTGAGCGACGCACTTGTTTTGACGGAAAAAAATAAAAGTATTGAGCTGTTCATCTATGGCAAGGTTGACTTTAAGATTAGGTAACTTTTATTGTGTACTGTCAGTTGCAATCATTGTTGTATTTGTGGCTTTGTAACATGCTCAATTTGGGTTTTGGTTGGCGTGGTAACAGTGGAATACTTATATGTAATGTTACCGAGCAATGAATGAAACAGTTCAGTTTGGGGCAAGATGATTCCCTTCTAGGTGTACAAGACGATCCCTAGGCATCATCTTTTACACAAATAGCGTACCTACTTAATTTTTGTTAAATATATCATCTACTTATGTTCAAACTACACTACTAACGTATAATTGATGTAACAAATAATGATTGATATACCTAAGTGATTTAAGACTGGCTGTAGAAGACTGGTTTAATTTAATTCTAGTTGGGTAAGATAAAACTAATAATATAAAGGTAATTCAACTCGTAAGTTCAGTTTATGTTGTATACATATGATTAATATATATAAAGATGTTGTAAACTCGAGCAAATTTTTATTTAGATTTACCTAATTTCTCCAAAATAAAAAAAAACCCAAAATAGCTGCGAGATGATCCGGAGGACCGTCTTGTCTATACCCTAGGGATCATCTTGGAAACCCCGGTGTTCAATCCTTAGGTAAGGTTTTAAAAAAGGAAATCTTTCTATTGAAACCCTAATAAATTGAATATTTCGAATATGCCAATCGTAAGATAGATGGCAGTAGTGGACGCTTTCAGATCTTAATCATGTTAAATATCTTTGAAATTACGAGCATTCTCCCTTAAGGGGATCATCTCGTACACCTTTCCCCTATTGAGGTTTAGTCATCGAGAATTGCACGATCGAACAACGCATAGAAATGATTATTTGCTGCATTGTTACTGCAGACGAAGTTTCTTTCTCTGGGGTTTTCCGAAAGGAAAAGTGTATGCCAATGATCCACAGACCATTTCGAAGCTCAAGGAAGCAATGGGGCGAAATATTGATTAAATTAGTCCGCAATTATGCCAAAATATCAGTGAAAATTTCGTCGAAAGTGTGAACGTTTGCAACCAGGAACGAGGTGGCTATTTGTCGGTTATTGTATTCCACACATAACCTCCATGTTTGTACCTCATATTAAAATAAAAATAATCGTACTTTTCAAATAAATAATACGATTTATTGATAAATAAAAATCTTCATGTCATTTTGAGACACCCTATATAAGTTGAAACTCGAGAGAAAAAATAAGAACAAGTGTAGTATATTAATAGAATATTGAAAAAGATGTGTTATTTTTTTAATTCCTCGTGGTAACACGAAAGCAAGGCCGACGGCAGTGAGAAACAAGTTTTCGCCTCATTTGTTTCAGTCCATCGGTGGGCATCGGCCTAATGATCATCGCGGTATATGCAATTTGCATTTAGCCACAGAGAATCTCGGAACGAAAGAGCATAAAGATGCAAGGACAAGAAAGAATGAAAAGGCGGACAGGAAGAGAGGAAGAGGGACAGGCAGAAAGAGACCGAATGGTTATTATTGAGAAATTAAAAAAGGGAGGAGGCGGCGTACGTCTCCGAACTGCAGATTTAATCGATCGTTATATTTCTCAATCCCCCTCTTCCGACGTGTCCTCGTGTCGACAACTGAGTATGAAAACGGCGAATCCAGCAACGTTTATTGATGAAAAGACGAATTAAGGGGTCTTCTCACTTTAGACCCCCAAAAATAAAGCCATTTTCAAGAATTCCTTTGATAGGTTTATATTATAGATATTGATATAAAAGTTGTTACACTTAATAAATACACTTTCGAAATACATTTTTTTTTTATTTTGTTTATTTAAGTCACTATTTATAGACGAAAATGGTAGTTATAAAAATGTCCTAAAAAATTGTAGGTCTGCGCTGTTGATGAAATCCCGGAGTTAGATCATCCGAAACGAAAAAAAATCGAACGGTTTTAGATTCAGTATGTTAATAGCTATAGCATATATCATACCATTTTTTATATATGCAAAAATAACAAAAAGGCGGATATTTTTCGAAAAAACAAAAAAAAACGTGTTTTTCACCGTTTTTGGCCAAAAAAATAGTAAATATCAAAATTTTTTTTAAATCCTTGATATGCGCTATAGCTATAGTTGTAAAGAATATGTGGTTAAAATTTCATAAGGATCGGTTCAGTAGTTTCGAAGATTTTATCAATAAGGCGTCAAAAAACGTTGTTTCGAGAAAAACGGGTTTAAAGTTTGTTCGGGTTACATAAATTCATTAAAAAAAATTGTTATGCATTTCGAAAGTGTATTTATCAAGGGGGTCGTCTAGTGTAGATCAAAAGAAGAGGAAACGGCCTTGCATGACTTCTTTGAAGAAGAGGAAGGTGTACTTTATGGTCCAGGCTTAGCAGATTGATGGTGAGACAATTTTTTTATTATGAATTATATACAACAACTTTCAAACGCGTTTTTCTCAAAACACGATTTTTTCGAACTGCTGCCATGATATCTCAAAAACTATTTGATTGATTCTGCTCAAATTTATACAGCATCTTTGGTACATATATAACTACAAGTTGAACTAAAATAATTGAGATTGCTACGTTAGGTTTCTTTTTATCAGCTACATAGACCCCAAAAAAATACAAAAAAAATTGAATTTTTTTTTCTAAAGTGTAAAAAAAATTATTTTTTTGGAATTCTAACTTTATTTTAGTTCCATGTAAAGCCTC
Organism: Ophion slaviceki; assembly: GCA_944452715.1. Lineage (NCBI taxonomy): Eukaryota > Metazoa > Arthropoda > Insecta > Hymenoptera > Ichneumonidae > Ophion > Ophion slaviceki. Next base: position 11,591,605 of record OX101792.1, on the reverse strand, counting down.
AAGTCTCACGATTAAAATTGCGTTTGGTTTTTTTTTATTTCAGATAAGCAGAATGGCCGGAATCATGGCAGCAGTGGAGCTGCTCTTTTTACATATGTGTTCCTGTTGGGCAGTGTATCTCCGACTATATTCTATATAATGACTTCAAAAAATTGACAAAGTTTTTTTAAAGGTTAATAAAATTGATATGCAATTTATAAATTATTTTGTTTAATGGTTCGTCAAAAAAAATTCCAAAAAAAACACTAAAAAACGGCCTTCACACTAGACAGCCCTGTTAAGTGAAACAACTTTTATATCAATATCTATAACTAAACCTATCAAAAAATTCATGAAAGTAGCCTTTTTAGCGTCTAAATTGAGAAGACCCCTTAAAGATACGCCTTTTCGTTGGAATGGGAGCAGCAAAATATCAGGTATAATCGGGTTGAAGTATAACGACGAGACCGCTTATCCGCAGTTCTTTGCACCTTCCGAGGAGACCCCGTGAGTGGATCCAATGCAGGCCGCGTCTTATCGACGTGCATACGCGCCAGGGGGTATTACTTCGGTGAGATCGGCAACTCACCGAACGTAAAGCGCGTTCCTTGCATCTCGCAAATACGACTGCACTTTCAACGCGTGTCCCATTGCGAATGTCCAATCGTCTCGCGTTCGTAAAGAGTGCCGCGAACTCTCGAGATGTCGGATCGTCACTGACGATATAATCGGCTTATGTAGCAACGCAAAAATACTCATTTCGAGGGAGAATAATTCCCGCGAGAAAAGTGGAAAATGGAGGACTTTTTTGTTGCTTTGTAGGAATGCATCGAATCGAACATTCTGTCAAGGCATTGTGCAAAAAGTTTATCTGATTATGTGAAAAAATCCTTCGGTGGTTGTATGCAAATAAAAAGGGCGTATACTTTAATGATACGAGTCACTCGTGTAGAAATTTGAGTCGGTAAAAAGTACTGTCCCTCATCTGCACTCTCAAGATAATATGAGGCTCTGATCGGGCCGTCCACCCTGGAATAGGTTCGCAATGTAACCGGTCTAAGGCTAGGTCCCGATCCGCCGTTCCCTTTCTGGGGAACTGATCAGGAACAGACCGGAGAACAAGCGGTAAATGACCAGGAAAGTTGTAGGGAATAGATCGGGAAATAGCCAGAAACAAACGAGGAAATTAAAAATGACGTTTCAGCGTTTTTGGAACCATTAAGGAGGTAAAATCGGGAGTGTATTCGATTTAGTATTTCGACAACAATTGTTTGTTGGTTATCTACTTGCTAAGGTAGTATATGAGTGTATATATACGCTTGCTCGCATTTCCTTATATGTAAAGAGACAGCAAAACGTACACAGATCACTATCCGAGCGAAAAAGGCCTAGAGTGCAAAGGGTTATTTAAGGGGTTACCCCCACTTGCGATTTTGAAAAAATCGATTTTTTTTTATTGCATTTTTTTTTGAAGTATAAGTATCCGGGCCCATACTTCTGTATGGGCCCGGAATAGATGACTCTATGTAAGTATACAAAAAAATTTTTTTCTTCGTGTAAACTGAGATTGAAACTTTAAACGCGTTTTTCTCAAAATGGCATTTCTGAAGTCGGTGACCAAGATTACTCGAACACTGATGAACCGATCTTCTTGAAATTTTGCAGGCTTATTTAATACATAAAAATGTAGTCTTTAATCGTTCGATTTTTTTTTTCGAAAAAAAATGGCCATTTTATAGCCAAAAAACGGCCGTTTTTTTTCGTTAAAATCGAACCATTAACTTTGACTGTCCGCCATTTTGTGAAAAATGAATATTTTTTAAAATCCTTCGATTAAAGACTAGTTTATACTTATATTTGACTAAATCCATCCGCATTTTTTTTTCAGATGATCCACTTCGCCGCAATGTTGGTCGCCGCAAACCGTGTATATAAAAACATTATTTCATTGACGGCCATTTGCCACTAAACAATGTAATATTTTTCAATAAAAAAATTACTGAAAGTTCTTCAAGATGTGTTCTTTAAGATGGTATATTGATCGATTAGAAAAGTTTTGTAGTTTTCTTTAAAAAAAATCATGAAAAAGGCCTTTTTTGCGCTACAAGTGGGGGTAACGCCTTAATTTTCGTTGCCGTTTAACGATGCAAACCGTCAACCTCATTACGAGTTAAGGAGATTCAATTTTACTCTGGACCTCGTGCCCCAGTGGTATTTTCTTGCTGTTTGTGCCCAGAGAAAAACGAAACGTCCCAACATGAGATGAGATTCAAAAAAGGGCATCAAAATGGGCAGTTGATTTTTTTATATTTTTCGAAACAGAACATGAGATTTGGGGTGTTGCGTAAATTTTGCAAAAATCATTTTTTTCTTCTGGGAAAAAGCTGATTTCAATCAGCTGGGCTCAGCTGATTGAAATTCTTGCAACCATTGAGGCTCTTTATTTAATTGCAATTAAAATGTGAGTCTTCTGGACGAGATCTTAAGTTTTTGAAGAGCAACGCATATTTTCATTACTCTTAAGGCAAAAGCAACGGAACCCAACCATATGTAGTGAGAACATTCGATAAGCGCTGTATTAATTTTTTGATTCGTCAAGCAACTAGGGGCCGCAAAAAGATTCGGGTTACCGCGAAATGTCGCATTCTAAATAAGAGCGTGAGAATCAGCCCTTAAGATTTTATACTCTCATTTTTCAAAGTGAGATTTTCTATTCTTTGGTGAAGAAATCTTGACGATGTGCCCAGGAAAGGAATTCCTTATTCACTACTCGCTTCGGGTCTCTGGTAATCGTTTCGGATAAAACTTGTTTGAAACGACGCAAAGGTCCAAGCGCATTTCCATGTTACTCGTGTCTCGTGTGAGCAAAATTTACTTCTGCCCGTATATATACAGTGTTACGTCCCGTATGTACCAAACGAGTGTCGTAAACTTTAAACTCTGGTTCGGGCGTGCATGGAAACGGCAGTTTTCCCGAAAGTGGACGTCCCAGAAACACGCGGAAGTAAGAATGGAAGCCCGAGATTTGCACAAACGTAGTGGGGAAATGAATATAATTGGGAAAAATTAATTTATAAACTAAACTCAAAATCTTAATTTAGAATATGAATTTAGAAAATCAATTTAGAAAATTAATTTAGAATATGAATTTAAAAAATTATTTTTGAAAATTAATTTACAAAATTAGTTCAGGAAATGACGTTATTAAAATGTAATCAAATTCGAATGTACTTCAATAATACCTTACAAGCAAATTAATACTGAAAAAAATTCCAATTTACATAAATTCCAACTGTACTGTTTTTTTTCCTTTTATAATTATTTTTCCCAATGTAATGTCATAAATGGCAATATAGACAAACGGGTACATACACACAGATATAGAGGCACGAAAAAGTAACATAATGGGAACATAGAAATACAAAGTTTTTCTTTTAATTGCTTATCGTAAGAGTAATAAAATTGACGACTAAAATATTTTGAGAAGAATATCTTGAGACCAACCTGAACGCCGTTGAAAATCTTCAGGCTATTAGCCTCTGGCATCGTGCCGAAGGACTTGAAGTATAATCGATATTGCTCTCGTACTTTTTGACGTGAAATAACTCTTATCCTAAATCGATCGAGATGTAACCTCGAAATATCGAGATTTCACATTTTTCTTTCTCACCGACCGTAGCGATCTCTTACAACGCGCAACTTGACACAATTTCACGAGAACTTCGATCAACCGAAAAGACATTATTCACGATCAACGTCGTCACTGTTGGAAAAACATTTCGATAGCGCTTTACTTGGTTCACATAAAGAAATACACATAAAAATCACTTTCGTAGATACTATCGTCCAGCGCGAATTATAAAATCCTGAAACACGTATTATTGTACAATTTAAAAAAATGTCGATTATTAAACATCACTTCACTTTCAATTAAATTGTTCGTGTTTAGTCAATCGTCTTTCTTTATTATCTAATTGCCAATCGAATGTTGCAAGTCAATTGGGTTATTGCTTATTTTGATTATTTCAACGAAACACGAGAAATATTTTAACGAAGGATTGCACATTCACGTAGTTTTCGTGTATTCCTCATCCTTGCTCATAAATTTTCATATTTTAGGACAGACTCGATCAACGTAATTTTTGTCGCCAAGCATTATTCTCAACGCGTAGTATGGAAAGCGCACTAAAAACTCGTAAAATCGGCAACGCTTACGATTCAATTATTTATATCCGAGCTGTTATTTATTATTTAATGTATAATTAAATAATTATACACAATAATTATACATAACATAACAGCTCGGATATAAATATATCCGAGCTGTTATTTATTTTCGAACAGCACAAAAAATTCAATAAAAATTTGACCCCTTTTTCGAGTCGTAAGTACGAAAGAAAAAGCCCGATAAAAAAATCGGGACGTCGAACAAATCAAATGGCCCATACACGTCAACTGAACGGGACATATCACACGAAGTCGTACAATTTCTCGAGGACGAAATTGTCGTTCCCAAAATGTGCAGGCAGGACCTGTGCATTTCGGTCAATTTCACTGCCGACAATACACAAAGTAAACAATTTACGAAAATGGAGTCGAGATGAAAATGATTGCAGTGCACGTGGGATGAGCCATGCATTAAGGGATCATCACAGTGGAAAATTTTCGAAAAAATCGATTTTTTTGCATTATACGACAGTATAGACAGTTGTTGTCTCCACCGATTGCTCGTAAGTGGACAATTTATATAAAAATTTCGCACTCGAAACTTTAAACGCGTTTTTCTCGAAATGTCGTTTTTCAAAACGGTGTACACTCTCAAAGGAACAGGTTTCAAGCTGTCCGTCTCAAATTTTGACACAACATTCTTCACGCCATTCTTTATCTTCCTATGGAAGCTTTTTTTTAATCTTCATATTTTTTTTACCCAAAAACTGTCAAAAAATAGGCTAAATTCAATACGTTTTTTTTCAAACGGCCGCCATTTTGTCCATTATGAAAAAAACTCCATAGCAAGATAGCGGCTTTGATACGGATTAATAATCTTTTACAAGCTTTGTTTCAGATAATACTTACTGCCACGACCGTGTACACCGTGAGGACTTTTTTTTCCGAAGAAATTTTCAACCGTTAAAAACATGTAAAAAAATAAAAATAAACGTTTAAAAAATTATTTTCTGTTCTTCATGAGTGCATTGATTTGACATTAAAAAATCCAACTAATTAGCGTATTTTATCCATTGAGAAAAAAAATCGCAAAAATCAGCTTTTTTACGCGTTGCACTGTGATGACCCCTTAAGGGGTTAGGCTACAGCAACGGGTATAAAATCATGTGCGAATTTAACCATTTTTTTCGTGTGAAAAAGTGATTCACCATAAAATTATTTAAACGTCTATTTAGTATGAATATGAAGCTGTTAGAATTTTGTTTTTTCTATGTACGAAATGGCCGACTACTAATGTTTTCTTTTGTTATCTTTTTTCAGGCGCTCCGCGGCGTGAAAATTGGCATCCACAATCTTTTACCTAGCACAAAAAACAAAAATTCTCATCAATCTACATTAGAATACCTAGAAAAGTACGTACGGAATTGAAAAAATATTTTTTTATTCAAAAGTTGTAGGTATTTAAGCTTAAGAAATAAATTTTCAGTGAAAACTTCGTTATAACTGCTCATAAACCGCTCATAAAATGAAAAGTTTTCGATTAATCAGAAATTCCGTACGTACTTCTCTGCGAAATGCAATTAGGAACATAACTTTTAAGTTTGAAGTAAATCGAGTGAAAATTGTTAAAGTTATTTGTCACGCCAATTGGAAAAAAGCTGTTTCGAGAAGTTTCGAGTAGTCGGCCATTTTGTACATCGAAAAAAATATATATATTTTTTCTAACAGCTTGATATTCATACTAAATCGATGTGTAATTAATTTTGTGAGTGAATCACTTTTTCATACGAAAAAAATTGTTAAATTCGCACATGATTTTATACCCGTTACTGTGGCCTAACTCCTCAATGCGACATGTACGTAAACGTATGTAACTATGTAGTAGACAGCGCGTGTGCATCACGAGTGCAAGAGGTGCTCGAAGGCTCCTCTCGTAATAACTCGCGCTTCTGCGACCTCTCTACACCTCGTCGGCCGTACAAGTGCCACGCGCTCTTCGAGTGGGCCCGTGCTGCGTTTTCACAATAATCCTGGACGTACACAGAGTTTGTATATGTTCCCTATGTACAAACACAAAGGACCCAGGTATACTACGGGCTCGAGTAGAAACGATGGGACAGCTTAGTCATGCTGGTAAGCCCCTAGTTGTCGTATAACCTCAACGGTGTATCGGTTGGAGAACGAGATGGTCAGGGAGCGTGCCGGGCTCGTCGAACACCGATCCAAAAATAAGGAGTTATGGCCCGAGCGAGATCAGACGCGAGAAAGAAACTCGCGAACGACTGAAGCCGTGTAAATGAATACCGATAACTCAAGGAGCTTTTTTTAGATAAATATTTAGGTAGCAAATATTGACGAATAAACTAGTTTTTTTTCGACTCTTTTGCGTAGACTGCTGACTTGAAGGGGGAGATACTTTTAAGGGGTTACCCCCACTTGCGATTTTGAAAAAATCGATTTTTTTTGCATTTTTTTGAAGTATAAGTATCCGGGCCCATACTTCTGTATGGGCCCGGAATAGATGACTCTATGTAAGTTTACAAAAAAAAATATTTTCTTCGTGTAAACTGAAATTGAAACTTTAAACGCGTTTTTCTCAAAATGGCATTTCTGAAGTCGGTGACCAAGATTACTCGAACACTAATGAACCGATCTTCTTGAAATTTTGCAGGCTTATTTAATACATAAAAATGTAGTCTTTAATCGTTCGATTTTTTTTCGTTAAAATCGAACCATTAACTTTGACTGTCCGCCATTTTGTGAAAAAAGAATATTTTTTAAAATCCTTCGATTAAAGACTAGTTTATACTTATATTTGACTAAATCCATCCGCATTTTTTTTTCAGATGATTCTCTTCGCCGCAATGTTGGTCACCGCAAACCGTGTTTATAAAAACATTATTTCATTGACGGCCATTTGCCAGTAAACAATGTAATATTTTTCAATAAAAAAATTACTGAAAGTTCTTCAAGATGTGTTCTTTAAGATAGTATATTGATCGATTAAAAAACTTTTGTAGTTTTCTTTTAAAAAATTCATGAAAAAGGCCTTTTTTGCGCTACAAGTGGGGGTAACGCCTTAAGCGAGGAAACATATTTACTGATTTTCATAATTTTCTTTTAAAGGGAAGATTTCTTCACCATTCTTTAGACTTGGGTATGTTTTATTGCTACTTTTGGCTGTTGCGTGGTATTTTAAAAAATCAATCTTTAAGGGGCTATACCAGTGTGAAAAGCTTCAGCCTCTCAGCAGGCATTATTCGAGGAACAGAAGGATCCATTGTATGGGCCAGGTATAGCTGATTAGCAGTTTTTATGGTAAATATCATTTTATCTTTCAAAAATCGATAGTTAAATCTTTAAAAGCGTTCTTCTCGAAATTAGATTTTTCAAATTTGCTGACATTGTAACTCAAAGAGCTATTATCCGATTGACTTGAAATTTGAACTGAGTACTCTTGAATATATTTACTCTACAATGACGTAGGATATTTTTGATTGGATGAAATTTGACGAATTGGCATTGAAAAAAACGACCATTTTATAGGCATGAAAACAGAAGTTTTTTCATAACTACGCCATTTTGTTAGATTTTGATATTTTTCGAAAATCCTACGTCATTGTACAGGAAATACCTTCCAGTTTAACGACATTTTTTCTTTTTTCTGTTTCAGCTATTCAATCGGCCGGAATCATGTCAGCAGTGGAGGAACTTTTTTTTTGGCGCCTCCTAAGGCAGCGCATAAGTCGCTTGGATCTCAATATTTTTCTATGAAAAAATTTTGTAATATAGGTCAAATATAGCCAAATATATTCTTAATTTTCCGAAACATTTAATTGAGTGCTTTTCTTGGGGCCGTTCATATATTACGTCATCGATTTTTGCCGGTGTTGACCCCCCCCCCCCCCTGAAATCATCCTATTCTTCTTATCGTCATAATCCAATTATCATTACCGTCATCCAACGACTAGACCCCCCCCCCCCTATTAAACAATGACGTGATTTATGGACGGCCCCCTTCCAAAAATTCCCGAAAATCACTCAAAATTTCAGCGTTCACACTGGTATAGCCCCTTAAACATGGCGGTCGTACGGTAGGGTCTTCTAAATCTTTCTGACCTTATTGTCTAAAACATGACCCTAATGTTTCAAAAAATAAACATAAAAGTTTCTTATTGCAAAATGTAAGCATTTTTTTCAGAAAATTCAATCTTTTTGTTTCAAAGCGTACCATTTTATCGATTTTCAAAATTTCTGACTTTTTCTTTGTTCATATTCTGCGTATGAGTGCCAATGAAAGAAAAATTTTCGTTATTTTTTTTCTGATTAATCCCGCCGACGCTACGTGTCACGCCGTCTGCCAACATCCGCCGCAACCCGTTTAGTAGACGGTGCCATATCACCGCCATTTTTAAAGATTAACAAAAAAACACCATGCAACACCCAAAAGTAATAATAAAACATTCCTTAAGTCTCAAAAAAGGTGAAGAAATATTCCCTTTAAAAAAAATCATGAAAATCAGCAATTTTTTCCTCGGCCAAACGTATGTTCCCCCTTAAGGCTGTGTATCACACGCTGCGAAATTTCGACGCTGCCACGACTCCTGATAACTTTTGATTCGAAACGAGTAAAATTTGCATCAAATATTCCAAGTTGCCACAAGAAGGATAAATTCATCCGAATAGTCCAGTGAAAGACGTCGTCCCACGAATGTGCAACAGCAATCTTCTTCAATCGTCTCGTCTCAAGGAAATTGGATTCACATCGAATAAATCTCGTTGGACTGTTGGAAAAATTTGCCTCCGAGCGCAGGAGCGGCCAAGTAAACAACCCCTGTATTAGCTCGGTTCATCCAGTCATCAGCCGATGTAATGAGCGAAACGACCGAGCTAATCCTGCATTCTAATACGTTCTAAATGGGATCGTACGGTAACAGAGTACTAGGCCGTGCTCGCTGTAAGATTCGTGTCCAACCAACGTTCCATTTCTGTCACTCACTAAATTACATATACCAGTACAGAAATATATTTGCAGAAATGTAGATAGTTAGTTATAATTGCCACCTGAGGCTCACGAGATTCGTGTAGTCCAAAATCGACAACTGCGTCTCTTGCGGTGATCAAAATGAAAATTTTAATGCTCATGTTTATCGTAGACAGACATCCGAATAAATTTTCCGAGCTTGTATGATTTTCTACCTTTATTTTCTCAAATTTGTAAAAAGGACCCCACACAATTTTCAGTAGGAGATTAACAATTTCTTTAAAAATTTTTTAACCATGTTTTACGAAAATTATAATTTAAAAGTGCAGAAAGGGTTGGGGTAGAATATCCTTAAGTCGAATTTCCATATCCGAATATCCATAAGTACGAATATCGATAAGTCGAATATCCATAAGTGCCAATATCCATAAGTAAGAATATCCATTAGTGAGTATAGAGTAGAAATGAGTGCCAGAAATGGCGGGAGGTAGAGGAAAAGTGAGTATAGAGGGAAACCAAGTAAATCCAAACACACTCACTCATCTCTACCTCCTGCCATTTCTGGCACTCATTTCGACTCTATACTCAATTATGGATATTCGATTTATGAATATTCGTACTTGTGGATATTCGTACTTATGGATATTCGTACTTATGGATTTCCGACTTATGAATATTCGACTTGTGGATATTCACTTATGGATATTCAACGACAGTGGCAGAGAGTAGTCAAATCACTTTAAATTTGTAAAATCGTTGGTTTTTATTCCCTCTGCTTATCTCGATCCTGGGACCGAGTGAATTATAATCAAGTGTTGTGCAACGTACTCCTCTATGGAGGAAGGAGAAATTGAGACGGCCAGTAAAGTTAGTGATTAGGAAGACTGTGAATAACGAGTAGTATATGAAAATGCGATACGTTTTCTCTGAACACGTGCAACTCCTGATGAAGTCTCTCGGCATATCATACAGGTGCATAATTGCGGGCAATAATTGCATCGTTACCCCACAACTCGATCTCACTCGCCACGACATCGCGATAAACCCATCAATTCCCTTTCACTTTGACCTTACAAACTGAAGGATTCTATATCTGCGTCAAGCAATCGACGAGGGTAATAAGCAGATAATTTCCATCTATTGCAAATTATCATCTTCAATAGGAATCAAAGATGGTTTAATTTCTTCGCCAATTTCTCTAACCTGCTTAACTTTACTATGTGTATATATATATATATATATATATATATATATATATATATATATAATATATAGATATATATAATATATATAGATATATATAAATATATCAGATGTATATATATATATATACATCTGATATATTTATATATATCTATATTATATATATATATATATATATATATATATATATATATATATATATATATATATATATATATATATATATATATATAAATCAGATGTATATATATATATACATCTGATTGTATTAATTTAAGGGAACTTTTTACTTTGTGGAGAGAACAAAAAATTCGATTTTACTGGATCGGAAAGAAGGAAAGAAGCGGAAGGTGTAATCTATGGTCCTGACATAACAGATTAGGTGTAAGTATGAAACTTTTCTTTTTTTCCGCACATAAGCTTCAGTTTAAGAGGTCTTCTCACTTCAGACGCTAAAAAAGGCTATTTTCATGAATTTTTTAAATAGTTTTATATTATAAATTTTGATATAAAAGTGGTCACACTTAATAAATACACTTTCGAAATACATTTTTTTTAAATGTATGTATTTATGTAACCCAAACAATCTTTAAACGCGCTGTTCTCGAATCTACTGAACCGATCGTTATGAAATTTTAACCACGTATTCTTTACAACTATAGCTATAGCGCATATCGAGGATTTTTTAAATGTTGATATTTATTTTTTTGCCAAAAACGGTGAAAAAGAACAGGTATTTTTCTTTTTTCGAAAAATGTCCGCTATTTTGTTATTTTTGCATATATCAAAAATTGTATTACGTGAGCTATAGCCATTAACATACTGAATCTAAAACCGTTTGATTTTATTCTGTTTTGGATGATCCATCTCCGAGATTTCATCAACAGCGCAGACCGACAATTTTTTAGGACATTTTTTTAACTACCATTTTTGTCTATAAATAGTGACTTAAATAAATAAAACATGGTTTCTTTCAATGTATTTCGAAAGTGTATTGATTAATTGTAACAACGTCTATATCAATATCTATAATATAAACCTATCAAAAAAATTCATGGAAATAGCTTTTTTTAGTGTCTAAAGTAAGAAGACCCCTTAACTTTAAATGCATTTTTCTCGAAACCGCGTTTTCCATGTTTGCGGAAGTACTCCTACCCGCCCTAGATGAGCAATCGTTGTGAAATTTGGCAGGCACATGTACAACAAACGTGTTCATTGGGTGAACTAAAATTATCCAAAAATATTTAAACGTTTTTATTTGATGAACAAAAGACAGCAAAAAAATTTGGTAAATAACTAAACTTCCCCTTGGGTGGCTTACTATATTTGTATTTTTCAATTTTTCTTCTTGATTCTAGTTCGACTTGTACACAACATTGCACAAAGTGAAAATATGTTTCATTTTCTCGCTTCAGATAATCTGTCCAAGACTTAGCACTTCCGCAAACGAAGAATATCATCGCCGGCGCACCGACAAACGTGGCTCCTCCCACTCCCAGAACCATGATTTGTGAAACTAGAAAATATTGTCATGTTCAATAAACACCGCTCAGTAAACATGCCAAATTTCAACATTCTATATTTAATACTCTTCGCATAAAAAATTGGCGAAACATCGAATATTTTTTGGCCCAACAAAGTAGAAACCTCCCTTAAGGGGTTACCCCCACTTGCGATTTTGAAAAAATTGATTTTTTTTATTGCATTTTTTTGAAGTATAAGTATCCGGGCCCATACTTCTGTATGGGCCCGGAATAGATGACTCTATGTAAGTTTACAAAAAAAAATATTTTTTTCGTGTAAACTGAAATTGAAACTTTAAACGCGTTTTTCTCAAAATAGCATTTCTGAAGTCGGTGACCAAGATTACTCGAACACTAATGAACCGATCTTCTTGGAATTTTGCAGGCTTATTTAATACATAAAAATGTAGTCTTTAATCGTTCGATTTTTTTTTCGAAAAAAAATGGCCGTTTTATAGCCAAAAAACGGCCGTTTTTTTTCGTTAAAATCGAACTATTAACTTTGACTGTCCGCCATTTTGTGAAAAATGAATATTTTTTAAAATCCTTCGATTAAAGACTAGTTTATACTTATATTTGACTAAATCCATCCGCATTTTTTTTCAGATGATCCACTTCGCCGCAATGTTGGTCACCGCAAACCGTGTATATAAAAACATTATTTCATTGACGGCCATTTGCCACTAAACAATGTAATATTTTTCAATAAAAAAATTACTGAAAGTTCTTCAAGATGTGTTGTTTAAGATGGTATATTGATCGAATAAAAAAGTTTTGTAGTTTTCTTTAAAAAAAATCATGAAAAAGGCCTTTTTTGCGCTACAAGTGGGGGTAACGCCTTAAAATAATACATACAATACCGGTTAAATGTTCTCGATGACTTTGGATAATTGCAAAATTATATTACAATAATATGATCAATTCATTTCATTATTCCACGAAGACATTACATTTTTTTTAACTTCCATCTGTACAGGGTTCTTTCCCCTTGACACATACCCCATATTCCAGTTTATATCCCCACCTATATACTTCACGAAGATACTATATAGCTCTATAAAATGAATTACATTATTCTAATATGGTTTTGCAATGTGCCAAAATGGTCGAAAACTTTTGACCGGTGGTGTCTTCAGATAAATTATTTAAAATTAATCTTTTTAGATAAATCTTCAGATAATTGTTTGTTGATTGATTGTTTTAAATAAATCGTTTTAGATAAATCTTCAGATAAATTGTTTAAATAACTACGATCAACGATAGAGCGCATGTTTCGATCGACGAAAAACGACAGCTCCTAATTGGAACAGTATTCAACCAGATGAAACTGAATCGAAGTAAGAATACTCCACAAAACCGCACTTTTTTGCCCTCATCGAATTACAATTGGAAATTCATTTATTTAGCCGTGTACAGAAAATATCGAATTACGCGAAATCTTAATGCGCAATCGATCGAATATCTCGAATGCCCTTTTTCATCGTCGTCGTCGTCGTGGCCGCCGTATGTTTCGCGATTTCCACTGCGTTCATAAGCGCTATCGCGACAACGATCTCCATGTCACAAGTTGCTTTAGCCGTACGTACGTACAGGTATAAATAATATGATCGCAGTACGCATACGCATCGATGAATCGACAACGAAATTGATGCACGATCTACCTCATCCGTCTCGATCATGATCGAGTCACGGGCAACGAGTTTTCAACGACCAACCTTTCACTTTTATGGCGCTACTGTAGCTCTGAAAGATATCCATTCAGGATATTCCACTAGGACGAGAGAGGGTGAGCGATTGAAACCGAAGGGACACCACAAGTGGGAACATTTTTGAGTTAGTCATCGTTAAGGCAGGATTTACATTTACAACGATCCAAAAATCGATTTCTTTTGTTTTTTCTTTAAACGATAGAACTATGAAAGTAGAATATTTTCCCAAAGTTTCAAAGCGAAATTCGACAAACTTCAAACGTTACAGCCCATGAACGCTGTGCCTCGCCGCTCGGGTTCGGAGCGGGCGTGAACTTCAAACGCGATTTTCTCAAAACTGCCTTACCGAAAATGGCGTACATGATTACTTAAAAACTGTTAAGCCAATTGAATTGAAACTTGGTAGAAATATTGATGATATTGGTACCTTCTACTCGACGAGAATTGTTTTTGAAAAATTGGAAAAAAAATACACTTTTTTGATCCATATTTTACAGAAATGTAGCATGAAATGTTTATTTTTTTTGTAAATGCGTGTCATTTTCGTAAATTTGCATTTTCTTCATTTTAATTATCGTCACATAGAAAACATACATATTCTAACTGAAAAAATGTTTGAACTTTTTTGCAAATCAAAGTCTACGGGAAGCTAGACTGCACGCCGATTCGTAACTCCCGCGGCGACCTTGCGGTAACACTCTGCCACAGCTCTGTCATTTTGATGATGAAGTAATTTTTAAAAATTGTTTTGAATACTTAAATATACCATTAAAGTATACCTAAAGTTTGATAATTGTAGAATCATTATTTCTTAGTTTTAAAAACCCCTCAATATTGCTTATTTTTTCCTGTCTAAATGCATATCCCGCCTTAAGCCATCTTTTCCCATCCGCGAAGCTTCATGTGGATAGAGAACCGCATATTTTGGAACGCTATGTTGTTATTTTTATTTTTTATTACCTATTCCTATTATTTATTATTTATTTTAATTATTTTTCATTCGTTTTTATTGATTATTATTTATTTTGGGTGTAATTTCGAAAAGGATATACCTCCGATTAATTTGAAGTTTCGTGTAGCTTTGTATTTTGACTCGCCGATTACGAATATGCTAGTGAAAATACCCGCAAATTTGATTAACAAGGGCAAAACTCACAAAAAGTATTTTTTTTAATTTCTACTTTATTCTAATATAAAAGAACAAAGTGCGTAAGTAGATAATATCCAAAGCTAATGGAGGTTAGCAAAATGTACTCATTGGAGCATTATCCCCTTTTTCTCGAAACAGAATGGTTTTAGACAAATACTGCATAGTGCATAAAAGATCAATGTTTTTATAGGCTACAACTTTTGTGGGAAGCATTTTGCTCTAACATCAATATTTATTACAATAAAATGGAAAAACTGTTAACAAATCTGTTTTTGTGAGTTTTTACCTTGAAAATCGAATTTGCGGGTATTCTCACGATCATATTCGTGATCAGCGAGTAAAAATACATGGGCACACAAAATTCCAAATTAATAGGAAGTAAGTCCTTTTCGGAACATTATCCTTTTTTTGTATTATTCATGTTTTTTTTCACTTTCTGACAATTTTTTTTCTTTTTTCTTCTTTCATTATTCATCATTTATTTATATTGTTTATTATTTATTTATATTATTTATTATTTTTTACCTTTTTACCACGTACTACGACAAATTGTGAAAACTTTTCCCTGCACCTTCGTTTCCAAGACACGAAGATCCTCCCCCAGTCTTCCACCGAATGAGTACATTCGTGTACCGCCAAAAATGCACATGCACTGTGGTTTAAAGTGCGCACCATGTTCCGACCGCAGAGTCCTTGGCGACGTTAACGATTTTTCTTTACACCGGCATTGGTCAAATCGCGGCTTATGTTTCGCGAAATTATCCAACCGAGGAGAGACGCGAGGAACGATGAGATGTGTGTCAAAATGATATTCTGCACAGATCGAGGAATACATTTGAGGCAACAGGTTTTTTCAAGCACCTTTCACTTTTTTTTTCACGCCCAAAAATTCGGCGAGAAATATTAAGATGTCATGGATATGGGGGTATAATGCGCGGTCTGTGTGAGGATTACACACTCGTTATAATCGACGAGGCGTGACGAACGAGCTAACGAGTTAATTAGTAAACTATATTATAACGACGAGACAGCTAGAGAGAGAGAGGGAGAGAGAGAGAGAGAGAGAGAGAGAGAGAGAGAGAGAGAGAGAGAGACATCTCAGTCTCAAGAAATTGTAGATAAGGGCGAGCGAGAGAGGTCTGTCTCGGATTTTGCCCCGTATCTGGATCTCCGCTCGAGTTTCTTGGCTACGTATCTATATATACTCGAGGTATCTATATAGGGGATTCATTCGAAATAAACTATGCTTTTACCAGTCCTTTTTACCAAAAAATGTACGTTTTGTAATATATATTATTTCCTGAGTTCCATACCCTTGCCGGGTTTTTACGTATTACCCGTTCCCAATTGAACCCTTTCTTGTCACCCCCTACCCGCAATTCGCTAGTCCAACCCAACGTTCCTGTGCGTTCACCGCCATCTCAAGGAGAGAGATACCTTTAGGCGAGGAACAAATTTGTTGATTTTCATGATTTTTTTTAAGGAAAATTTCCTCACCATTTTTTGGACTAAGGGTATTTTTACTACTCTTGGATGGTACATGGTATTTTTTGTTTTTATTCATCTTTGAAAATGACGAAGGTATGGCACGGTCTTCAAAACTGGCGTGACGAATAGCTAGAAAACGAATCGACCGATTCTGATGAAATTTTGTACAAATCTTTGTAACCTTATTGTCTAAAACATGACCCTACATTTTTTTTAAATAAAAAAAAGCATTTTTTATCGCAAAATGAAGAGGACAAAACCTCTATTCTTTATTTCTCTATTCTCAAACATCTCTCTTCGTAAATATTTATATTCTGGAGCAGGTTTAATCAGAAACATTTATATTCCAAAATATCTCATTTCTAAACGAGGTCCTCTAGTTTCTCGGGTCGAAAAAATCGATTTTTTTTCATAAATCACATCTACACCATGTGTAGAAAATGTGTAGGAAGGCCTATTGTATGGTCCAGGCATAGCAGATTGATGGTGAGATGAAATTTTTAGTATAAATCACATGCGCGAACTTTCAAACGCGTTTTTCTCGAAACACCATTTTTCGAAACGGTGACCACGATATTTCAGAAACTACGGCACCGATCTTGTTCAAATTTATACAGCATCTTTAATATGTTATAAGCCAGCGATTGAACTAGGATTATCATGATTGCTTCGATAGTTTTTGTTGTACGAGCGAAAAACTTAAGAAAAAATGAGTAAAAAATAGAATGTAATTTTCAAAAGTGTATAAAAAAGTCAATTTTTGTAATTTAGAATTCACTCTAGTTCAATCGCTAGTCTTAAATATGAAGATTAAAATGCCGTTTGGTTTTTTGATTTCAGATAAGCAGAACAGCCGCAATCTTGGTCACCGTCAAGCACCTCTTTTACTTGATGTCTTCCTGTCGGCCACTATAACGTTTATTCTATTATATATTTTGACTTCAAAAAATTTTTAAAGCTTATTTAAATGTTAATAAAGATTATGCAAAAACAATCAGATCAATTATTTCGATGCTTTGCCCGTAAAAAATTATTGAAAAAGCCGTAAAAAAACAGCCGAGAAACTAGAGGACCCCGTTAAACAAGTCTCTGCCAAAACATCTCTATTCGTAAAGATCACAATTCCACATTAATCCACTTCCGAAATATCACTATTCTTTAATATCTCCATTCCACAATATTTCGTATCCGAAACATCTCTATGGCACACCTTTGAAAACCAATAATAATTCAGGGCTTGATCTGAGACCCTCACATGCTTATACCAATCGACTCAGAATTCCACTCCCAACCGCCCATTTCAGGGAACGCATTTAGTTCTGGAACACCCTGTATAATATATTATTAGGATGTTGAATAAATTCTCGCGGTTTTTTTAGTAAAAATGAATGCTTTATTTTGAAAAATCATGCCGAATGCTATCAAACGTTTCGAAACTGTTGTGTGATCAACCCCTAATTATTCTGCAATTTCAGCTAGCGTCTGACACGAGTCTTGAATGCCTCCAATTCAACACATCGAAATAATTATTTTTGAAGCGTCTAAACCAATCACCGCATGTTGTTCCCGACAGAGCATGTCGCTGTAAGTCTCAACAAGAATTCTGTGTCCTCCAGCTGCACATTTTTTAAAATAAAGTAGTGCAGTTAAATTCTCCGAAAATACACTGAAAAAAAAAATTCGTTCATCCATCAAAAATTCAGTTGGTTTAACAAAATTGTATCTTTAAATACGTTCAACTTGATTTTTGATTGGCATACCAAAACAGTATAGTTGGGCAGTAGCCAAAGATTCATTTAAACTATCTGCTCATTTAGCATTTCTGAGCAACTGTTAAAACAACAAAATTTCGAGACAACTAAATGCATTTTGCACATTCAACGATTCTTTTTTCTCAGTGTACTCTTTATGGCACGAAATTTGACATGTTTAACACTATGAAAAAAAAAGTTGTTTACAGTTCGGCAAAAAGACATGCGCTGAATTTCAAGCTTGCTCAATAGTACTTCTTTATAAATGCGTTGCCGTCTTAATCTACACGCACGCAGTTCTGGTAACGCCATCTGTTGGAAAACAGCGAGAACTTATTCAACGGCCCAATAATATACAACGCATCCAACTCACGCATTATTCATGTAAAATACAAATAGAACATAAATTATATTTATTCCATGGCCAGAGAGTTGGATATTACGATACCGTGAAGTATCAACGCTTTCTCAAAGTTCACCATTTTTCTCCGCTCCATAATTTGCTATGTTTATCAATGTATGTGTTTCGCATCTGTGTATATATTTTCATTGTGTGTGTACATGTATCTATATATATATATATATATATATACACAGACCATCACAGTGGAGTGTAATAAAGTTGTCAAAACGTTTTCGAAACCTCGTGTCCATTCGAATTTGAATATCCAAGATTTTGTAGATAATAAAACATTCGATGGAGAAAATGAAGAGATCAAATGAATCGACCCAAAGTGTATACTTTTACACGGACAAACGAAGAGAAATACTTTGCTGCGAGAATTTTTTTCGCAATGTTTAATTACTAAGAAAAAAAACTAGTTTTTTCAATTAATTATTTTACTGGAAAAATCTTGGACTTGGCTAGCTCGTACGAAATATTGACTACGCAATGGAAGTTGCATTCGTAAATTGATTTTACAAAACCATTGCGGTGGAGCGTAGGAGAGAAAAAATGTCTGTGTCTCGTGTGAAGGAAGAATATCGAGAATGTGAAAAAAAAAGATTTACCGCTAATTCATTCAGAACGGAACGCCCCATATATGTGTATGTATCAGGCTCGAGGCCTTCCTACTCTCTAAATCACACGTGTCTACCAGGGGGAATCCGAGACACAAAGATGATGAAGATCCTGCATGCACTCGTTGGTACATTAACGTTGGGGAAAACGGTATTATTATTTCGTTCGCTAAACCATCCAAACAATTTCAATTAATTAAAAATGCAATCGTTTTTACGTTGCTCCTTCGAATCGTTAGTTCATTTTTATTCTCAATTCTCCCATGTACTATTTTCAATTTTCGCGATAGCTTGAAGCTCCAAATTCATTGCTTATTCCGCAGCAAGGCAAATTTGACAGTCGCGAAGAATTTTTTTCAAGACCTTCCGCGACCTATAATCGTTGCATAAAGAATTGCCGCTGGAAAATAAAAGATCGCGCTGCACCAGTTCGTAATGCCAATGTCGGGTAGGCGAGTTAACACGTGCGCTCTAATAAGTATTTACTGGCTCATTTTCCACCGTCTAATCAACCGCGCAACTCACCGCCACACCATTCTTCGACACCTTTCACTTTTGGCTCGACTTTAATCGCAGTCTCGATACTGACCGTAACTAGACCGACTGCACTGAAAAAAGTGACAGCTCCAAAAGCAGAGAATAATAAATATTCGTTCCGTCGAAAATAAACGTTTTACGTTTTAAAATATGCCAATAGCGCTTCGATCGATTCGAGCCGATTTCGAAGCGATCCTCCGATACTCGATCGAATCCTAATT
Organism: Ophion slaviceki; assembly: GCA_944452715.1. Taxonomy (NCBI): domain Eukaryota; kingdom Metazoa; phylum Arthropoda; class Insecta; order Hymenoptera; family Ichneumonidae; genus Ophion; species Ophion slaviceki. The sequence continues at coordinate 11,571,873 of OX101792.1, read as the reverse complement.
GTCTGAACTTCTCGACGTTCGTCAAGAACCGTCAAACTGTGTTTCATCATTAAATTCAATTGACCGTCACTGTGAAGACTGCGCAGTAGATAAAAAGACTACGACGAAAATTCTGCGAATCGAAATGATCTGTAACAGGCTCCATTCTCTTTGTCACATGATCGCATTCCTCTGCTATCATCATCACGATCGAAAACATATCGCAATCGAGTTCACAGAATCACGGCTCGTATCCATTTGATCGTTAACTAGCCCGAAACGATGTGTCATCATTTCCGGTCTTGCATCACTTCGATCTTTTCCACTGACACTTTTTCACCATTGTAACGAGCTAGTCAGAATTTGACGTTTCTCAATTCGTGCAAGGATTTCATGACAACACTAGGTCAGCAGATTTAACGAATTCATGATTTTGTAAGTATTTCTTTGATGAGGTTTTTTTCAGAAGCACTTTTTGGACGATTGACACTATTCAAACGATTGGGCGAAAAAACGTGTTGCAGGAGTCACTTCACGCAACATTGCAACGCATCACTAAAGAACAACGCGGTGACTGGCGAAACTCACATTACGCGCTTTTTGATGCACTCGCCGCTGTTCGTGTGCTCACCAGCGTCGTATTGACCGCGATAGAGGAACAGTGTCGATGGAGAGAAACAAAAAGAGAGAGAAAGCGAGAGAGAGAGAGAGAGAGAGAGAGAGAGAGAGAGAGAAAGCGAGAGGGAAACAGAAAAATGAACGTGCGTACGTAATAAGGCACGGAGAGACGATCCTGTGAATCGCTTGGCTTACTGGCTACTCTCCCGCTGCCTGCTAGTTTGCTACCTGTCCTGGTAGCCGGTGTGGGGCCATACAGAATTGAAGGAGGGAGTCAGGAGGCCCATTGGGACTCGGGGAGTACGCGAGAGCAGCGCTCCCGGCGTTGCAATTTTGCTGCGGGGGTGGGGATCGGTCCACACGTTCTCGTATTAAACTCTCTCCGTCTTTGCCTCCCTCACTCCTGCTCGCCATCTCTCTCGCATTCTCTCTTTTTCTCCAGTTACTCTCTTAAAATGTGCTAAATAGTAAATAGTTCTCTCTCTCTCTCTCTCTCTCTCTCTCTCTCTCTCTCTCTCTCTCTCTCTCTCTCTCTCTCTCTCTCTCTCTCTCTCTCTCTCTCTCTCTCTCTC
>OX101792.1:11495189-11570504 GCA_944452715.1 Ophion slaviceki | reverse complement strand
GAAGGAATTGATAGATTAGTAGGGAAGTTACTAAATCGCCAGTGAATGGACGAAATGACCAGCAAATGGACACTCGACCGTCAGTAAATGGACGTGTAGTGTAGATAAACGCTGTAAAGCATAACAATTCATTATTTATTTTATTAAATGCTTGGATTAAAGATTTGGAGATCACTCAGTTGCGCAAAAATTATATTATTCTTATACATATGAGTATTGCATTTGTTATTAGGATTTTGTAGAAAATACACAAAGCTTTTTTGCATCTTAACGGGACATTCTTAAAAAACGACCAAAGTTTGTTACGACAGAAAAATGGAAGATTAAATTTCGTTCAAATTTAAAAAACGAACGAAATGCTTTTACGAGACTATTTAATGAAATGTACGTTGTCATTGCTTGACAGTAATTCATTTTGCAGAATTTACAGCAGATGAGCTGAATTTTTTGCTCTGCTTTGAGAATTATAGGAAAAGAGCTCGTATGTCCATTGGAAAGAGGTAAAGTACAACACCAGTAAATGAACATGTCCAATTCTCACCCATTATTACGAATTTCTTTTACAATTTTGCAAATAATTAAACATTAATTTTATGCCAAGTAATGAAAGTAATACTTACCCGCAAAGCTTATAAAAACTCTTGTTATCGCCTTTGGAACACCTACTGTGCACAGCCGTATCGTAACCAACAAGGAACATCACTTAAGGTAGTTCTGCAGGTAAACGTATGAGCCAAAAGTTTCGGTCGAAGTGTATAGTAACATCCAATGCCTATACGATGCTGTTGGTTGTACGTTTTTGACAGAGCTTGTACTCTCTATATGTCCCACACATTCGCACCTCATGCATAGATAGGTCTCATACTCGTATAGAGAGCGACGCTGTAATCGTGGCAGCAGCGGGATTTTCCTGCAGTCATAGCGTTGAGCGCGAAATATTTGATACATAATAAATTTTAAAAAGCGTGAAAGTGTCAACCCAAATGCTATACAAAGGAAAGTTTACAAGAAAAAAGGCGCTTGCTAAAAGACTGAAAACTGTGGCAGCCACGTCTGAAGTAAATGCGGCTAAACGCGATGAGAATAACCTCAACGATCAACAACAAAAAATTCGCTGTCGACGGACGTCGGATCGTGGATTTACAACATCTTGCCGACAGTTTTACTCCTTAGGCCACTCTAGAGACCCAAAAAATAGGCTTTTTGGGGATTTTTTTTTCAGAAAAACTACAAAATGAATCAAGATTACAAAAAAGGGTGTTTATCATACAAATCAGTGACTGTATACAATCATTTTTTTGAAGCGATTAATTTCAAAATGGCGGCTGTGCAGTGTTCGTCTCAAAACTGCATTTTTTAAGTTGACCGGAAACATAACTCAGATAATTTTCAACCGATTCACTTGAAATGTTGAAGATATCTTGAAAAACATGGAATGGTCTATGGAAGTACGTAGGATTTTTTTTATATTGCAAAATTAATTTGTTATTAACAATTATCTGACGATTTTTTTGGCAAATTTTTGGAAAGTGGAAACAAATTATTGTTTACAGTCACTCATATGTATGATGAACACCCTTTTTTGTAAACTCGATTTACTTTGTAGTTTTTCTGAAAAAAAAAATCCCCAAAAAGCCTATTTTTTCGGCCTCTAGAGTGGCCTACCCCCTCAAATTGTATTCGCTGTAATAAAGACAAATACATGCATAAATTGAACAAATTCAATTTGTTTGCAGAATAAATTTAATTAACAGTTCGGTGTGGAATAAAATTACCAATTTTCATAAGTCGATATCTCCGAAACTGAACGGTCAAAGTTTGTATTTTTTTTAATTAATCCCACACTAGTACTGCGTAAACGTGTGTTTTTATTTTGAAATCCTAAGATCCGTTTAGAACCTATATCGAGAAATGCGAGCAAACTCCTATCGGTTTACGTGTTAGGTATAAGGAACGCGTACAAAAATATCCATATTCAATTGCAATTATCTCATGAACTAAAGGGTGAATCGAATTGAATTTTTAGGCATCAGTCCATGAAGGTCATATCTACACCATACTTAGATTTTAGCCAATTCTTGACCAAAACTACAGAACTACCTTAACTTAGGTTCCTTAAGTGGTCGCCTTCGATTTTGTTGAAACTCCTACATGTGACAAAGCATTGAAAACTATTAGACACCTATTTTTTTATCGGTGGAAGAACGGCTTTAAGGGGGAAAACGACCCCTCACAGAAAGGCGTGTCACCCCTTAATTTAATATTTTTTCAATACTTCTATAGTGGATTTTTCATCGCTTAACATTAAAAGAATTTTGGATTTTATTTCATTTAGATCGGTGGACTGCTCGTGGGTGAAACTGCAAAACCACCCCTCGACACGCCTTTGAGAGGGGTGGTTTTCCTCCTTAAAACCGTTTTTCCGCAGATAAAAAAATAAATAATATATATATACATAAATAAAAATTGCGCGGTGTGCAAATACCACAAACTGGAACATTTCCGTGTGGCGTCAAAATTCGATATTAAACTGAGAAATCGATTTTAAGGACGCCTGTGATTTTTTTCTGAATTAAAGTTATCCGAGTTTTATCGACAATTCATATATTCTTTACTGATTTAAATATAAATCAGCTTTTGTTCTGGTCCCCGTTTATTTACTGGTTGCTTTACCCTATTTTGAAAGATTGCGTCAATCACTTAACTGTCAGTTGGATGTTACGATCGTAATAAGCGCTACACGATCTTTACAAAGATAATCAAACAAAAATTGAAATGGGATTTCGTTGGACGTACCACATAGGATTGGCTGAAGTATTCGGAATAAATTGTCCGACCTATGGCTGCTATATACAGGGTGTCCCTCTTATCTCTGCCACCCGAAATAACTCGGTAATTATCGACGTCACAAAAAAATGTTGAAGACAAAAGTTGTACGGTGTGAAGGGAACCATCAAATGCGACGATTTTTTTTTATTTCAGTGGAGGCGGTGACGCACGGTGAAGGTCACCTCCACTTTTTTAAATGAAATGGTACATTTTTTTCAACCATCCTGTGGAGCACCTCAAGCCGCATAAAAAACATTAGGAGTCAAAGTCGTTCAAGGTCATTCAAGGTACACCTATTAAAATGACATACAAATCTAAATATCTCGGATCACCACCAAATATTTGGTAGTGATCCGAGATATTTAGATTTGTATCATCGATACTGACCTTGAATTATATTAAACGACTTTGATCCCCTAATGTTTTTATGCGGCTTGAGGTGTTCCACAAGATGATTAAAAAAAAATGTTCCATTCCATTTAAAAAAGTGGAGGTGACCTTCACTGCAGGTCAGCGCCTCCATCAAAATTTAAAAAAAATTGGTCGCATTTGACGGCGCCCGTCACACCGTACAACTTCTGTCTGGAACATATTTTTGTGACGTCGATAATTGACGAGTTATTTCGGGTGGCAGAGATAAGATATATATATATATATATATATATATAGGTATCGCCAGCAGTGCTCGCTGGACCCATCTTAGAAAATTATTTTCCACGATCTTTGCCCGAGCTCTTCGTTACATCTTTAATTCACTCCTTTAGTGCGTACTTTCTCATGTTGTATACTATGCGTGTATACGGTGCATATGCATGTGCATACGTTAGCGTACGGGGTATTCTAAGGGAAGTAACGCGTTTTATACCGGGACTCATAGCGATTTCGGAGCTCGTCTACGGAGGTTCTTCTTTCTCATCGTCAGAGCCTTCTGCCTTCGCACTGGCATGCGAAATTAAGGGGAGATATACACCTAGGAGCCGAAAAAAGGTAATTTTTGTGAATTTTTTCAAGGAAAACTATTTGAAATTTCGGATTGGGGTTTTAATTATCTAAAAGTATATACATTCAAAAATATGTTTAATTTTCTTTATTTAAAAATATCAAAAATATACAAGGATAGTGATCTTTGGAGCGTCGTAAAAAAATCTACGTATACGGTACCCACTGGCGTTTCTTCAAAAATCATCTTAAAAAAACCGAAAAGATTCTTAAATTAGATACTATAATCTAGTACTTGTCATAGCCGATTTTGTAAATATATATTTATGACAAAATGGCAGACGTTTGAACATAAATAGTGATTTTTGGGCCAAAAAATAGTTATTATTTTGCCTATAAAACAAAAACTAAGTAACGGAAAAAAAAATCCTATGACAAGTACTAGATAATGGTGTATAGATTAACCACAAAAAAACCTCAAGGCAATCGGTTCATTGGTTTTCGAGAAATTTTGGATACCGATTTGAAAAACGTGGTTTTGAGAACAACGCGTTTGAAAATTTGGGAATGAATAAATCATGAAATTTGTCAACTTACATCGAATCATCAATACCAGGCCTATAGCGTAGGTCTTCTACGGTCGACGGAATGTTCATAGCTTCTAAATCCTCGACCGCGACCATCTAGGTGTATATCTGCCCTTAAAGGATCACTAAAATTTTCCAATTTGCTTGGAACAATGATCGTATCTCCGCAAAAAATGATCGTCAAATAGTTATGACGAAAAACTTCGGACCCTGAACTTTTCAGGTTTTGAATAATTCGACATCATTTTCATCTCTGGTATACATTTTTTAAATAATAACCGAGCCGGTGAAATAGGCACAAAAATCTGCATCAACTTACAGCACAGGCTGAACATTTTTTTCTGATAAAATCTAACGGATGATCTTCGTAGCTCCGACGCGTCCCTTCAATTTGATTTTTGCAAATCGCTGTACGACTATTTGTGACCGAGTCATTCGCATTCAATGCTAACGTTTCACTCCAGACTTCGAACGTCTGTAAATAGCGAATAATTTATCGTACGTAAATGTCATGGTTAGGTTTAAAGAAATTAAAAGTTTCCTATCTAACGTCCTTGTCTTATTATCTCGATCAAAAAGACTATCTATCCTATTAAATGGATTCGAAAATGACTTGAAAAAATAAACGTTTTCAAGTTTTTCTTGCAGCATGATGCTGCGTTCGAGAGAATCATAGCACCCTTAAAATGTCCAATTTTCCTTAGTTCAAAGCACTTTTGAAAAATGTGCAAATCGTTGAAAGGCTACATTTTTTTGTCTTCGTCCTAGTCCTGCAAGCATGCCTCATTAGTCTGAAAGAATTGGGGGATTCAATTGAGGTGTTCAATTTCTAAGCCGGTTTTTTTCTGAATTCGCAAATGACATCTTACAAATCTTTCGATACACCTGACTTCGATTATTATCAAATAAAAAGTATCCAGAATTTCAAAAAGCAAAGATTTTAAAATATCATATGAAAAAAATTCTCCAAAAATAAAAGTTCGTAAATGTTTGTTTTTAATTACTGAAATATTTTGCCTGTGTGAGAACAAAAATAATGACATTCGCCATAAATCGAATACATTGTGCCTTTTTTGCGTACCTTGCCAAACGCTTTCTCAAAGTGATCCCTTAACTAGACAGGAACTCGTAGACGACCATTAAAATCGGAATTTCTCGCGGTCAAAAGCTGTCTTATTTCTCGTAGACTAACCCATATATGTATGTATCTATATCAGCAAAATACGCAATGAAAAGAAACTACTCATGCCTATATATATATATATATATATATATATATATATATATACATATATATATACACATATGGGTAATATACTCAGAATACTCGCCGCTGGGTCCGTTACGAGCTCAGCATGAGCGCGCGAAGGGAACGTTTAGGTTATTCATGCTTCACGTTTGCATGTTAGATTGCCGCCGCTGGTTAGTTATACTCTGCGGATGCTGCTCGAGCCTCCAGTGCGAGAAATTAATCGCTATACGTTGAAGAGGGTCTCTTACAGTGAAAAGTTCGTAACTCTCGTAGCTCAGCTCATGGGACAAGCGAGTAAGACAGAAATCGAAAAAGGTTGCTTCCCAATGGCCTGACACTCATCGATAAACGCTCGGAACATGCACTCGTAGCTCTTGGCCGTGAATGACGAGTCAATATTACAGACAGGCCGTGAAACGACCGGTTCGAACAGCAGAAGAACGTCAATTATGATCGCAATGTTGGCACAGGTAACGGAAGACTCCTTTACCCAAAGAAACATTGATAATTTAACCTGTTTAATTAATATTTATAAACCTTGATAACGAACTAACAATAATAATAATATAATTGTAATCATAATAAAACTTTCTAACCGAGGTAGGGAAATTGGAAAAGAAACAAGAGAAATTAACTATATCGTACTGTATTTTTATCGACAATTTTCGAACTCGATTTTTTTATCCATTCGATTGTTTTCAAGGCCTTCTGGTGGATTTATAATTTTATTATTATTGTTTATTCTAATAATAATAATAATAAATAACAATAATAATATAATATAATAAGAATAATAAAACTTAATAATGAAACCTTTTCGAACGAGTCAGGCAAATTGGAAAAAAGACTGAAGTAAAATGAACTATTCGGAACTGTTGTACTATATTTTTATCAACAACTTCAGTACTCGAATTTGTTAACCATTCGATTTTTCTCAAGGCTTTCTGGTGGATTTATCGTATCGTTATTATTTATTGTAATAATAAAATGATAAATCCACCAATCGACTTTTTTTAAAGCCTTCTGGTGGATTTGTTATTTTATTATTACTATTTATTACATCAATAACGAATAATAGAAATATTATATAATAAGAATAATGAAGCTTAATGATTAAGCCTTTTTAAGGATGTTGGGGGAATTGAAAAAAAGTATAAAGAAAATCGAACTATTCGCAACCATCGTGCTATACCTATCTTTATCGACAACTTTAGAACGCGATTGTTTTATCCGTTCAATCTTTTTCACGGCCTTCCCGTGGATTTATAATTTGTAATGTTATATGAAAGGAAGCAAAAGTAACGGAATTCTGCGATTTGTATATCTCTTTGCTAGCTGCTTTTGGAGAACGTTATAAATAAAAAGTACATTTGGTGACCGTTAAATATGTTTGCTAACAAAGCTTTTAATGAATTATTCATGTTTTTCGCGAGAAATATTTACATCGTTTTAGCGAGCAGTCGAGAGAATCACTTTGATTCTCTTCGAATCGGAGAAATGCCTCTTTTTGATCCACTACTATAAATTTTCAAAACTCGGGAGTAAATAATTGTTTTGAATGCAAATTCGAATTCCTTCACGAACTTATCAGATTTCCCGATATTCGATCATTAGCGACCCTCCGTGTATTCTCCACACCGAGATTTAAAAAAAAATCAAGTTCCTCGTACCCTCATCTTCACCAATAAGGAATTTTATTATAATTAGCCCGCGTGAATATCGAATTGGAAACTCGATACTCCGAGGACGTATAAATTCGCGTGAAAAATCGTCGCCTTCTATTTTTTCCAGTCTCGCTTGCCTAACGGTACACCGGGAGTCTGCGAATGTAAAAAAAAAAGAAACGTCAATTCCTGTCTCGCTTTACGGGCGTTCGAGTATGCGTACGAATAATGGCGAACAAAGTCGCCAAACGCTTGTTATAATTTACTCGGGAAGATCGTCCGGAGAGAGAGAATACAACGAGAATAATAACGAACGTAGAAATAATCAGCGATATAGCCTGATCGCCCCGTCTCGCGTACCAACGAGATTCCCCTCGAGGAGACAAGATACTAAATTTTATCCCGAGAACTCTCTCGATCGTCCCAAGAGAGCGCGTGCGGTCTCTGAATTTTCGAAAAATCGTAAAGTCAACGAACAAATTACCTTTGCTGATCTGGCGCTCGACCTCTTCGAGTCGTAAAACTATTCATTTTATTTTTCTTCCCCGACATCGTAGTCTCATTTGTTCGTTTTTTTTTTCATCATTCTCCAGTCGATGGTTTGCAGTGTGTCATAGATACGGCAGGAAAACCCAGGTAGGAAATCAAAAGGCTGACGATGGAAACAAGCTTGTGCGAGCCTTGTTTCACCGAGCCTGAGTGAGACAGACCTGGCCCAGGTTTCATTGCATCGTTTGGAGCAGCCTGGAACCAAGACTGGCTGCTTAGCCTAAACTCAGGGTTATTTCAAGCTTTATTCAGCCGGTGAATTTTGAGGCTGAAAAATCAAGGCTGGATGCAGGCTTGTTTCAGGTTGTGATAAAATAAAATAAGTTTAAAATAATATTTTTTCTGTACTTTTATGAAAAAAAAAATTAGAAATAAATTTGTCGGGTGCGAAGGCACGAAAAACGAAAGCGAAGGAGGCAGCTCAGAACATTTAAACATATGCTCTTATCGATATTTATGAGGTACACAAAAAAGTGTATACGAAAATAAAAGTACGCAATAAAATAAAGTATTGTTTTTTTAAATATTTTAAATATATATTTTGTAACAAATAATATAACAAATAATAAATATATATAACAAATCAAATGAATTCTTTACAAATTTATTAAATTTACCCCAATGTAGAATATAGAAAACTAAAAACAGGCCTCAAATAGCCTCGGGAGGAGTTTGGGAAAAGCCTGGTCATAAATGCTCGTGAAGGCTTCATTAAGGCTCGTTTTGAGCCTTGTTGTTTCGTCGTTTCAGGCTTAGTACAGGCTTTTCTACCAGCCTTTGGTCAAGCCTGTGTGCAAGAGCCTGAAACCGCGTTATCATTCAGAGGTTCAGCGAGGCCTGAAATCAGGCTGGTGCTCAGCCTGAATTAAAAAATGTGAACCTTGTTTCAGAGCTTGGCGAGCCCTTTTTTCATCGTCAATTCCTACCTGGGAAGATCACTCGTACAACATGGATAGAAATATTATCATCGAAACGTCATCGCGATTGAAAATTCATGATTACAAGTGCTGGTGAAAATGTAATTTAAAATTTGGCATCTCATATGAAGCCAATATTTTCGATCAATCAATGAGAGTACGTGAAGTAACAAAAGTTCATACCTTAGCCGTAATGTATCTCGTCGACCGAGCGGGTTCTGCTGCCATAATAGGTAGACATCACTTCCCGTACTTCCTTTCCTACCCACGATTGTGAAGTTTTATCCTTTTCTCTAATCTCGTTTCACCGAGCACTTTTTGATTTTCCCTCCGCGTGGAGAACTTGTCAGTCACGTTGAAATCCCGATTAAGAGGTTACGCCTAGTCGTAAGAGTCGAAAAATCACTTTTCTCAAAAGCAATGTATTTTGGCAGTATATCTTACAAATGTTCCCTGAAAATTTCGTGGTTATCGGATCAAAATTGACAGATTCATGTTATGTTGACCCCAGTCGAAACGCTCGGAGCGTCGTTCGAAACGTTGAACGCTTTTTTCTCGAAAGTACGATTTCAAAGTCGGTGAGCAAAATGTCTGAAAACTACTGCAACGTTCTTTCAGAATTTTTAGGGCTTTTTCTAAATGTAAAAATCTAATATTCGATCGAAGGATTTTTGTTTTGATGTATACTTTCGATTTGACGAACGAAAAATGCCCATTTTATTTGCAAAAATCAAAACTCTCACTTTGAACACGCGCCATTTTTTATAATTTGAGATTTCCGAAATTTCTTCGATCAATCGTATGAAAAACTAATACACTAACGAAATCTGTTTGATTTTTTGATATTGGATAACCTCGCTCAAAATATTTACTCATTACTCACCGCAAAAGACATTTTCGAGAGATGCTTCCCGGACAGCGGCTGTAAATCGATTATAATTGAATATTTTTACACAAAAAATTGCAGCGTGTTCTTCAGATGATACTTTTTCAAATGCCCAATTTTCGTCGAAATTGATCAACGCGATTTTTCAACTAAAAATCTCAAAAATGTTTCCGACTGTTACAACTAGGCATCACCCGTCGAACGATGATAACGAAGAACAACGGAATGGATAAATATATTCGCGGGTTTATTGTAGAGAGTTTATTACTCCGCAATGTGGACACGAATAATTGATCTCTCGAATAAACTCGATCTTCATCGTCTCAGCTTTCTTCTCTCGTGGATCTACAAGGTCTCCGAACACCAGAAAAGGTATCCAGGGATTCGAGACGAGTCATTCGAAAAGAATGCTCCACGGAGAACACAGAAAACTTCCAGACGGCCTTCGCGTGACGTAGACGCAGCGAGGTGCGCGTAATCTCGTGCTCTTGGGGGTCTATCCTCTTCGAGGATTCGAGATTCGAGAGGCAAAAGGTGGGAAGACCCACGACGCGAACACGACCACGGAGATTTCTACCGTTAGAGAATAATCCACGTGACACGTAAGGGGTCAAGCCAGTTACGATGGTCGTATATTACCAGCGATCATAATGGAAGCCCTGTCGAGATTACGATCCTTCATGCGAACACCATCAGTGTTTTCCTGCTGTCCCCTCTGCTCGCTGTAATTACAGCTGCAGCATGATTATCCTATCACGGGACCGATAATTATTTCCCGATCAATCACCAGGCGTCGCTCATTTATCCATCATTGTCCTGCTTTCCACAAAGAGAAAGTAACGAGGTCCGGCAAGATTCAAACTAATCCGTTGCTGGTTGGAATCAAAAGCATCCCGTCACTTTACATCCTTAATCGCGTGAACGTTGCTTACTCGTCTAGATCACGACCAGTAGCTGTAAAAAGGCACTGGGTCCCCATTTGCCTCATTCACTAGCAAGGTTTCACTTTTTCAAAAGCAACCAAGTGTCCGAAGCTAGAATCACTGAACGTAGCTACTTGATAGCCACACGACGTCAACGCAGGCAGGAAGACAAAAGTCTCCAGACCACTCTCCAGAACCACTAAAGATGTTATCTCCTCTTTTTTCGTTGGTCCCTCCAAAACCTACCAATTGCTCGCTCTCTTTCTGTCCCACGCCTCTATGACTTGCCCAGTTCTTCTCTCAGCGGTTCCTCGTCATCAGGCTACCATCAACCGGACGATAATTCGTGTCCCACTGTACGAAACACCACGCGCACGATTCTCCACCACCACGTATCACACATACTTGCTCTGCTCTAGAGTTCCAACGGAGCGGCACGTTCAACGTGTAGAACGCACGTGCTGTCCAGGCAGAGCACGCAATCCACAAGCCAAGAATTGACTAACGAAGAGCCCAAGGTGTCCTCGCTACTGCCGATTTCAACTGGCTGGCTCCGAGCATCTTTACGTGAGAAGGAGAAGCCGCGAATCGCCGGTTGTTTCGTTTTTTATATGTCTCTTTTGAAAAGCCAAGAGCTCTGGCGATGTGCTGGCAGAGGATGCCGGTCGGGCACCTGGGCGACACTGGCCTGATCCTCACCTCTCCACGTTCGTCGCTTTGCTCTCCATGCTGCAGCTACCACGGCAGTCCCTCTGCGCGATGCCTCCGTATATCTGTACACGTTGGTGCACACGTATGTAACGTATACAGCATACGTACAGTATTCAGTCCGGTTGGCTTCGAGGCCTACCCTTATGTCGGTGCTTGATGCTGACGTCGTGTGTGCACCACACGAGTACCCATCTCTCTGTCTCACTTTCCCTCCCCACCTTTCTGCCTCTCGCTCTGTCACACTCTTCTTCTCACTCCCCCTTCCCGGAGTTGCAGCGCCAAATGTGTATGCCCAGGCAGCATCAAGACCCCCAACCAGCACTTTCTGTCGCGTTGATTTAGTGGTGGTTACCCACACACGCACACACCGATGTCAAGAAACACACGGCTATTCCGAATGTGCAGCGGAGAAAAGTGAATGTGTGCGAAATATCGCGAATGGACAACATTCGTGTATGCCTCGTTCCAGGCATGTGTGTGTGTGTGGGTGTACCGGTGCTTGGAACGAAGTTGGTATTCGTAAGAGCCGCGTGACACCAGGTAGAGTGGCGTTCGCTAAGAGCCTGCATGCTGTGTAGACTTCGAAGCTGTATACACACTCTGCTTTAGCTTTTGCACACTCCTCCTGGCTAGCTTTCCAGCTGTCTAGTGTGTACAAGACCGGCTCCATGAAGGTACGCGCGTGGGGAAAGCCAGCTAGCCGAAACTCAGATATCCGTAGCTCTGGTGCACCGTTTGTCCCATAGTGTCCCATAGTGTCCCATAGTGTCCCACATTGTCCCACATTGTCCCATAGTGTCCCATAGTATCCCACTATGCACCACGAGTATCAGCACTCATCGTCTCGTCGCTCACTCTCTCTCTCTCTCTTTCTAGTGTCACCACTATGGACTCCCGACACGAGACGGAGATGAGTGCCTCCCGAAGAAACTGCATTCATCTCAAGCCTCACTAACGAGAAATTCGGTTGCTGGGCGGCCCAGTTATCTTCTGGATAGCGTGCATCACAGCTCGCGAACTCATTCCTTTCTTACGGACTTTTCCAATCTCCGAGATGATCCGTATACCGGACCATCTCGAGGTACCAAGAAGACCGCGAAGTTGGGAGCGAATTTGAATGCCGTCTCTTTCAGCACGAAGATGCGCAATGTTCCCACGTAGCGGGGGCAATGCATACGACAATTCTATGAAAAGGTGAATGCATTGTTCTTGCGTTCTTTGTTTGTGGGTAAATCGTGGACTTTTCAGGAGAACAGTAAGCAATCGACATTGTGCCTGGGAGTGTTGGCGAACTTTGCTCGACCATTCGAACCCACGATCAAGAACCTCATTGGGTGTCTTATACGTTCCGATCACGTTTTAGCCGTGAACTGGCAGGATCTCGTGGTTGGTGTAATCATGTACAGAACGGAACCCGATATATTTACTTATCGTCGAGGCAGAATTTTGCGGTGAAGCTGATCGATCGGTTACCATCGTGGCTCAGTAATTGTATAGTTGGCCGAGCAGCTTCATCGAAAAAATGTCGTTAGTAGGTATACAGAGAATCTTCTGACGTTACGTACACACTCTTTCTCTCTCTTCCTCTCTGATTCCACACGCCATCGGATGGCCGGTGTACGGTCTCCAGTCTGGCTGGTCTGCAGCTGCGAACCGGTTATGTACTTTCGCGTCGTACGAACCTTCGTTGGTCCCTAAAAGAGTGTACCCGAGCGGTACAGCGGCGAGTATACGAGCAGCAGCCGCAGCAGCGGTTGCCGAGCAAAGGGGCAAATAAAAGTGATGTATGCACGTATATGTGTACGTTGAATTTAACGGGCCGTCCTGTGGTGGAAACGAAAGGAAAAGGAGTGAGAAGCCGGCCCCGGAGCACCAAGAAAGAGAGCGAGGTACTTGCGGAGGCCCTCGCGTTAATGCCCGAACGATCCCAGAACATGGAAAGAAAGAGAATGGCGAAGAGGAACCGCGGAGGCAAACTCTTGGGGACCACGCTTCCCTCGTGGGCCCGCCACCCGAAAGAGGGCCCCTTTTTTACCATCGTGGTTTATAGTCTTCGTTATACGCGCTCGGCGTTCGGGCGATTTGGATGGCGAGGCAACGGTCGTCGTGACAAACCAACGCTGCGCTTCGGCGAGAAACACGATCACCGGAAGATAAAAGGAAAAAGCAGGAGAATCGTAGAGTGATGGAAGAGGCTCTTTGAAGACATGCCCTGGCTCTTTGAAGGACCTGGTCATGCTGTAGCATCGATCATTAACGAACCACTTAATTTCACTCTGCATGCTTCTTCGTGCAGTGGCAATGCTCGCCACGATATCAATCATGATCTTCATGGTGAAATCGATAATGGGGCCAGGATTCTGTTATCCCGAACATCAACGATCACAGGAAAGTGGCCAAGAGAATAATAGCGTTTTCTTTTTCGTACACCGTAGTTGTGGAACTCATCGTGAGGCAGGCCACAGAAAATTGTCCGGCGGAAAATTGATCAGTGTCCATAGACATGGTATGAAATCGATAATCATCCAAGCGTGTTTTACGCTGCGTACAACATTCTTATGCTACCGTGATTACGATTATGATAATGATGATGATGTTGCCCTCGACTGTCTTGCGCAATCCAACTCAATCAAAAACTTAATCGACCCTCATCTTGAACGCCCTACCAGGAAACACGTTCAATGTACATCCGTGAATTGCTCGCATGTGCCAGAGCTAATGAACCCTTGTAACCCAATTGCCAACAGTTGGGAAATTCGAAAAAGGGGATAACTGCGAGATTCCCTAAAAACATGTAATGAGAGCTCCGTTGTATCGGTGGGTGTAGTAATGGTACAGTTGTTCCTCTTCTTTCACGCGCCTGTTGTTCTTTACGGATTCAGCGCTGCGCCAACTCAAAGTCGATTGGCGAAGGGACGAAGAACATCACTCGTCTGCCGCGGATGAACGAAACCGTGCAACCGAGTGATTGTTTCCGATTTACCAACTACTGGGCGGAGGTGGCAACACTGAGACCTTTCCGAGCCAACACACGATAAATGGACTGCCTTTGGGCTGGTGAACAGCTGATGGACATCCTCCAGATATACGCAGTACCGTCTATCGATAATGCAGAAAACTCAATGTCAAATTCTATTTAGGTACTCGCTTTCCGCCCGCGGCGTCGCTCGCGTAGACTTGTGTTGAACGCTCCTTAAGGGGTTAGGTACAGTTAAAATTTTCGAAAAATCAGTTTAAAAAAATGCTCGTAATGCACATATATTTAAGTACACACACAGAAAATTTCTTTTCAATCCGGCGAATATTCTCGAAGTTACACGCACATTTGTAATGACGTGTCAGCGACGTAAAGTGCTTTTGAAACTTTAAACGCGTTTTTCTCAAAACTGTGTGTTTTGAAGTCGGCGAGCAAGATTTCTCGGAATCGGCTGAACCGATCAGTCTCAAATTTTAACACAATCGTTTGAAGTATATTTTTTGGTAATTAATCGAAGGTTTTTTCTCACCGATAAATGTTTTCCATTTTATAAACTATTTAAGGACTACATTTTTGTCAAAAATCGATTTTTTTTAGAAGTTGCCATTTTGTCAAAAAATATTATTTTGATTATTATATTAACGAAATATTTTTGGTTTTTTCAATTTAGACGATTCAGTCCAGAGATATCGTGCTCACCGCGTGACGCCTTTTTTAGAGGTGCTCCCGGAGATCAGCTATAGCAGCTTTCAAAATAATTGTTTTTACAAATAAAAAATGTAAAAATACAGTTAAAAGTTACCGTAATATGTGTACAATTTTTTACGTTAAAAGATTTAAAGGTCTTCTCAAGAAAAATTCTTGAAAAATCGATCTTTTTGGGCGTCCTGACTGCATATAACCCCTTAAGGAAATTTGCTCCTGGAATATTTAATGAAGGAACACGTAGTATTGTGTTGGAGAGCATTAATACTAAGTTTCAAGTAAATCTGACCAGATTTGTATTTTACCATACAACGTTTGCTACCATCTTTTCCACTTAAGGGTTTAATTTCCAATAGCTGAAATTTCATTAATTGTGTCTAGGAGCAGTTATACAAAGTTCCAAGTAAATTTGACTCGATTTTTTTTATTTTCCGTACCAACTTTGCCACCCCCCCCCCCCCCCTACATTTAGGGGTCGAATTTCGAATAACGCAGAAATGTTATTCTTTGTGTCTAGGAGCAGTTATACAAAGTTTCAAATAAATTTGACTCGATCTTTTTTATTTTCCGCACCAACTTTGCCACCCCCTTTCGTTTAGGGGTTGAATTCTGAAAAACGCAGGAATACGTATTTTCTTAATCGTGTTGAAAAGCATTAATTCTAAGTTTCAAGTAAACCTTCTGACCAGATTTTTTTCATTTGCCATACAAACTTTGCCACCCCTTTTCTCCCCTTAGGGGTTAAATTTCTAAAAACGATAAAATACGTGTTTCGTTAATTTTGTCAATAAGCACGAATACCAAAGTTCAAGTTAATCCGACTAGGTTTCTTGAATTTCCATACAAACTTTGCCACCCCTTTTCTCCGCTTAAGGGTTGAATTTCGAAAAACCCCGTCTTAAACGGTGCCTACGTAATGAAATAAATATGCCCTTCAAATTTCACGTTTCTACATTTAGCGGCTCAGGCTAGGCAATGATGAGTTAGTCCGTCAGTCAGGACTTTGCCTTTTATATAAACAGATAGATTTTAAATTTGACACGGTGTGCTCGAACCTACGATCATTTCGTCCTCCAAAATTTGTTTGGGTTTGTTTTAACTTTTGGTAATTT
Source organism: Ophion slaviceki (assembly GCA_944452715.1). NCBI lineage: Eukaryota > Metazoa > Arthropoda > Insecta > Hymenoptera > Ichneumonidae > Ophion > Ophion slaviceki. Next base: position 11,554,453 of record OX101792.1, on the reverse strand, counting down.
GTACGAATTTGATGATAAACAAAATGCTAAAGCTAAATATAGGCATTAAAAAACCGCAATTTCGTCCGATCTGATTCTTCTAAAGAGTTATTTTAGAATTAGTTTTATTGTTTAGTTTCGTACGTAATAGTCGTGTATATCGTTTGGTTAATACTAAGTATAGTTTCAATTAGTATACGATATTGCCGTTGTTACTAAAAAAAGTTATCAATTTTCATGAAATTTTTATTCGAAAATAGAATTATTGAGTTTCTTTGTCCCATTGGATAGCTTTTTTCCCAACGAAGAATACAACACGTAGATGTGTATAGTCGTGAGTGGAATAAAATTAGATAAGACAACAACACGATACAACGCCCTCAGAATTTCGAGGGATGAGACGACACACCTGCCTCATCGATTTGCGTATCCGTGAAAACCGAGAGCCTCGTTCTTTCACTTCGCTACGTGGGTTCGTCTCGATTACACGTCACGTAAGCGGCGAACACATCTCGGTGCGTTTTTATTCTGAATGCAGGCACAATGTATTCGATCGTAATTTGGCGACTCACGACGCGGGGTCGATGAACTTACACAGAAAAAGTAAGAGTCACGACGATTGGGACGACCCAAGGCCCGGGTTTTCCATTATTTTCAAATATTTACTCCACGACGAGGAAAAATTGTAAAATCGCGCTTGCGATAAACCGACGAGCCAATTTTTGTCGCGATTGAAATCTTGGGCCAATAGTACATTATGGAACTCGGAGCTTGAGATCCGACGGTTTCGATTCTATAGTACTATGAGACGAGGCAATAGTAGGGGCGAGCTTAATTTATCAAAATTATGGGCAGAACGAAAATTCATATTCTTTTCTGCAAGACTGAGTAGATACAAAAGATGCAAAATACAAGAAAAATGGTGACAGGTAAAAAAAATATTTTTTTGCATTTTCTCAAAGTGTACGTATTCAAGAATATGTGAAAAAAATGTCAAGTTTAAATATTGAAAATTGACCGAATTACTGACGATTGAGTGAAAGCAGGTAAAAATTTGCGTATGCTAAAACTTTCAATCGCGTTTTTCTCGAAACGACTTTTCTCGACCTACCCAGTATCGTAAATCTAGAGGATTGTCAATTTTCGATTTAAAAAAAATTTATCCGTAAGTGCAGTCGCTATCGTTGTGCGTGGCCGTTTATTTTATATGGCCGTAATATAAGTAAAAGTTTTGCCTAAATTACACATATTTTTTAACACCCGCCATTTCGTGAAATTTTGTTTCTTTCGAAAAACGACTACGTACTGCGAGAACTACATTTATATAGATTATAAAACTTTTATTTTTTTTTCAGGCCAACCCTTGTCAAGTTATCGTTTTGCCGTTGGACCGCATTTTTCATATAGAGGCTCTGGTATAACTCAATAACGTTAATTTTGATTTTTTTTACATAAAAATTTACACGAAATAAGCTTAATGTATGCTTAATAAAATACTTTTTTTCGAAATCCCAAATAAAAATCTAGAAGACAAAAAAAATTGTTTTAACGACTTTTTGCGGCCCGCATTTTTTGGAGACATTTTTAGTAATTGAAAATTAAAAAGTAAAGAATTCTGATGGCATAAATAAGAGAGCTCGGTGAATGAAACTGCAGTTGGATGTCTCCACCTTTTTCCTGCTTCCGGTTGCCAAGCAAAAAAAGTTGCTTTATCGCCTGCAGGGCTGAAAATTCAATGAGGATACTTAATAACTTCATTACTCACTGTTATTAATAAAAACAAGTTTAAAACTGGCACAGTGCTGCCTCATTAATTTACTTCGCTTCCAAAATTGACCATACGAGCAAGTTTGTTTTTTTCTCGGACAAAGTTAGTCACCTGAATAAGTTTGAATTTCAATCGTCACTGCGTCTGTGCCACGGGTATGTCTATACTTCAATTATAGCTCCCTTATAGAAGAAGCTCCCTTTTCAATTTCAAATTGTTACGAAAAATGTTAACACCCTTAAAACCTGAAGTTCTACCTCGATCTTCGCTACATTAAATCCCTACACATCTTCGACGATACTCTACTTTCATGTATAAAATCATTCAAGTACCTAGTTCAAGTGTTCAGAAAATTACACCGTAAGAATGTTCCATTGAACGTTCAAACCCCCTTAAAATCCGAATTCTTTGACCTATTTTTGTGGAATTAAATATTACCTCGGAAAAATTCCAAATCGAATTAAAGGGAGTGATACTTTAAGCGAAAAATTGCTAATCGTCTTTTTTTAAAGGAAATATTTGTTAACCATTTTCGAGACTTAGGTATTGTTTTATTACTACTTTTGGCCATCACATACTATTTTTTTAAATTAATCTTTAAAAATGGCAGAAGTCTTCTAATATCTAATAATATCTAACAATCTTTAAAAATGGCACTGTCTTCTAAATGGGTTGCGGCGGATGTTGTCAGACGGCGTGACACGTAGCATCGGCGAAATTAATCTGAAAAAAAATCAACGAAGATTTTTCTTTCGTTAACCCTCATACGCAGAATATGAACCAAGAAAAAGTGAGACATGTGGAAAATCGATAAAACGGCACGCTTTGTAACAAAAAGATTGAATTTTCCGGAAAAAAATGGCTACATTTTGCGATAAAAAATCTTTTTTTTTTTCATTTTTTAAATATTTAGGGTCATGTTTCAGACAATGAGGTTAGAAAAATTTGGTAATTTTTTAGATAAGTGACTTCCGAAAAATGAGCCCAAAATTATTTTTTTGCTATTTTCTCATTTATTGGGCTATAAATGATAATAATCAGTCGGGGGAAGCTGAAATCCCCCCATAGAAAGTTATGAGGTTTTGAAGTTCGCGGAAACACGTGACAAAATCGCCCATTTTTGAACATTTCGCCACCTATATTGGGTTCGTTTCAGATTTTTTTTCGAAATTATTTAGAAAAGTCACTTATCTAATCAATTACCAAAAATTTACACCAAATTTCATCAGAATCAAAAGTACTAATAAAACATACCTTAAGACCCAAAAATGGTGAAAAAATCGTTCCCTTTAAAAAAATCATGTTAAGGGGTTACCCCCACTTGCGATTTTGAAAAAATCGATTTTTTTTATTGCATTTTTTTGAAGTATAAGTATCCGGGCCCATACTTCTGTATGGGCCCGGAATGGATGTCTCTATGTAAGTTTACAAAAAAAAATATTTCCTTCGTGTAAACTGAAATTGGCATTCTCAAAATGGCATTTCTGAAGTCGGTGACCAACATTACTTGAACACTAATGAACCGATCTTCTTGAAAATTTGCAGGCTTATTTAATACATTAAAATGTAGTCTTTTAATCGTTCGATTTTTTTCGAAAAAAATGGCCGTTTTATAGCCAAAAACGGCCGTTTTTTTTCGTTAAAATCGAACCATTAACTTTGACTGTCCGCCATTTTGTGAAAAATGAATATTTTTTAAAATCCTTCGATTAAAGACTAGTTTACACTTATATTTGACTAAATCCATCCGCATTTTTTTTTTCAGATGATCCACTTCACCGCAATGTTGGTCACTGTAAACCGTGTATATAAAAACATTATTTCATTGACGGCCATTTGCCACTAAACAATGTAATATTTTTCAATAAAAAAATTACTGAAAGTTCTTCAAGATGTGTTCTTTAAGATGGTATATTGATCGATAAAAAAGTTTTGTAGTTTTCTTTTAAAAAAATCATGAAAAAGGCCTTTTTTGCGCTACAAGTGGGGGTAACCCGTTAACCAGCAAATTTCTTCCTCGCCTAAATGTATATCTCCCCCCACAAGAAAAAAGCCCTTCGCGACAACGAGGCTTCCACCAATGACAAGCGAAAATGAATGAAATTCAAGGACTCAGCTTCAGGGAATGAGTCCCGTACGAAATCGGGACGAGTGCGCGAACATGGCGGGTAATTCAAAAAAACGAAAAATCGACAAAGGCCCATCTTGCATATGGACATTGGTCACAGTTTAAGTGGCGGAGGGGAGCGAGGGCACACGTAGGAGGGAACGAAAAGGCTCACAAGGCGTGTTGCACGCATCGTGAAACACGACGGGCTGAATTCAACTCGAACAACCGTATATTTTGTGATGTTTCTGAGGCACGGTCAGTGCTCACCATCGGGCGATGTATAGCTCTTGTGCCTCGAGCGGCAAAAGCAGAAGTCAAGAAGAAGAGCGACAGCGTGGCCGCAGCAAGCCACTGGGGAAAATACTCGTTTCCTCGACTTGCTAACTTTCAGTTTACTACTCGCGGCTCGAGAGTGCGCACAGGTGCTTTTTTAACGCTCTATCGGCTGAAAATTCATTCGCGATTCTAACCCACGATGATTTATCCACTTTTCTTTCGTGAAAAATCGAAACTTCGGGGGAGTGCACGTTTTCCGCATCACTAAGTTAACAAACCCAAACAAATCTTCTTCCTTGAGTGTTTCAATTGTCGTTTATTCCGAATAATAGGATAAATTCGATTGATGAAAATCCGATCGCGATATAATTTTATATTAAACGCCGGCAAATTGAGGAAAAATTCTCACGCTTGTTATTTTGAAACAAATATTCATTTAATAAACTTTTATGTGGATGAAGCGAGTTAATTACATTCTCGATTAATCGTATCATTTTAATGAAGACCTTCAATGTGAAGGAAGCATGGATTTTATGAAAACAGCGTTGCCGAATAATAAGGTAAGTTTTTTATATGGAATATTTGTGCATATATATAATTAATCAATCCGGTTTAAGAACAAGCTGCATAACACATATATATATATATATATATATATATATATATATATATATATATTTGTATTTGTATTTGTTCTTAAACCGGATTGATTGAGTCAAACATTTTGAATTCAACAAATTACGTATTTTTGAAACTTATTTTATAATTAAATTTTAAGTTAAACTATTTAAACGAACATTGAATTTAAAATATTTGTTTGAATAGTTTAATTTATATATAATATGAATATATACATAAATTATTTATTATCATATTGAAATTAGACTATTCAAGGTTAAACTATTTAACTTAGTAGATTTAAGGAATATTTCAAGTTAAATATTCGTTTAAATAGTTTAATTTTGAATTTAATTTAATTTGAATTTATATATATGTATATATATATATATATACACATATATGTGTGTGTGTGTGTGTGTGTTTGTTCTTCGGTTTGTTCTAAAACATGCAGTGTCGGGTTAGCCGAGTGAACGTCAATCGTAATGAAGCAACACTGAGTATATCCATATAATTTCACAAATTCTCGGCAATCTGATGTACAATTAGTAAGAGCGACATAATTCGTCATCGTCCGGGGTATTCGCGCGAAACTTTCGTTCAAACTTTCCGCGTACGTATGCTGAACGAAAAGTGCAGTTTTCGCAGTATTACACGTCCGCCGCAGCTATAAATTCCCAATTCTGAATTCCTGTTTAACGTTGCACGAATAAATGAAAGTTTTTATAATAACTTTGCTATCGTGTATTAAAAATATAAGTGACGGTTCAACTTAACAATTAACTACTCGATATTTTCATCGCGATAAATAGAGCTTACAAATTTGGAATGGAATACGAATAAACGATAATTTTGATAATTATCGATAAACGAAAATTCGGAACCACAAACAGGCATAAATTTAAAGAAAATCATAACATTGAAAAAAATAAAGAACCCAAAACAACGAAAATCGTCGTTTATATGTAAAAACAATTCAGGTAATTAAATTGGATATTAAAATTATTGGCGAGAGCATTGGAAAAAAATATTTTGTTTATTTCTACTGATGCACATTTTTTTATGATTATATGATTTTTTTTATGATTATATATAAACAAATATATATATATATTTGTTTATTTATGTGGGCGTACACTTAAAAGTAGATTTTTTCGCGAAGAACCGAGCACGTGAGCAACCATAAATCCTGTCTGTTTTATTGTTATGTACGCGAAGTTTGGGGAGGTCGTCACGCAACGAAAATTTCCATGGGGTGAACAAGCATATATTAATCGACGCGTTGGTGCAATGCTCGACCGTCTGTTTTTGTACCATGCATACATGTATACTTATGGGCTAAGACAGCCGGCATGACTCGAGCCCGATGCGTCAGTTAGACAGCAAAGGGACCAACTACGGGGTAATGGCATGTACCCCTGCCCGTGTAGAACGCCCGAGCTATCATTCGGAAACACGCATGGCAGGTGTGGGAAGTGACGTCACTGCGTATATCCACCGCGGAGGGATTGTTCGACGATTCGTAAAGAAATAATTCTTTTTTTCGGACTCGTTCACCGGTGCCTGTTGACCTTGAACTGTAATTGCCCGGTCAAAAATATCGCTTCCTGACGAAACGTATTTTATTTTTACGGCAAAAGTTGTTTTTCGATTTTTTATGCACGAAATTAATTAAGTCTGTGTATCGTTGAATTTTATTATTCGTCTTCTATCGGCAATATCTGCAAATTGGTAATTCAAAAACAAACAACAAATTTCTTTCATTAAGGCGTTACCCCCACTTGCAGCGCAAAAAAAGGCCTTTTTCATGAATTTTTTTAAAGAAAACTACAAAACTTTTTTAATCGATCAATATACCATCTTAAAGAACACATCTTGAAGAACTTTCAGTAATTTTTTTATTAAAAAATATTACATGTTTAGTGGCAAATGGCCGTCAATGAAATAATGTTTTTATATACACGGTTTGCGGTGACCAACATTGCGGCGAAGTGGATCATCTGAAAAAAATGCGGATGGATTTAGTCAAATATAAGTATAAACTAGTCTTTAATCGAAGGATTTTAAAAAATATTAATTTTTCACAAAATGGCGGACAGTCAAAGTTAATGGTTCGATTTTAACGAAAAAAAACGGCCGTTTTTTGGCTATAAAACGGCCATTTTTTTCGAAAAAAAAAATCGAACGATTAAAGACTACATTTTTATGTATTAAATAAGCCTGCAAAATTTCAAGAAGATCGGTTCATTAGTGTTCGAGTAATCTTGGTCACCGACTTCAGAAATGCCATTTTAAGAAAAACGCGTTTAAAGTTTCAATTTCAGTTTACACGAAGAAAATATTTTTTTTTGTAAACTTACATAGAGTCATCTATTCCGGGCCAATACTTCTGTATGGGCCCGGATACTTATACTTCAAAAAAATGCAATAAAAAAAAATCGATTTCTTCAAAATCGCAAGTGGGGGTAACCCCTTAATACTCATTTTCTAGCCTAACTGTCAGGCGCTAATATTTATCCGTCCTTTGATGAAATTGAAGTTTGCGTCGTTGAAATGCATTGAAAAATATAATTTTTTTAATTCTCGAATTTCTGGTGGCTAATCTTCATTACGAAAATCCATTGATCATTTTTCAAGTCGTTTATTTAAAGTTGTATGATTTAAATCAACAAAAAAATAATATAACGAGGAAATAAAAATATGAAAAAGAATTTTCGTTACATCCCAACGATGCAAATTTCGACTCTATGTTATTTTTATCCTTGGAGAATTTTGTTGTCCTCGATAAAGTGTACTGTGGGAAAATTGTAATCAATTGCTGATTCCGGATTTTATAGGAATTGGAGTGCCGTTGTGGCCCCGTTCTTATTAAGACATACACGCTCTTATTATGACATACACATTGCGCCATCATTCGGCACAGTATGGTCATTGTCTTCCTTCGAGTTTCCTTGTAACACGAGCCCCTTTTTTTGTCGCAATTCTCGTAAGCTCTCGTAGGACACGAGTGACTGAACTACACGGCCGATAATTGAGTATACATAACTGGAATACTTGGAACGAGAAGATTAGAATTAGAAATCGATCTTCCATTACCTTGGGGCATTCGGCTGGACGATTATGGGTGCACTTTTTCATCCCAACAGATGTCGGCACAAATTTAACAGTTGTTGCCATTTGTTTCCGTCGATTCCGCAGTTACGATTTGCCAATACAAGTGGAACGAAGTAAAAATGGCTAATTAAGGGAAAAAATCCTGATTTTCATGACTTTTTTCAAAAAGAAAGATTTCGCCATTTTTGAGACTCAGGATATGTTTTATACCTACTTTTGGCTGTAAGAAGGTATTTTTTTATTAATCTTTAGAAATGGCGGAAGTATGGCACGATCTTCTAATTGGGTTGCGGCGGATGTTGTCAGATTTTCCTCCCATTATCACTCATATGGAGAATATGAACCAAGAAAAAGTAAGGAATGTTGAAAATCGATTGAATGGCACGCTTTGAAAGAAAAAGATCGAAATTTCCGAAAAAATGGCTACATTTTGCAATCAAAGAATACTTTTTTTTTCTTTCAAAAACATTTAGGGTCATGTTTCAGATAATCAGGTGAGAAAGATTTATACCAAGTTTCATTAGAATCGCTCGGTTAATGTTCTAGCTATACTTCACGCCAGTTTCGAAAATGCAATTTAGAAGACCGTGCCATCCATTCACCATTTTTAGAGATTAATTTTAAAAAATACCATGCAACAGCCAAAAGTAGTTATAAAACAGACCCTAAGTCTCAAAAATAGTGAAGAATTTTTCTATTAAAAAGGAAAAGAAAGGTATCTCGTTCCTTAAGCATTTTCAAAAATTCTAGTAAAAGTTTTTTTAAATGTCAAACTTTTTGAGTCGACTCAATTCGAACACTCAAGGTATGTAGTTTGAGGTGCACAGCCGAGAAAATAATCGCCCTTTGTATTATTGATCCTCTCGAGAACCGGAAGTTTGGCGTCGTTTCAAACGAATACGGATGCAACAAAAAAGCATACATATAATGAAACGAGGGAGAGAGAGAAAGAGAGAGTGTGTGTGTGTGTGAGAGAGAGAGAGAGAGAGAGAGAGAGAGAGAGAGAGAGAGAGAGAGAGAGAGAGAGAGAGAGAGAGAGAGAGAGAGAGAGAGAGAGATAGAGAGAGAGAGAGAGAGAGAGACGCAGCGTCATGGAGTTCACCGCAAGAGCAGTGAGTTTCCGCTTTCTTAAATGAGCGAGGGATTATTAGGCGGCGTTGAAAATTCGACAGCCGCTTTATTAAAGTTGCGCCGGTGGAGTTTTAGCCTCGAGGCGTTCGCCGAAACGGAGTTCAGTTGCTTGCACGCGAGCTTTTCGCGAACTGAGACACCTCGGAATCGATTTGTTTTCCTGCGACAGAAATTCCCTAACTATGCACCCAAGTGCCCGATCTATGGATCGACCTAAGACTCAATTAGTCGATTAGATAGAGTAAAATAGCACGCTTTAGGGAAGGTTCTGCCTTGTTGGGCCAAAAAATGTTCGATTTTTCACCAATGTTTTATGCGAAAAGTATTAAATATAGAATGTTGATATTTGGTATGTTGACTAAGCGGTCTTCATTGAACATCAAAATATTTTTTTAAGTTTGACAAAGCAAAAAATTAAACGTATTTTTACTTTGTACAATATTGTGTATAAGTTGACCTAGAATCAAGAGGAAAAATTGAAAAGTCAAAAAATTGTGAGCAAAACACTGCGAACATTTTTGGGACAAAAATTAACTTCCTTCCGATCGCTCACTACTTTTTTATTTTTCAATTTTTCTTCTTGATTCTAGGTCAACTTATATACAATATTGTACAAAGTAAAAATATGTTTGATTTTTTTGCTTCAGATCACCTGTCCGAGACTTAGGATTCCGCAAGCGAAGAATGTCATCGGCCGCGCACCGACATACGTGGCTCCTCTCACTCCCACCACCATGTTTTGTCAAACTTTAAAAAATATTTTGATGTTCAATAAAGACCGCTTAGTCAACGTACCAAATATCAACATTCTATATTTAACACTTTTCGTATAAAAAATTGGTGAAAAATCGAACCTTTTTTTCGCCCAACAAGGCAAAACCTTCCCTTAAATGATTCACTCATATCGTGTCTAGCATTTTGTTATACATGGTATACTCAATCTTTCTACTTTATCTCCCTACCAACAATGTTTTTTTATTTTGTTTATTCATTCCCTGAATTGCAACGTATACCCTTTCGGGTTTTTACGTATTACCCTTCCCAAGTGAACCCTTTCCTCTCAATCCCAATCCGCACTTCAAAACCCAAGCCAAAACAAAACATGTTTTATATTTTTTTAAATATAATATATGAATTGTTTTATTCAAAACGTCAAGCACATAAAAGAGAAACATTTCAACAACATTTTTTTTTTAATTTCATTAAAAAATTTGGGAAAATCAGCCAGTGGGACCGGGGTCCGGAGACCCCTAAAAAAAGTGTCCTCGTGGTGGTCACGATAACTCATGATAGCTCCACCTGATACTAAAAAACCCATTTTTTCTATTGGTAGATAAGTATAGCTCGTGATTGAACGAAGGATTTTTTAAAAAATTGAAGTTTGATTTTTTGGCAGAGTTGTAACCAAAAAAGTTCAATTTTTGGTACAATTTACACTACGTATAGCTTTGTAAAATTAGTTTTTATCGAAAAAAAACCTTCGCTCAATCACTAGCCAATGCTACTTTGAAGAAGTGTGCAAAATTTCAATAAGATCGGTGCATCCGTTTTTGAGAAATCGTGCCCACAGACTACAAAAACAGTGTTTTGAGAAAAATGCTATTACCTGCGTCGCTCCCGGCCGGTCTTTCCGAACGAGGGGAATTCCCAAAGGCTGTCTCTCTCCTAGACTTTTACTCCGATTGACTTACAACTTTGGGAGAATATTCTAGACATATTGTACTATTAGATAATGACATTTCAAAAAATCGATTTTTTGAACTTTTCAAACCCACGTAACCCCTTAACGGGTTTGGTTGTAATGTTCGAAAACAGCTCATTTTTCGGGATTTTTGCCGGAAAATCGTGATGATAAATTTCTACAAAAATTGGGCATTTGAAAAAGTGTCATCTGAAGAACGCTCGGTAATTTGTTTGTGTAGAAGTATTTAATTATAATCGATTTACAACCGATGTCCGGAAAGCACCTGTCGAAAACGTATTTTGCGGTGAGCAACGCCCTTCTAAACCAGGTCATTGAATATCGAAAAATCAAATAGATTTCGTTAGTATATTACCTTTAACCTGAGTCTTGATTTTGGCGAAAAAAATGGCATTTTTCGTTCATCAAATGGAAAGTATACATCAGAAAAAAAATCCCTCGCTCACATACTATATTTTTACATCTAGAAAAAGCTCTAAAAATGTCAGAAAGATCGATGTCAGAGATCAGTCGTTTTTTAAATATTTTGCTCACCGATTTTGAAAACGTCGTTTTGGGTAAAAAACGTTTGACGTATTGGAAAAAAACGTTTGACGCTTTGGGAAAAAACGTTTGACGCTTTGGGAAAAAACGTTTGACGTTTTGGGAAAAAACGTTTGACGTTTTGGGAAAAAACGTTTGACGTTTTGGGAAAAAACGTTTGATGTTTTGGGAAAAAACGTTTGACGTTTTGGGAAAAAACGTTTGACGTTTTGGGAAAAAACGTTTGACGTTTTGGGAAAGAACGTTTGACGTTTTGGGAAAAAACGTTTGACGTTTTGGGAAAAAACGATTGACGTTTTAGGAAAAAACGTTTTGGGAAAAAACGTTTTGGGAAAAAACGTTTCGGGAAAAAACGTTTGACGTTTTGAACGACGCTCCGAGCGTTTCGACAGACATCAACGTAACAGCCTATCAATCTGTCAATTTTTATCAGATCAGTTAGAAATTTTCAAGGAACATTTATGAAATACGCTGCCAAAATATTTTGGTTTTGAAAAAAGTGAGTTTTTGACTTTTACAACTGGGCACAACCCCTTAAGCTACACTATATCGCATTTGCCGAGGGCACGGGGAAACTGTGGAAAACCCGTACCGGTATAGACGGCCCCGTATTCTTCTGATGCGCCAGCCGGTGCACGGCTACGCGGTCACCGCTCCGAGTATCGGCCATGCGCAACGCTGCTTGACTCGAAGTACCGTGGGAGCCGAACCTCGACCGCCAATCCACCAGTATCGATTACCAACAATACATTTTTCAAGCCGATGATAGTTTTACCGAACTTGATTTTATTTCCTACCCTAAATTCGTTCTGTAAACTTCGTTGACTTCAAAAAAGAATGTCAATGGTAGAAAAGTAAAAAAAAAATCCGTGACGTGCAATAATTATATGAGAAGAATGAGGGGAATAAAAATTCTCGTCGTAAAATTAGCACGGGTAAAGCTGCCCACACGCGAATAAGGAAAATGAGCCACGGCGTGGCCGATACACTTCGTTGGTAAGAAGAACAAACTATGATGCGTATACATACGTGTCCGAGAGGCTTGTGTTTGAAAAATACGAACCGCAATACGCACTCTCACATTGTTTTTAATCCTTTAATTGAGCTTTGCCTCCGTATGCCTCCTGTTCATTAATATGCAAATCAAAATTGTCTTGTGCAAATGAAATAATTTATTTTTTATTAATTTGGAGATATTCATGAAGATTGAGGGAATTATTGGAATCAGGCTAAAACGTCGTTTGGGGTTTACTTGCCTCATCGTTCTGAATTTTATTCTCCGTTTGTTTGTTAATTTAAGGATCGTCTATGTCGCAATTTAGCTCTGCGGTTAAATTGCTCCAGATATAGACGATCTTTAAAATTCAAAGCAGCGGGGAATAAAATTCAGAATTATAAGGCAACTGAAAATAAGGGGCTACATTTACCTAAGGCCCGAAAAAAATGGCAAAATTCCAAACTTTTTCTGGAAAAAGGTTGGTGGAAAAGAAAAAAATTTCTCTTTAACACAAAGGTACATATATTGGAAGCCGTAAAAAATCACCAAAAATACAGAAAAACAACAAAAATATGGCCGCCGGCAGAAGATGAACCTTTTTTGGCGATTTTTGGCGGTGGACACCTTCCAGCTTAAACGATCCATCTGAAATCTAAAACCCGAACGGGTTATCCAAGTTAACAATAAATACGAGTCGTTGACGATCGTCGATTTAGAAAAAAAAAAATTTCCCAAAGTAGTGACGTTTTGAAAGTCTAGCAGACATAATCTATGAAAAAGACGTTATTTTTACGTAACTATTAAATAATGAAGATCGATTTTTGGAAAATGAGATCGTCAACGACCTTTAAATGTTTCTCATTGTAGCTTCTGTGAATTTGGAAATAATCCATCAAGTCGTTCTCGAGATATCATGTCCACCGACTTTGAAAACAGTGTTTCGAGAAAAACACGTTTCAAGTTTGAAGTATGGTGTTGCTACCCGGTGCTCGCCCTGCCGACTGTTAAGGGGCCAGTCCACTTTGGAGCAACGAAAAAAGGCTATTAAATTTTTCATTCATTTTTATTCATTTTTAAGTACAAAAACTATAGTTTAACGTAACGCCTCAAAAATACGTGGGCTAGGTAGCTCCATCACAACTCGGCAACAGCTTGTCAGAAACAAAAAAATCAAAGTCCATTAGATTTAGTATGACACCAGCTACAAAATGACCCTCGGATATAAAGTTTTATTTAAAAAAAAATGGCAGATGAAAAACGAAAAAAGTTTTGAAAAAACGCGTTTTTTCGCAGTTTTTCACAAAAAAAAGGTAAAGATCGAAAAACTTTAAAACCATCGAGGGTCATCTTGTTGCGAATCATGTTCACAATATGTGGTTCAAATTTCAAGAGAATCGGTTTATTGGTTTTAGAGATACGATGGAGCTAGATTTTGAAAACGTTGTTTCGAGAAAAACGCGTTTGAAGTTTTTACGATGGGTCGGCCGAGCGTGCTCAGGTAAACGAAATGAGGTCCTGAAGTTCAGGCAAAAAAAATACTTAGAGAGCTCAGATTTTCATAAAATTTTGACACAATATTTCTGAATGGATGTACTTTCGAAAACAGTAAAAAAAATTGATTTTTCGAAATTTTCAAAGTAGACTGGCCCCTTAAAAGCTGTAGCTCATCCAATTTTAGGAATATTTTCATTAAATTTTCAAGAAATATAGCCAAAAGGTGATACTCTCGAATGAAATTTTTTTTTGAAAATGCAATTTTTGTCTTAAAACCCAAAGTTTTTAAAAGGTGGAATTAACGTTTAATATAAGACTCAGTAGAGATATTGGAAATAGACAGATGATATATGATTTTAATTAACAAATGAAGCAAAATTATTATTATAAATTTCTCCGAACACCCATCAGCTTCAGTTTCCCATATTTTGTATATGAATTTTTAAAAATAAAAATAAAAGTCCATCAGTAAAATATGAGAGTGTTGTTTGTGATTATTGATCGCCGTAATAACAAATCGAGATCGTCACAGCAAAAATCGATCAAAATTGATCAAGTACTGCGCTTCTTCATTTCTTTTCCTCTCTCGTTCTTCTGGCAATCTCGTTGAGTTATCTGCTTTCCGGACAACGGCCCTGTAACTAACCACGCCATAACCGGATGTGATACCTTCCAGTGGTCAGAGTTCCCTGACCAGCGGAGGACGAAGGACTAGCCAATGGAAAGAAAGACTAACGCGACTAGTACACTCAGCCTTCACCTTTTTTATTTTTGCTCTTTGCGCGCCAAGTGTATAAAATTCTTTTGGCGGATACCTCTTTCGAAGTAACGTGAAAAAATTGGTTCACCAATTTACACGGTTACTGACGTATCTCTTCCTCTTTTTATTCGAGTTCCTACGACATTTGTCTAGTCCATTTTTGGCTCGTTATGCCACTTGACCCGCAGGACGAAAGCTTGAAACTTTTTCGTAAGATTTCCTCAAGATCTGGTAAACGAAGACAACAACTTTGCGTGAATAAATTAATTTCTGCGGTCAATTGAAATATTACTTACTTCGGGCTTAAAAATGTTATTTTGAATATGAAAATTTTGTTAATTGTATGCTTCTTGTATAACTAAAAAAAATGCTTATATTATTTATGTCTTAACGAAATTAATACGAATTTTTTAAATTTCTATATCAAAATCATCATGATATTGTGCCTTCACGAATTCTATATGGATCTTGTAGAGAATTGTCAAATATAAAAATATTTTTTTCCACGTACCTTCGTAGGAATTGTCGTAGGGATCCAATGGGTTATCGCATTGGATCCCTATACTAAAACGTCACGCGCGTGCATTGGATTTTAATGGGGATTCCCCATTGGAATCCAATGTACGAATCCAATTTGAATCCGGAAGGATTCCCACATTATCGAATAGAATCCGATACGAATCCTGATGGATCCCATCGCGTTCTGTACGTGGAATTGTCAAAACAAAATATATAGATATACAAAATGAGTGGAATTTTAAAAAGTATTGTCTTGAAAAGTATAAATCCGCTTATATAAAGAACTGAGAACTGATAATCCACTGATGCGAAGAAAAGTATAAATCCACTGATATAAAGAAAATGATAAATCTACTGATGTAAAGAAAAGTATAAATCTACTGATATAAAGAACTGATAACTGATAATCCACTGATATAAAGACAAGTATAAATCCACTGATATAAAGTGTAAATCCACTGGTATAAAGAAAATCCACTGTAATTATCGTTTGTTATTTATTTTACTCCACTTTGACATGATATCACCACACACATACGCCCACTCGTGAATTTTCACATATTTTCGATTCAAACGTGGTAAAAATTCTCAAAGGGCGTTCATAGAGGAAAAGTGCAAAATCCAATTGGATCCCAATAAGGACTCCCTATATGCGGTGATCCTAATAGATCCCTATAGTGGGTGCATTTTGGGACTCCCCAAAAAATTCGTCCACTGGATCACGAAAAGGTATTTTTTTTTTTTGAGAGATCCAAACAATTCCGGTTGAGAATTTCAAATAGAAAATTCTCAAACAACGTCAATCGAGAAACAGTGCGGAATCCACTCGGATTCCAATGTGGACTCTCTACGTGCGGCGTCTTTACCAAATTCCTATAGGGATGTATGGTAGGATCTGGAGCCTCCCCAATGAATTTTTGCGTGGGTATTCGATAATTATGAGAAGATTCTTGATAACCGGAAACGAAGATATATAATGATCTCATTACTGTTCCTTTCGTATTACTCTAATCTAGGTTTAATTAATTATTCAACATTGTAGCAACTTTTCTCTTCCCTTCATCGTACTCATCGTGCGCTGACGAAAATTTTATTCATTTGAACTTCATATCACATCTATCCCAATCCAAAGAAATTTACACGATTGAAACGACTATTGTATCAAATTCAATGAATATCATTCTACTCAGCAACATTTTATACTAAAATGAAATACACATTGAAAAATGCGATTTTTTAAGGGGCTGTACCAGTGTGAACGCTGAAAATTTGGGGTAATTTTCGAGAATTTTTTGGAAAAAAAGGACTCAATTAAATGTTTCGGAAAATTAAGAATATATTTGGCTATATTTGACCTATATTACATCATTTTTTTCATAGAAAAATATTGAGATCCAAGCGACTTATGCGCTGCCTTCGGAGGGGCCAAAAAAAAGTTCTTCCACTGCTGACATGATTCCGGCCGGTTGAGTAGCTGAAACCGAAAAAGGAAAAAATGTCGTTAAGCTGGAAGGTATTTCCTGTACAATGACGTAGGATTTTCGAAAAATATCAAAATCTAACAAAATGGCATTGTTATGAAAAAAAAAGTCTGTTTTCTTGCCTATAAAATGGTCGTTTTTTTCAATGCCAAATCGCCAATTTTCATCCAATCAAAAGTATCATACGTCATTGTAGAGTAAATATATTCAAGAGTACTCAGTTCAAATTTCAAGTCAATCAGATAATTGCTCTTTACGTTACAATGTTAGCAAATTTGAAAAATCTCATTTCGAGAAAAACGCGGTTAAGGGGTTACCCCCACTTGCGATTTTGAAAAAAATCGATTTTTTTTATTGCATTTTTTTGAAGTATAAGTATCCGGGCCCATACTTCTGTATGGGCCCGGAATAGATGACTCTATGTAAGTTTATAAAAAAAAAAATTTTCTTCGTGTAAACTGAAATTGAAACTTTAAACGCGTTTTTCTCAAAATGGCATTTCTGAAGTCGGTGGCAAGATTACTCGAAAACTAATGAACCGATCTTCTTGAAATTTTGCAGGCTTATTTAATATATAAAAATGTAGTCTTTAATCGTTCGATTTTTTTTCGAAAAAAATGGCCGTTTTATAGCCAAAAAACGGCCGTTTTTTTCATTAAAATCGAACCATTAACTTTGACTGTCCGCCATTTTGTGAAAAATGAATATTTTTTAAAATCCTTCGATTAAAGACTAGTTTATACTTATATTTGACTAAATCCATCCGCATTTTTTTTCAGATGATCCACTTCGCCGCAATGTTGGTCACCGCAAACCGTGTATATAAAAACATTATTTCATTGACGGCCATTTGCCACTAAACAATGTAATATTTTTCAATAAAAAATTACTGAAAGTTCTTCAAGATGTGTTCTTTCAGATGGTATATTGATCGATTAAAAAAGTTTTGTAGTTTTCTTTTAAAAAATTCATGAAAAAGGCCTTTTTTTGCGCTACAAGTGGGGGTAACGCCTTAAAGATTTAACTATCGATTTTTGCAAGATAAAATGATTAGAGATACGGCTTTGAAATTTTTACAGGATATTCTTGAAAGTATAAACTGTCGAAAACGGCAAAAAAAATCGATTTTTTTTAAGTATCACACTGGTATAGCCCCTTAAAATTCGGTCTACATTCTTCGTCTGCAGCTCAATTAATTGAAATACAATAAATGGACTCGGTGGAATGGTAGAATCCTAACCTTTCTTTGTCGGAGAATCTTTTTGTTCGCATGGAATTTTTATTTTGGCTCGGCTCGGCGAATGAATAACATTGTCACGGTGACTTGTTTCTTCTGGGCACGAAGGACAGATCAATCTCGATCGATCAATCCCAAGCTCTCTTTGCGCGCTGATTATACTCTCTCTTGTGCTATGCAGTTCGAAAGCTTCCAACGATCGATGCTACTCTCGCCTCGTAATGGCATCGCTGGGAAATCTAGACCATGCTATGAAATACGAATGGAAACGACTCGGAAGCTGACGACGTTTGCCACAGTCTTGGTTTTTCGATTTTCTCTCGATTGAAAAGGAACACCTTTCCGTGAAAATTGCATAGAAAAACAGAGAATGTTGTCGAGCGGGAATCCTCTCACGGTTTTAATCGTCGGACAATCATAATTGAATAATGGATAATGATGAAGTAACTTCATCGTCGAGTCTCAGAACAAATAAAGTGTTATTTTTTCTCCCGTCTTATGCAATTCGTTACACTTTCGTTCGGGTCTCTTTGTTCTCGTTGAGAATTTAGTTCTTGCTCGGAAAACATACTCTCGTCTTTGGTGTACATGAAACTCGATTCTTCCTCGTCATCAAATTCTTCAGGGCGATGATTCTACTTTTTCGCCCATTGCGTTGGCGACGTCCTTTTTCATAACTCCCGTCGTCGTCGCCGGCTTTCACCGGACCGTAATTACGCCCTTCTACCAGGGGGACATAAATGCTCTTGGCTCTTGACATTGCGCGGCATGGACGCGCTCGGACACACAGAGAAAGCGTTTCGCGTCCAAAATCCTGCTCTCTGTGTTTGCCCAATTATAACTTGAAACGAAACCAGTGAGAATCAGAAACTCTCCAACTGGAGCCAGAAAACTCTAAAAGTTAAACTGCAACTGTGAATTTTTTTATTTTTTTTCCCTCGCAATTGATGAAGAAAAACGGGAAATAAACTTGTAAAACACGTTTCACAAGCTTTTATTTAACTTGACTTTCTGTGAGGTGCAAAACGGAAAATCGATATTTCACCCACTTCCGGACTAAAAGGTCTGAAATTTTTCAGACATGCATTTAAAGGCATGATTCAATAGGAAAAAAAAATATCCATAAAATTTCCAACTTTTCATGTAGAATTAGCGATATCTAATCGTCCATATAAAATCTCACTAACGCATACAAACAAATTCATAACCAACTGTGTTGGTGTATGAAAAGTTTATATGCAGCTATTTGTCGTAAGTTCAATCCCAATTACAGTCTTTGTTATTTTTTACAAGCATGTTCCTAACGTACACACTCGTAAACCAATAAACCACTAGCGACAACTAACTAGTAAAATCAATTAAAGGCTAAGAAGTTGAAAATAATCTATACGTAAAAAAATATTTTCAGAAAACCAGCTTTCATTTAATGAACCAAAAAAAAGAAAATATTTTTTTACCAAGTCAACTGTATTTAATTTACTGTAAAATAACCTTAGATTTCTTAAGGGGGTACGTGGGTTTCGAAGCCAAAAAAAGCATATTTAAAAAAAATTTAAATATAATATATAAATTATTTTATTGAAAATGTTAAGCACATAAAAGAGCAACATTTCAACAATATTGAAACAAAAAATCATCCAAAAATTTGGGAAATTCAGCCGACGGGACCTGGTTTCCGGAGACTCCTAAAAAAAGTGTCCTCGTGGTGGTCAGGATAACTCATAATTGCTTTATCTAAAATTTAAAAACCAATTTTTTTCTGTCAGTAGACAAGTATAGCTCGTGGTTGAACGAAATTCTTTTTTTTTAATTGAAATTTGATTTTCTGGCCGAGTTGTATGCAAAATAGTTCAATTTTTCGTACAATTTACACTACGTATAACCTTGTAAAGTTAGTTGTAATCGAAAAAAAGCCTTCATTCAATCACTAGTCAATGCTATTTTGAAGAGGTGTGCAAAATATCAATAAGATCGGTGCATTCGTTTTTTAGAAATCGTGTCCACCGACTGACTTAAAACTTTGGGAAAATATTCTACACATATTGTACTATTAAATATTTAAAAAAAAATTAATGGATGTTTTGAAATTTTCAAATCCACGTAACCCCTTAAATAAAAATCCTGAAACTAAGTATAAACGCGTGATAATCATTTTTCCCTAATTACTATTGTGCCAAGTAAAATACAGTTAATGAAACTGAATCGATCAAATTTATTAAACACTTCGAAAGTTGAGCGCCCCGAGCTTTTATTTATAGTCACAAATCGGTGACTTGGTAAAGAAAATTATTCTCTACTTTTTAGTACATTCAATAAAAGCTTGTTTAAAATAAATATTTTTGTATGTATTTTTACGCTTATTCAATTTTTCGCAGTGGCATGTTGCACGATGGTCTTTTTTTGGTTGAACAAAAGTAAAACGTCCGCTTTCATCCAACTCCACGAATGGAGAGAGCACCACTTCCTTCGCAATCCAATGGAGTTTAACATAATCGTATCCGTATAACCGATCATTTCAAAGGGAAGTCATCAATTCGATATTGTGAGAAAACGTATTTTCTGAATTACTCAAGTGATTACGAGCTCCGACCCACGAGAAGCGCAAATAGCATAATGACTAGTGTGGTTGGATGTACGCAAAACGACGAATCGTAGTTCTCGAATGTCGAGTTGCGCAGGCTAGGGGCGCTCACGTGCGCCAAAGTATCAGGCAATCATCCTGAGCTACCGAAGAGAACGGAACGCAACGTCGTCGCTGATCGCGTGTATGCTGTAATGCAGAAATCCTCGTAATCCCACGTGATAGATACCATATTTAAAATCAGGAAAATTTTCATAAATTATTTGTGTGGAAAGATGTTTGTTCGATTTTTTAAACTAAGAAATAATTATTCTACAATTATCAACCTCTAGGTATACTTTAATGGTATATTTAAGTATACAAAACAATTTTTTTTAATTAATTGATTTGCTAATAACTTCAAATATTTTTTCAGTTCGAACATGTAGTGTCTATGTGACGGTAATTAAAATGAAGAAAATGCAAATTTAAGAAAATGACAGGCATTTATAAAAAAAATCAACATTTCACGCAACATTTCTGTAAAATGTGGATTAAAAAAGTAGTTTTTTTCCAATTTTTCAAAAACAATTCTCGTCAAATGGAAGGTACCAATATTATCAATATTTCTACCAAGTTTCAACTCAATCGGCTTAATAGTTTTTGAGTAATCCTGCACGCCAATTTTGATAATGCAGTTTTGAGAAAAACGCGGTTGAAGTTCACGCCCGCTTCGAATCCGAGCGGTGAGGCACAGCGTTAACGGGCTGTAACGTTTGAAGTTTTTCGAATTTCGCTTTGAAACTTTGGGAAAATATTCTACATAATAGTTCTACCGTTTAAAGATAAAAAAAAAAGAAATCGATTTTTTTTATCGTTGTAAATGTATATCCCGCCTTACAAGAGAATGTAATTAAGTGTAAGGAAATTCATCTTATTTTTTATTACTTAATATTCTTCCCATTAACTTAACAATTGCATGAAAAAATAGTTCCGAATGCCATGGTATTTCCCATAAACTAATAAACCTCTCGAAATCCATTTGATTTAAACGCAATACAATTAATTTTTTTATTTTTATGTGAACATCCCGCATGCCAAAAAAGAATATTGACTTTATTCGCACAAAATTTGCTTTCGTTGAAACAAAATATTTAACTACAAAATAGACCAAACTCAAGACTATCGTTCGCTGAAGTATTCATTTTACATTACTATCACTGTAAAATTATTACTACAAAATAAATGAGGATTTTATCAAATCATTTTATAATATTACTAGCAATCAAATTTCAAAAAAACGTTTCGGATAAACATTCCTCGCCATGAATTAAGCAAACTTATGGGAAAAAAATCAAGCATCATTCCACCGTTACAATTGAAAACCGTTTAGTCAGCAGCAAAAAAATGCCTTGCTTGTTTAACATCGCATGTAAAAACATAAAAAAATTGACTTTATTTAAACAAATTTCCTTTCATTAGAATAAAACTCCGTACCAAATAAACCAAATTCAAAAATTCGTGTTGTTCGCTAAAGTAATAAGTAAAAATTACGATTACTGTAAAATAATTACTGCAAAATGAATGAGGACTCTACCAAATTATGTTGAAATATCATTAGCAATTAGATAATTTAAAAACGTTTCGAACAAACATCCCTCGCCATGAACTAAGAAACCTTATGGAAAAAAATGTAATCAACACTCCACCGTTATAATTCGAGACCGTTCTGGCCAGCAGCAGAAAAATTACCCCGCTTGTTTAACATCGCATGTACATACAACAAAAATTGACTTTATTTCAACAAATTTCCTTTCATTAGATAAAACTCCGTAAAAAATAAACCAAATTCAAAAATTCGTGTTTTTCTCTAAAGTAATAAGTAAAAATTACGATTACTGTAAAATAATTACTCCAAAATGAATAAGGACTCTACCAAAGTATGTTAAAATATTATTAGCAATTAGATCATTTAAAAACGTTTCGAACAAACGTCCCTCGCCGTGAACTAAGAAAATTTATCGAAATAAATACATTTTAATCAACATTTCACTGTTATAATTGAAGACGGTTGTTCTGGTCAGCAGAAAAAAAAGGCCAGCACTGGTTGATCAACGTCACATGTTTCGACAAAAAATATTGACCTCGTTCGAAAAAATTTGCTTTCATTAAAACAAAATCTTTCCCTACAAAATAAACCAAATTCGAGTTAATTTTTACATTAAGATCACTGTGTAATTATTACTCTAAAACGAACAAGGATTCCACCAAATTGTCTTATAATATTACTAGCAATTAGATCATTTCAAAACGTTTCGCACGAACGTCCCTCGCCATGAACTAAGAAAACTTATCGAAAAAAAAATAAATCTTAATCAACATTTCACCGTTATAATGGAAGAACGTTGTTCTGGTCAGTAAGAAAAATAAATTACCAGCACTGCTTGATTATATTATGTAAATTTCGGTTCATGGTTTCAGACTGTACATCTCGTATCCAACTATAACATCACATAGGTAATTCACTGCCTAGATACGAACGTATAATATACACATGGATGATATAATAAGTCGGTGTTAATTGCGCGATAACAAGACTGCAATTACCATCGTAATGGTACAACACTTCACGGTTTAAGGGTCGTATTAAGTGTTTGAATTCCTACGTTCGTAGTCTCACTCGACGAGTGAGATTACGAACATAGACACACAAGCTTCGATAAACTATTGTCGAATGTTTAATACCGAAAGAGTAGATTTTTGTTCCTTTGTGTGCGTGGGTGAAAATTTTCGCTATATCGCTCCGCTGGGCATTCGCCTTTCCTTACTTGTCAGACGAAAATTTACAGTACTTTCTACTCGTGTGGCTAAATAAACATACCATTGCGAGCCAATATGAGAAACTGTATTATATTAACTTCTTTTTCGCTTACTCAAAAAAAAATCAATTCCAACGATTGCATAGAAAAAGCACTCAAGCTCCATTTCTCCGAACAATCTTCTTCCCCGCCCCGCCATAATTTCTTCTGGAGCATCTAGTCAATTTGACGTGTGCGACATCCGAAAGAAATTTCTAATCGGTCGCTTCCGGTGACTTTGGCGAGAGTTCCGCCACGGCGATTCGCGTTTCGCCTCTTTGGACAATTCCTACCGGAAGTCGATAAACGATAGCGAAACTCGTGACACCTGAATGAATGCAGAGGTGTTTGAACCTCTCTACAGACATTCGACAGTACGTGGATCGATGCAGTTGATTATTTATATTAAGGGGTTATGCCTAGTTGTAAAAGTAAAAAAAATCACGTTTTTCAAAACCAATATATTTTGACAGTATTTTGGAAGTACGTTTTCATAGTCGGTGAGCAAAATATCTCAAAAACTACTGCATCGATCTTTCTGAAGTTTTTAGGGCTTTTTCTAGATGTAAAAATAAAGTATTTGATCGAAGGATTTTTTATCCTATACTTTACCCTATTTAAGGCGGGATATACATTTTAAACGATCAAAAAATCGATTTCTTTTTTCCCTTTAAACGATAGATCTATATATGTAGAATATTTTACTAAAGTTTCAAATCTAAATTCGAAAAACTTGAAATGTGCAGCCCGTCAACGCTGTGCCTCACCGCTCGGATTCGGAGCGGGCGTGAACTTCAAACACGTTTTTCAAAAAACTGCATTGGCAAAATTGGCATGCAGGACTACTAAAAAACTATTAAGCCGATTGAGTTGAAACTTGGTAGACATATTGATAATATTGGTACCTTCTAGTTGACGAGAAATGTTTTTGAAAAATTGGCAAAAAGTCCTTTTTTATCCACATTTCACAGAAATGTTGCGTGAAATGTTGATTTTTTTTTAAATGCGTGCCATTTTCTTAAATTTGCATTTCTTCATTTTAATTACCGTCACATAGAAACTATACATGTTCTAACTGAAAAAATGTTTGAACTTTTTTGCAAATCAAAATCTACGGGAAGCTAGACTGCACGCCGATTCGCAACTCCCGCGGTGACCTTGCTGTAACACTCTGCCGCAGCTCCGTCATTTTCATGATGAATTAATTTAAGGCGTTACCCCCACTTGTAGCGCAAAAAAAGCCTTTGTCATGAATTTTTTAAAGAAAACTACAAAACTTTTTTAATCGATCAATATACCATCTTAAAGAACACATCTTGAAGAACTTTCAGTAATTTTTTTATTGAAAAATATTACATTGTTTAGTGGCAAATGGCCGTTAATGAAATAATGTTTTTATATACACGGTTTGCGGTGACCAACATTGCGGCGAAGTGGATCATCTGAAAAAAATGCGGATGGATTTAGTCAAATATAAGTATAAACTAGTCTTTAATCGAAAGATTTTAAAAAATATTCATTTTTCACAAAATGGCGGACAGTCAAAGTTAATGGTCCGATTTTAACGAAAAAAACGGCCGTTTTTTGGCTATAAAACGGCCATTTTTTTCGAAAAAAAAATCGAACGATTAAAGACTACATTTTTATGTATTAAATAAGCCTGCAAAATTTCAAGAAGATCGGTTTATTAGTGTTCGAGTAATCTTGGTCACCGACTTCAGAAATGCCATTTTGAGAAAAACGCGTTTAAAGTTTCAATTTCACAACGGATTCTTCTCTTTCAACGCTCATATCTCAGTCAATTTTGTTCGGATCGACTTGAAATTTTGAGGACATATTCTCAGATACTTATACTTCAAAAAAATGCAATAAAAAAATCGATTTTTACAAAATCGCAAGTGGGGATAACCCCTTAAAAAAATTGTTTTGTATACTTAAATATACTATTAAAGTATACCTAAAGTTTGATAATGGTAGAATAATTATTTCATAGTTTAAAAAATCCCTCAATATTGCTCTTTTTCTGTCTAAATGTATATCCCGCCTTAATGAACGAAAAGTGCCAATTTTTTGGCGAAAATCAAGGAACACTTTGAACACACGCCATTTTTTTAAATTTGATATTTCGGCAATTCCTTCGACTAATCATAGCCCGAGTAGAAATCTTGCTCCAGCTACAATAAACACCTGATCAGGCATCCTGACTTCTTTTTCCAGCCTTGATCAGAATTTTTTATCAAGCCGTGATCATTTTTGAAACACAATCCCTGACTTCCGTCTGATCAGGGTAAAAAATCAAGGCCTGATCAGGGTAAACTATCAACGCCTGATCAGTGTAAAAGATCAAGGCCTGATCAGCGTAAAAAATTAAGGCCTGATAAGAGCTTAATTTTTCACGGCTTGATCAAAATGAAAAATCATATGATTTTTCACGGCTCAGGATGACCGATTTTTTCCTGAAATAAAAAATACAACGCATACACAAAAGAGAAAAAGGTACCACTTTATAAATAACTCTGATCGTTTATTTTTTAATCTTAATATAAAATTTATCACATATATTTTTCACATATATCTATATGGAAAACGAACATCATTTTTCTTGTATTTGTAATAGAACAAAAACTCGAGATAAACTAAGATATATCACTGTATGATATTCCACTTATCATCCCGAAATAAACTAATATATTTTCTAAACAAAAACTTAAGAAACTTCGTGAATAAAGTAAACAGAGCTCAACGTTTTTATGACCAGACGTTTCTAGGAATCGTTACATTGGGCGTTCTGTTCGTTTTTTTACGCGACGCTCGAAACTTGTCCCAGTCTTTTGCTGAATTAATCAGGCCTTGATACCGCTCCAACATCTTGTCCAATTTGCTTCGAAAGAACTTCTATTCCGTGTTCCCTATATTTCGAAATGACAGCCACTGAAAAATACGAAAATGTGTATCCCACTTAGAATTCAATGTCTACATATATATCTATATAAGGTATGCACATTATTTTATTAGGGTGGCACAAATTCGAGCTCTATTTTTTTCCTTTTTCTCACCATCCAATTATCTACTTTAAAGAAGAAAAAAAATTGTTGCAAAAGCTGCGAGCGGTCATTTGTTAACGAAAATTAGAATCGAAGCAGGAGAGCCTGTACAGCGAAGACCAACCAAATAATGGTGAGTTGACAGTGCAGTGCAGTTCAGTGAATGTAATGTCCATCCGAAGTGCATTTCTTATGGGCTAACTTGCACCGATGGAAATACTTTCACTTAACTGAACTACGCAGTCAACTTATCATTATTCGGTTAGCCTATGCTGTCCGGGCCCGTAGCGAAGGCTAACCAAATAATGGTAAGTTGACAGCGTAGTGCAGTTCAGTGAATGTAATGTCCATCCGAAGTGCATTTCTAATGGGCTAACTTGCACCGATGGACTTACTTTCACTTAACTGAACTACGCAGTCAACTTGTCATTATTCGGTTAGCCTACGCTGTCCGGGCCCGTACAGCGAAGGCCAACCAAATAATGGTAAGTTGACAGCGTAGTCAGTTCAGTGAATGTAATGTCCATCCGAAGTGCATTTCTTATGGGCTAACTTGCACCGATGTAATTACTTTCACTTAACTGAACTGCGCAGTTAACTTATCATTATTCGGTTAGCCTACGCTGTCCGGGCTAATCAGCACCGATGGCAAAACATTTACCAGATTGAACTACGCTGTCAGCTCACCATTATTTGGTTGGCCTACGCTGTCTCTTTTTCTCCTCTGGCAAAAGAGACGGACCAAGTAAAGAAAAATAAAAGCGATACACAAAACAAATATAAATCTACTTACATTGTGGTAGCGCCAACACATGCCAATCCTCAGGAATTTCGAGTTGTTCCTCGCTGAGAGGATCTGTTCCGGATCTGTCAAATGTATCATAATAAATATTTCAACCAATGCATATATAATTTGGCGTATGATTAATTTACAGTCAGATTTAATCCAATTTATATTTATAGATTTAAGAATTGTAAGTCTTTGAAAAAAATTAATTGTTATACTAACCTGCTGCTGTATTATTTCTTCGTTTTTTCCCTTATTTAGAGCCCGCTATTCACGCAGACACAGTCGTTGCGTAATCTTCTTCCGATTGTGTTTGTCCATCTTATTCACAACGTACACGTTATTTGTAAAAATGTATAAACTAATTAATAATATGTCTCGTGCTTCTCTCGTGTCTGTGTATCATTTGACAAGATGAGGTTAGGCACGTTTTTAGCGCCAAACTGTAGAAGTCCAGTTACATGATGATTGCTTGAAGTTAGCTGGATCAGGCGAATTGAAGTAAGCCGTAAGTCCAGTTGCTTGACATCGCCTGAAGCTAGCCGGGTCAGGCGAATTGAAGTAAGCCGTAAGTCCGGTTGCTCGACCACCGCCTGACCCCAGCTTGATCAGGCAAATTAAGGCAAACTTAAGTAAGGCCTTCGTACTACAAGCTGATCAGGCGCAGATCAAATATCAGGCCAGCCTGACAATATTTCTACTCGGGTTGTAATCCATTTTCAAGCACTTGCTGACATGCGATTGAGCTGCAATTTGGCATACTGGTCTGATGATGGAGATATGTGGTGGCCAATGCAACTCCTTAATAGCATATACTAGGACAGTCGAGTTTGTACTCATTTGTTTTGTTATCATGAACACTTATCATTACACGTGATAACGAGAGTCTGATAATGGTGGTGGGAGGTGGGAATTGAAATTTCTTAATCGCAAATATTAGGACAATCGAGTTTGGGCTCATTTACTTTATTGACTTGAACACTATAATTACACTATTATAAAGTTTCTCGCAAAACCTTTATAACGTAAGGCAAGGTTTTTTATTGCGCCGATGTCCGAATGGCATGGGGGCCTGGTACGGCAAATGAATAAACAAATTCTAATATTAAAAAGTATAAAATACAATAAACGTAACAAACCTTTTTAAACACAAGCTTTTATTTAAAAGGTACTGTACTAAAAAGTGAAAAATAATGTTCAGTAAAACTGAAAATCAAAACAGTATAACTACAAAAAAATTCCTTCCTTGGTCACACATTATAGGTGCAAATACTTAAAAGGTACATAAACGTACATTATTATATGCATTTTCAAAGCTTGAGGCGTCAAACGCCATAAGTACTACTTTGAAATTTCTGATATTACATCAAGATCGTAAAACTTATATTTCACAAGTACTTGCACCTTGATGAGCGACCAAGAAAGGGACTTTTTTGTAGTTATACTATTTTAATTTTCAATTTTACCCAACATTATTTTATACTATTTAGTACAGGACTTTTTAAATAAAAGCTTGTTGAAAACAAGTTTTTTTTACGTTTATTTTTCGATATTAGATAACCTGGTTCAGAAGGGCGTTGCTCACCGCAAAAGACTTTTTCGGGAGGTGCTTCCCGGACATCAGCTCCAAATCGATTGTAATTAAATATTTTTACACAAGAACAATTCGAGTGTTCTTCAGATGATTCTTTTTCAAGTACTTCATTTTTGTAGAAATGTATCATAACGATTTTCCAAAAGAAAAAAATCCAAACGAACCGCGATACGATACAAGATTCCAAACGCATTTTCTCCGTTTCAGAGCAGAATCAACGGCCGAGGATTATGTATAAAAATGACATCTATTGGGACATGAGAAAGGAGCGGGGTGCGCGACGAGACACTTAATCGCCTACGACATCAAACGGAACAGACTGGGATAATTAATCAGGAAGTTCGCCTCGCGCAAAGTCCTCGGAGAAAAAAAAAACGATGCGAGAAATTCCCACACGCGAATCAAATTATCCGTGAACTGAAAAAGTGAGAAGCAAAAAAGTCACTTCCCACCTGGTCTATATGAATCGATCGAAGAACACTGGCCAAACTCACGATCTTCCGAATGACGTGGTTCTAAGTTATTACGTAGGCGATCGGACGAAGACTTTTACTTGATAATGTGGAATAAAAAAAAATGCCTGGTGATGTCGAAGGATATTGAAAAAAATGGCAAAACGAGGTCGGAAAAAAGGAGAAAGATATTCGAGTCGTCAAGGCGGGTGCGTTACAAAGTAACGAGCATCTTCGTCGTACTCTTTTGCCTCGTGTGTCCATGCTGCGCGAGAAACCATCCGCCGAGGTTTCTCATCGATGGACAGACGGAAATTGTGGTGAGACTCAAGGAAGGCCCCGGGACGCCTATTGGCAAGTAGAACATCTGTTTGTATTATAAGCAACTTTTGCACTTCAAGAATTTGCCGAAACTTTTGCAACGAGAAATCATAAATAACTGAAAAAAAAACGAAATTAAGGAAGTTTGAGCGGTCCAGTTGAGTCAAGTGACGGTTTATGAATTTATTTTTCAATGAACCTCAAAAAATTACGAAGTATAGATTTATTCTGTGGATGCTATTTTTTCATAAAATGTTTATGTGTTTTATATTTTTTTTGTGAATTTTTATCAAATGGATAAATTTTTGTAAGATTTGTTTTTTTATATAATTATTTCATAAAATATTTATATATTTTGACGGGCACAATTATGCATTTTTATATTTTCATTACGTAAATAAGAAAAAATTTCCGTTACTACCAATTTGAAAAAGTATAACATTATCGATGATTATTATGAAAAAACTACGTCAGCGAATATTTCATACGACTTAGAATGAAATTTGGAGTACTTTATAATCATGCCTATTTATATTTATGGTACAAGATTATTTATTTTTAGCATTTATTAATATTAAGTGTTGCCGAGACACGGCAACTTCGCGGACATTGAGGTTGGCAGCAATGCTCTCCATTGGCCAGTCAAGATTCGTAACCTTTCGTCGAGCCTTGAGGGTTCAATATATGAGGCGCTGGCGAACGGAACCACACTACGTCAAATTTTTTTATTTGATTTTTTTGTGCCTAAAAACTCCCTTTCGTTTGAAAAGGAAGTTTTTAACAAATTTTGAGGTATTAAGGGCCGGATTTGATTCAAAATATTTTGGGAGCTAATAATGGTGTGTTTTAAAAACACGAAAAATCAAAGTTAAAAAAATGTAACGTAGTGTGGACAAGTCCGGTTTTGTTCGCCAGCTCTTCATATATGGTTTACGATGGGCAAAATGGGCGTTTTTTTTTCTAAATGTTCACAAGGGTTTATTTTGCGGTAATCCGTTGTTAGAAATAGTTCATCATCGTGTTAAATAGCCAAAAAATTACATCACCTGTAGCGTGAACGTCTTCCCCAGCTAACCGCACGTAAAGTTACATACATTGATATTTTATATCTGTGATGTTTTGGGGCGAAAAAAATTCCAAAAATTCGTAAAGATTCAGTATAGTCTAGACAATAACATATATATATTTTTTAATTCAGTCTTGGATTGTGGCTAACGTTCTGACCTCCCTAAAAGGAGAGAACTATTTATTCGCTAAATAATTATCTCAGTCTTCAATTACTCTCGTACTGTCTACTCGGATTCGTAATTTCTTTATTTTTCTGACCCATTTTGTTCTTCAGGTAGTCTAATTTACAGGCTGAGGGGAGTGGACCCGGATGGTGACCGGCTCACATTCGGCGTCAGGGAGCAACCGGGTAGCGACGTCATTAGAGTCGACAATTTCAATCGCAACGAAGCTAACATATATTTGAACAAGCTACTGGACCGAGAGGTAAGCGCTATCAACTTTTATCGAAGACTATTACCGAGAAATTCTTGCATATTTGTACATTTTAAGGCGTTACCCCCACTTGTAGCGCAAAAAAACGGCCTTTTTCGTGAATTTTTAAAAAGAAAACTACAAAACTTTTTTAATCGATCAATATACCATCTTAAAGAACACATCTTGAAGAACTTTCAGTAATTTTTTTATTGAAAAATATTACATTGTTTAGTGGCAAATGGCCGTCAATGAAATAATGTTTTTATATACACGGTTTGCCGTGACCAACATTGCGGCGAAGTGGATCATCTGAAAAAAAAAATGCGGATGGATTTAGTCAAATATAAGTATAAACTAGTCTTTAATCGAAGGATTTTAAAAAATATTCATTTTTCACAAAATGGCGGACAGTCAAAGTTAATGGTTCGATTTTAACGAAAAAAAACGGCCGTTTTTTGGCTATAAAACGGCCATTTTTTTCGAAAAAAAAATCGAACGATTAAAGACTACATTTTTATGTATTAAATAAGCCTGCAAAATTTCAAGAAGATCGGTTCATTAGTGTTCGAGAAATCTTGGTCACCGACTTCAGAAATGCCATTTTGAGAAAAACGCGTTTAAAGTTTCAATTTCACAACGGATTCTTCTCTTTCAACGCTCATATCTCAGTCAATTTTGTTCGGATCGACTTGAAATTTTGAGGACATATTCTCAGATACTTATACTTCAAAAAAATCAATTAAAAAAATCGATGTTTTTCAAAATCGTAAGTGGGGGCAACCCCTTAAAACAGGCCCAAGAATTTGATGCCTTTTGGGGATCTACCATTTTCAGGTGCAAAAATGTAATCAGCCAAGTCTCAAATTTGGCTAAAAGCATGCATGTAACATTTGTACGAATTAACAATCTGCTATTAATAATATAATTTTGTCTCTTCTTAATTACATGAGTACTTTTGATGATCCCTCAACGTAATAATCCTTGGAAATAACGTAACGAAATATATGATTTTTTATGTCCTCAACTTTTTATTTTTATGCTCTCAACTTTTTTTTACCATTAAATTACATTTTACCTTTTACCATTTAATGATACTTTAGCATTTACCGGAAGTGTTCCCATTTTCGTAATTTCATGAAGTTCTAATTATTGCTTATCATTCTCCGTGATTTGGAGATAATATTTAATTTGCAAGACAATGCCATTTCGATTCACGTTTTTTGCCATTACGTTGAAAGTTTCGCTTGCACAGGGAAAAAAGGACCATCGTGAAATTCTCGAGGCCATGTGGGCGTGATCCGAACGGCAAAATCGTCGATACTCTTTTACCGCAATAAAAGAAAAGAAAAAACAGTGGGGTTCGCACAAAAGAGTCACAGAAGATTTCTGTACAATATAGTTCCGTGTTGGCGGGTGTAGCCTAGCGGAAAAGGGAACATCTGCCTCTTTATCCAGGCTTCGTATCCACGTCTGTTGCCTTGTCTTTTTCTTCGTTACCTTTTTTTTCACTCTTCTTCAACTTCCTCTGCATCGTTTTGCCGAGTGTTCCGCTCGGGCGGTGTACTCGCCGCGAATCGAATCGGTTCCGCGATGTACCGCTTAATAATAACACCGTCGAGTACATTAAAGTGAAACTTGATGTATCTCTTTTTTGCGCCGTGCAACGCCTGATGACGATTCGAATGCAGCCAAGTCTCCGGGAAGTCATTGATTATTTCTTATCGCGAGCTCGGACTATTTTGTTCTTGCCGGAGCCTAGGTAAATAGAGTAAAACGAAGAAAACTCCTGATGGCAACGTAACATTGTTTCGTCGTAATTTCTCACCGATTCCTAAAGCTTTGGCTACGTGCAGATGTGACTGTTGGTTTGCGGAAAGTTTCTCGAAAAACAATTGCCCGAATGACAATTTCCCGAATATATTTTCTTGATAACAATTGCCCGAATAAAAAATTTCCAAAATGAACCAGTTCTCGAATACAATATCCCGAATGGACGATTTCCCGAATGAACAATTTCCCAAATGGACTATTTCCCGAATGAACATTTTGCCAAATAGACAATTTCTCGAATGAACAATTTCCCAAATGGACAATTTCTCGTATTACAAATTTCCCAAATGGACAATTTTCCGAATGAACAATTTCCCAAATGGACAATTTTCCGAATGAACAATGTCCCAAATGGACAATTTCCCGACTGAACAATTTCCCAAATCGTCAATTTCCCGAATTAAAAATGTCCCAAATGGAGAATTTCCCGAATGAACAATTTCCCAAATCGTCAATTACCCGAATTAAAAATATCCCAAATGGGCAATTTCCCGAATGAACAATTTCCCAAATGGACAATTTCCCGAATGAACAATTTCCCAAATGGACAATTTCCCGTATTAAAAATTTCCCAAATGGACAATTTCCCGTATTAAAAATTTTCCAAATGGACAATTTCCCAAATGGACAATTTCCCAAATGGACAATTTCCCGAATGAACAATATCCCAAATGAACAATTTCCCAAATGGACAATTTCCCGAATGAACAATGTCCCAAATGGACAATTTCCCGAATGAACAATGTCCCAAATGGACAATTTTCCGAATGAACAATTTCCCAAATCGTCAAAATCCCGAATTAAAAATTTCCCAAATGGAGAATTTCCCGAATTATAAATTTCCCAAATGGACAATTTCCCAAATGAACAATTTCCCAAATGGGCAATTTCCCGAATGAAAAATTTCCCAAATGAACAATTTCCCGAATGAAAAATTTCCCAAATGAACAATTTCCTAAATGGACGATTTCCCAAATTAAAAATTTCCCAAGTGGTACAACGATAGTTACGACAATTACGAAAATGTTGGGTTTTTTAAAACTGACAATCGGACAATTATAGCTAGAGTTATGTTTCCCGCCAGATAGAGAAATGTCGTTTCGAGAAAAACGAAATCGAAAATTTTAGTAAACATAAATCGTTGCGTTACCTGCTCTCACAAAATCGTCTCTAACTTGCGCAATTTTCAATATTTCACCTTGAATATTTTGCACATATATGTGTATATTGAGAAAATGCAAAAAAAAATCAATTTTTTGACCCATCAGAGTGGTGTCCTGCCTTAATATTTGAAAATCCGCCTTAGTTTCTGGACAACGTGAAGCAGCCTTGATTTTTTTTAATTAAAAAAATAGCCAATTCTGTGTGATTTAATTACAACTGCAGGAATTTTCGAACGATTTTGGATAAATCAATTTCCATAATTACCCATACAGGGTGTCCCTCTTATCTCTGCCACCCGAAAAAACACGGTAATTATCGACGTCACAAAAAAATGTTCCAGACAAAAGTTGTACGGTGTGAAGGGAGCCACAAATGCGACCAATTGTTTTTATTTCGGTGGAGTCACTGACGCACACTGAAGGTCACCTCCACGTTTTTAAATGCAATGGTACATTTTTTTTCAACCATCTTGTGGAGCACCCCAAGCCGCATAAAAAACGTTAGGGGGAAAAGTCGTTCAAGGTCATTCAAGGTCACCCATTGAAATTAAATACAAATCTAAATATCTAAATATCAAGATATTATCATCGATACTGACCTTGAATGACCTTGAACGACTTTGACCACCAAATATTTGTTATGCAGCTTGAGGTGCTCCACAAGATGGTTGAAAAAAAATTACCATTTCATTTAAAAAGTGGCGGTGACCTTCATTGTGCGTCAGCGCCTCCACCGAAAAAAAAATTGGTCGCATTTGCTGGCCCCTTTCACAACGTACAATTTTTGTCTGGAACATTTTTTTGTGACGTCAATAATTACCGAGTTATTTCGGGTGGCAGGGATAAGAGGGACACCCTGTATATGCGAATTTGGGGCGGTTCATCTGATTGTTCATATATAAGAAAACACGTGAACCAAGAGAATGTAGAATTCTTAGATAGTCCTCGTTGTTCAAGAATATCACGTGCCCAGAATTTCTCGTCAAGCCTGTCTGGGTTGAAAGAATTACAAATACAAGTGATGAGCTAATGATGATAATGCTAAACGTATGTGATTTCATAGGCAAGAGACGAATACGCTTTGGTACTCACGCTGACCGACGAAAAGTTGGGCGAAGGAAATTTCATAACGCAGAGTCTTCTTGTCCTCGTTGATGACGTAAATGACAATGTGCCGATATTTCGACCACATCCGACCACCTTGACCGTACGCGAAGATTCGGGCCCGGGTATTTTAACGACGGTCGTGGCAACCGACGCGGACGAAGGTGCTCACGGACAAGTCGTCTATCATCTTCAAGAATTGGACGGTGACAACGAAGTTTTCTCTATATCAACTACGAATGGGACAGGTGTAATCAGACTGGTGGGAGATCTCGACTACGAGAAGAAATATTTGTATCAGCTGAGAGTGCTAGCTGTTGATCGAGCCATTGACGAAAAGGTTTGATATGATTTTTCAAAACAGCAAATTCAAATCGAATTATATGTATAAATTCGCGGAGGTGGCGGATTAATCATTCGATTAATTAGTAATTATTAATTAATTGATCATTATTTGATTAATCGTTGATAATTGTTGATAATTTTTCATTGGCATTTCATTTCACAAAGTCATTGCTAATCATTCATAATTATTCCATTAACTATTAACATCTATAGATTACAAATTAGTTGATTAGTTATTAATAATATTTCTTAATTAGTTATTCGAATGATTATTAGTAATTAACTGTTCGATGAATTAAATCTCAATATAGAATGAATAAATCATTATCAGCGAATATTCAATTTACGAAAGTATAGCTAAATACAGTCGAGAAAATATTATTTTCAATTGTAAAACAATCGCCGACATGATCGGTTTATCGTTCATCGACAACTATTTCTATTAAACATTCGACCTCGTTAACTTTTACTTTCTATGGTACAGTGAATAAAAATTGATGTCTACTTAGCGACGAATAATTCACCACAATAACCGTTTCGTCATATAATTTTTCTGTAATTGGAATACGCGAGGTAAAAATTATATGACGGTTCTCAGCTAAACACCGGAACAACAGCGATACTCGTAAAGATTCAGGACGTGGAGGATCAACCGCCGGAATTTATTGCCATGACACCAGTAGCGAGGATCAGCGAGAACGCAGGAATTGGAACGTCGGTGCTTCAAGGTTTGTTACAACATTTTTTTTCTTTTATTCAATCACACATTAGTACGAGGAAAAAAAAGTTGACGGTGTAATTACCGATATTAATACAGCCTTTTCTTCCTGCCCTCGAAAATATTCCTCTCAGCATTATTTTAATTTCACTCGCGGAGGATAACCCATGCAATTGAGCTACTCATTGGAGATTAAAAAAAACATGTTCTTTAAATATATCTACACGAAATCAATTTTGTATTTATCTTCGTAACTTGAATTCGGATTTGTTGTCTTTCTACGCAGTCTTATAGAAAAAGTAATTCCTATAAGAAGTAAGTCCTATAAAAAAGTAATAAATAAAGTTATTGGAACTATAAGCTGTTGCCTAATGCAACATTGCATAATTTTGATGAACGGCCAGTGGCATGAGGGTTGATTAAATAATGCACGCTGGTCTCTTTTTCGCCATGATGGTTGTTTAGACTTAGGTGTTTGGAGGGCAGGAAATCACTCTTGTACAGTTGCATGCAAAAGTGTCCGGCCAAAGATAATTTTATGATGGAGTCACGTTTAAAGGATGCAAAATGGAAACACAAACATATCATCGTAAAGTTCTTTTATTATGCAAACGAAACGTGTTATTGAAAAATTATATATAACTATTCATAATTATTTATAACAAAAATAACAACTTTCGCTTTTTCTAAAAATGAATTCATAAAAAATATAGTAACTCAAGAAAAAAATTGAAAACGGTAATAAATGTAAGATTTTCATCAATACTTGGTAGCCATGCCCTTCGAAGCTATCACGGCAGCACATCGGTGAGGCATCGATTCAAAAATTTTAATGATTCTATCTTGAGAGATATTTTTCCACTCTTCTTGAACTTTTCCCCACAAAGCAGCTTTATTGGCACAATGTTCAGTACCTACTCTTAGTTTTAACTGTTGCCATAAATGTTCTATGGGATTCAAGTCCGGAGATTGACTCGGCCACTCTAAAACTCGAATATTTGACTTGCTAAAAACCTGCTGAAGGAGCTGTGATCGATGTTTTGGATCATTACCTTGCTGAAAAATCCATCCTCGTGGCATATTCTGACGAGCATAAGGCAGCATTTCTTTTAATATAATATCTCTATACATAGCAGAGTTCATAGTGCCTTCAATTTTAAAGATTGGACCGACGTCTTTTCAAGAGAATGCACCCCATAGCATAATGCTACCTCCACCGTGTTTCACAGTTGGTGTTTGATATCGCGAATCATTTCTAGTTCCTTTTGGTCGTCGAACGTACCTTCTCCCATCATTTCCAAACAAATTCATTTTAGTTTCGTCTGAGAACAGCACTTTTTTCCAATCTTCAACAGTCCAGTTCTGGTATTTCGTCGCGAATTCTAATCTGGTCTTCTTATTTTTTTACTGATGAGCGGTTTTTTAGCTCCAATACGTCTAAAAAGTCCCACTTCTGTCAGTCTACGTGAAACAGTACTTTGGCTAATGTCAGCCACATTTTCTTCGCGTAATTCACGTGCGATGACTGCAGCATTCTTTTTTACGTCTGCGACAGCCTTTCTTTTGATCACTTTATCGACAGGATTAGTTGTTTTCCTAGGTCTCCCAGGACAGTATTTATCTTCTAGAGTACCTGTAGTCTTGAATTTATTTATTATGTCGTCAACAGTCGATTTTCCAATCGCCAAAATTTTAGCTATTTCACGTGAAACTTTTCCTTCGTTGTGCAACTTGATCACCACTTTACGTATATTGAAAGACGTACGTTTCGACATCTTGACTGAGTGTTACTGATCGTACAATGCAAAAGGAACTCAATGTTTACATGATTTAGCGACTGATAACGTAAACAAAGCGAAGCGAATTATATCTTCTTGAAATTTGTCCGGGCATTTATGAAACAGCAAAACGTGTTATTTTTCTTACAAATAATTGTTAATCATTATGAACAATTTTGTAATTACATGTTTTGATTGAATAATGAAAGAACTATACGATGATATATTTGTGTTTCCATTTTGCATCCTTTAAACGTCACTTAATCATAAAATTATCTTTGGCCGGACACTTTTGCATGCAACTGTAGGTCTACTGGCTTGTATTTTTTCAATTATCTGAAGATGCTTCTTCGATCCAGTAAGCTGAATGCCAGCGCGTTTGGATGGTCTCCGAGTCTCCTTTCGGAGGTAGTACATCGTTTTTGGGCTAGGTTTTTAACCATGCCAGTCCCAAGATCTTTGTGTAAGTTGACGTTAGTGATATACACGGGACCCCCTTTAATCGGTACACCGATCGATATTCGGCACTTAGGGGGGGGGGGATCTGTGGAGGTTCCGTTTACGGAGGTTCCCGTGTATCACGAGGCATTCGCTATGACTCTCAGGGTTTTTTATTGGAATTGTTGCAAAATTTCGATGTTTGAGTTCTCCAAAGTTGGATAGTGTAGGACCTGCTTCCTATGAACTACATTTTTCTAGCCACAGATCTAGTTCTTTTCTTTTGCGTTTAATGTGGCTCGCCCAAATTAGCCTGCGACCCAGGTACATGCCTAAGTACTTGACTTCTTCAGCTCATGGAAGAACTTGGCCATTTTGTTTTACGGTTGGGCAGACCTTTTTCTTCATAGTGAAGGTGACGTGGATGGACTTGGTGTCGCAAGCCTTGATCCGCCACTTATTTAACCAGCTTTGGATGTCGTTTAGTCCCCTTTGTAGTGTTTTTTAGTAATTGTAAAAATGTAAAAATGAGCATACCTTGGATTGGGGTTACTTTGATTCGTGGAGTTACTTTAAGAAAAACGTTGTTGTGTCTTTAAATTCAAATTACGAAGTTCCTGAACGCGACCGAAAGTTTTTTTCATGGTTGGCAAGCCTGAATGCCTTTATATGTCATCACTCAGACGCAGCACGAACGCACGGGTTTAAGTGAACTTTCGGTCCCATTGCAAATGTTTTTATTTTCCAGGAAAATGCTTCTTTATGGGGTTACTTTCGATACTCATTAAAAAAAAGGCGGGTACCAAAGTAACTCTCTGCATAACTTTGATCACGACTAATTAATCTTTCTCATTTATTTTTCGATATTTTAAATTGTAATTTGGAAGATAAAAATACTAATAAAAGTTGATGTTTCCATTTGAACAAATTGTTCTTTACGACATTATTTAAAGAGATACATTGATTTTCATTTCAAAATTAATAAAAGTGACCCCAATCCACGGTACGTCAATTGATAGTTTTGTTTTTTTTTTTTCATTCTCGGCAAATAACAGTGAGAGCGATCGACGGTGACAAGGGAATAAACAACAGAGTGACATACGGCATAACGGAAGGCCCGAAGCACCTCTTCGACATCGATGCTACATCCGGCGTAGTCTTTACTCGCGGACAATTGGACCGGGAAGCCGAGGACAATAGCGACGGTACTTTTATTCTCGAGATTACCGTAAAGGAAGTTTCAAAAATATCGCCACCTCCCTCGGTAACGACCGAAGTCACGATCATTCTCACGGACGTTAATGACGAGACGCCGAAATTTCGCAGCCGACGATATTTGGCTGAAATCAATGAAAATGCGCCGCAAAATACTCCGGTAAACTTTATCGGCGATTCCGTACCGGAAGTCTACGATCACGATTTGGTAAGATGATCGATCGAAAAAAAAGAATTAAATGATCACCACGAAACATTGACAATGATAATCATGCGTTCCTTCTCAAGAACAACTGATGAATCGGAACTTTTTAATTCAGGGAACGAATGGGACTTTTCGTATGTTCATCGACGGCGACGGTGGAATATTCGACGTGACACCCTCACGTGGCATAAATGAAGCGCCATTTTTAATTCGCGTAAAAGACCCGAAGAAGTTGGACTTCGAGCAAAGATCGGGTAAAAAACAATTCTTCAATCGTGTTGTATTGTGAAACTTTGCAAAATCCGCGTATTGACGACGGTTAAATTTACCAAATAAAAATTTGGTTTTTCGCAGTGATAAACTTCACTCTCGTGGCTCGGGAGATGGTGCCGTTTCAACCGAAATACAGCGCGGTACCCGTCACCGTGTTTATCAAAGACCAGAACGACAATTATCCGGAATTCACGATGAGCATTTACGAGGTCGATATTTTCGAAAATTGCGAAGTGGGAACGACGGTGGCGTGGGCCCAGGCATTGGACGAAGACAGCGGTAATTTCGGCACTCGGGGCATACGATACACGAATTTGGGAGGGAGTATAGCACATGCGTAAGCACAGTTTTATACGTCGAACTTTTAGTTTGTCCTAAATAATTTTTTGTTTACTTTTCTACTATAAAATAATTGTCGAAAAAACTTTTCTATAAAATAAATATTGAATAAACTTTTCTATAAAATAATTTTTG
This sequence comes from Ophion slaviceki, assembly GCA_944452715.1. NCBI lineage: Eukaryota > Metazoa > Arthropoda > Insecta > Hymenoptera > Ichneumonidae > Ophion > Ophion slaviceki. The sequence continues at coordinate 11,514,080 of OX101792.1, read as the reverse complement.
ACAAAATTTTCTATAAAATAATCTTTGAATAAACTTTTCCATTAAATAATTTTTTGAAAAAACTTCCATGAAATAATTTTCGAAATAATGTTCTGGTATTAATTAATTAAAAAAAAACTTTTCTTATATAAAATAATTTTTTTCAACACTGCCACGTTTTTCTCGCACAATTTTTTTTTTCACTCCCGGAACACTCCACCTTTCTAGGTTGAAATTGAACTCCACGACGGGAGTGATAACCGTGAAGCAAACGGGTTTAATCTTCGATCGCGAGCTGGTCTCTCGTCATTATTTAACGGTCGAGGCTCGCGACGATCTTGGCAAGGGAAATCGCAACACCGCTCAATTGATCGTCAATATCAAAGACGTGAACGACAATCCACCGGTTTTTCTTCAGAACAAATACGAGGCTGTACTTTTGGAGAACAAGGACGAATTCGAGTCGCCGTTGATAGTCGAGGCTTTTGACATCGATTTAAACGGTAACGACAAATAATCAAACTACCGCCGACAAATGTATCTTTACAAATTGTGCATTTGTGTTAAAATGATTGTCATTTGTTATGAAAATACGATAAAATTGCACATTGGCAATAACGGTAAAAATAATTATGTAAAATTACAGGCACACGAAACAGTCAAATCGTATACTCACTAGTGTCCTCGGAATTTTCGAACAATTTCACAATCGACCCGAGAGCCGGTATCGTAAGACCGGCTTATCCGATGGATTACGAATCACTCCCGATAAGTCAGGGCCAAAAAGAGAGCTCGGTACGTCCACTTAAATTGACCGTGAGAGCCCGTGACATGGGCATGCCGAGTCTCAACTCCGACGCGCCTCTCACAATTTATCTGAGAGATCTCAATGACAATGGACCCGTTTTCGAGAGGACACTGTACAAGAAGAATATCCCGGAAGATTTGGAAGGAGGAACGAACGTTCTTCAGGTAAGTCACACGAGACATAAATTAACCTTGTCAATAACGATTGAGGGGGGAAGATACCTTTAGGCGATAAATGAATTGCTGATTTTCATGTTTTTTTTTTAAGGTAGTTCCTCTGCGAAAATCTCAACCAAAAGTTTACATACCATGTTCATGTTTAAAAGATTGATAATTGGTTTAATTAGTAATAAATAAAATTAAAAACTACGCAATATTGACTCGGTACTAGTAGATAATACGATGGATATCATTTATTGCCGTAAAATATACTTTATATTGTGTTTTTGATCTACCATTGCTAGTAAACTTTTTGCCGGGACTGTCCAGGCTTTGTCCCAATTGTTTTTTTTTTCCAGGCTTTGCCAGGCTTTGCACAAAAATTGTGAGGGCTTTTCATGGTTATATCGTGGAAACTAGATGATGAATCATTCTCATTTTTTTTCACATTATTCGTGATATCTTACTCTAGCTTATCCTTGTTTTTTATCAATTTCTTAATTTTAATTTTGACGGTAAAATTAATGATGCTCTGTTTGCCAATCATAACGCATTTGTTGCGTGTAAACCAAGCCAACTTTAAGTGTAAATATCTCAGGTTTGGGGTGGTCAAACTTATTCAAATTGCACAGATGTTTGGATAATGTATTGAATAACATATATGTCAAATTTCAACCATTTCTTAATTCAACTCTTCTGTGGAGGTACTACCTTAAGCAAAGATTTCTTCACCATTTTTTAGACTTAGGGTACGTTTTATTACTTCTTTTGGCTGTTAAATGGTATTTTTTTAGTAAGGGATCATCGAAGTGTACCGGGTCGGAAAATAGCTGATTTTCGCGATGTTTTATTCCACCGTTGAAACACGCTAATCAGTCTGATTTTTTTATTCCAAATTTTTATGTCAATCTCGTGAAGAACGGAAAATACATTTTTAAACGTTTATCTTTATTTTTTTTACATTTCTTTAACAGTTGTAAATGTCCGAAAAAGGAGTCCTCATGGTGTGACCGTAAATATTATCTGAAACAAAATTTGTAAGAAGATTATTAATTTTTTATAAAAAATGACAAAATGGCGGCGTTTTGGAAAAAAAAGCAAACATTTTAGCGCATTTTGCCGATAGTTTTTCGTTAAAAAAAATATGAAGATTAAAAAAAAGAAAAGCTTTCATAGCAAGATAAAGAATGGCGTGAAGAATGTTTTGTCAGAATCTCAGACTTGAATCTGAGCTTGAAAACTCTTCCTTTAAAGTTTCGAGTGCGGAATTTTCGTATAAATTGTCTACTTACGATCAATCGGCTATGCCAGGTCCATGTCCATCGAATAATACAAAAAAAGTATACTATCGAATAATACAAAAAAAAATATGTTTTTTGAGAATTTTGCACTGTGCACCCTTTTAAAGATGGCGGAGGTATAACTAAATAAATAAATATTATTTATATCTATATAAAACGATATATATAAATAAATAAAACGATATATACATAAACTTTTACTAAAATTTGATTTATATATCGTCTTCTAAACGGATTGCGGCGAATGTTGTCAGACGCCGTGACACGTGGCGGCATCAATCTAAAAAAAACCAATGAAGATTTTTCTTTCATTAATACTCGTACGCAGAATATGAACCAAGAAAAAGTGAGAAATGTTGAAAATCGATGTACACTTTGAAACGATAAGATTGAATTTTCCGAAAAAAAAGCTACGTTTTGCAATAAAAAAATACGTGTTTTTCATTTTCATAAAAACGTAGGGTCATGTTTTAGACAATAAGGTTAGAAAGATTTATACCAAATTTCTTCAGAATCAGTCGATTAGTTTTTTAGCTATACGACACGTGAGTTTTAAAAGTGCAGTTTAGAAGAACGTGCCAAACCTCCGCTATTTTTAAAGATTAATAATAAAAAAATACCATGTAACAGCCAAAAGTGGTAATAAAACATACCCTAAGTTTCAGAAATAGTGAAGAATACTTTCAAAAAAAAAATCATGCAGATCATCAAATTTTTTCCCCGCCTAGAGGTATCTCCCCCCTTACAATGTTATCCCATAATAATTCTAGTAATCATAATAATAATAATAGTATTCCCAATTATTGTCCTAATATTAAGGCGTTACCCCCACTTGTAGCGCAAAAAAAGGCCTTTTTCATGAATTTTTTAAAAGACAACTACGAAACTTTTTTAATCGATCAATATACCATCTTAAAGAACACATCTTGAAGAACTTTCAGTAATTTTTTTATTGAAAAATATTACATTGTTTAGTGGCAAATGGCCGTCAATGAAATAATGTTTTTATATACACGGTTTTCGGTGACCAACATTGCTACGAAGTGGATCATCTGAAAAAAAAATGCGGATGGATTTAGTCAAATATAAGTATAAATTAGTCTTTAATCGAAGGATTTTAAAAAATATTCATTTTTCACAAAATGGCGGACAGTCAACGTTAATGGTTCGATTTTAACGAAAAAAAGCGGCCGTTTTTGGCTATAAAACGGCCATTTTTTTTCGAAAAAAAAAATCGAACGATTAAAGACTACATTTTTATGTATTAAATAAGCCTGCAAAATTTCAAGAAGATCGGTTCATTAGTGTTCGAGTAATCTTGGTCACCGACTTCAGAAATGCCATTTTGAGAAAAACGCGTTTAAAGTTTCAATTTCACAACGGATTCTTCTCTTTCAACGCTCATATCTCAGTCAATTTTGTTCGGATCGACTTGAAATTTTCAGGACATATTCTCAGATACTTATACTTCAAAAAAATGCAATAAAAAAAAATCGATTTTTTCAAAATCGCAAGTGGGGGTGACCCCTTAATCATTCTCCGATCAGTCATTTCAATGACAGCTGCTAAAATAGATCAAAACTATTGAATCAAAGTGCCCTTTTCTTTTTTGTGTATTTTTCATATCGGGTTTTAATGTCATAGAAATAAAAAATTATTTCCAATGTGACATTAAAACCCAATTTTGTCCTCCTATACACTAAGGTGTATTGATGACCAATTGGAGTTCTTTTCATCTCTAAGTTTAATCTCTCTGTCGCGAACGATGACATTCAAATACACGATTGACAGGTGAAAGCATGGGACAAAGATCTCTCGTCGCCGAACAACAAAATCGTTTATAGAATTCAAAGTGGGGCCGGCGACAAGTTCGTGATGTCACCAGAGACCGGTATCATAAGCGTCGCGTCAGGCTCGAATTTGGATCCCGATTTAACTTCACCGAAGACGACGAGATACAGCCTCGACGTAGCGGCGATCGATAGTGGTACAGAAATCCAAAGAACCGCCCAAGTTCTCGTCAATATCACCATTATAGACGTCAATAATAAACCACCGGTCTTTGTCGATCCCGGGACCGTCGCCATCAGGGAAAATACCCAAGTACGTAACTCTCCTGCTATTTCGGTCGTGTAGATCGATCGAAAAAATCGATTTTTTAGAAATAGACTACTCTGATTTTTTTCCAAAGTAGAGATTCAATAATTGGCGCTCAAATCGTAGTCTCAAAATTTGAAACTGGAAAAACTGTTTTGAAGCCCGAGTCTGAAATTTCATAAAATTGTGTTGATCTTTGGACTTGGTTTTCCAAATTGAGTTTCCGGTTCAGCTCGACGATGGAGTCGATCGAGAAAAAAATACTGATCGGTTGGGTAAGGGGAAAATCCGTACAGGAGGCGAAATGCTTTCGCTCAATTCAGCTCGAGCGATAATTCGTTAAACCGAGTTTAGTTTAAGGGGGAGATATCTTTAGGCGAGGAAAAAAATTGCTAATTTTCACGATTTATTTTTTAAGAAAAGACTTCTTCATCATTTTTTAGACTTGGGATATGTTTTGTTACTACTTTTGGCTGTGACATGGAATTTTTTTCATTTATTAAATTAAAAATGGCAGAGGTGTGGCACGGTGTTCTAAGCGGTCTAACAGTCTTCGAATGTTCAGAAATTCGATGGACCAGTTAGTAATTCACAATTCCTCCTATGTTAACTACAATCTGTAAAGTTTTTTTCAAAATTTGGAAAAATGTCGGCCGTCAGGCTCTTTCTGCAACAATATCGCAAGTACACGAGAAATTTCAAATCAATCAATTGTATCGTTTGGTCGAAATTCGCGTTCGATATTTCGAAGTGGTCGAAGTGTGTGGTAGATGGCCTTGAGGTAGTACGAGCGCGCAATCTTGGTTTCTATAGATTTTCTTCAAATTTGAACCAGACATTGTTTATATCATTATGCATGTTTGAGTAAAATTTTACAAAAGTCGACTATTTAGATTGGGAGATAATGGAGTTTTAAATTGCAACTTTTAACACTGCAGGGTCTGCATTGAAATTTATACAGAATCATATTCCGTAAAAAATATTTGTCCCCTATAATAAGAAGACATATGGCAATACCGCAGAACAGTGTTGTTCAATATTTCGAGAAAAAAATAATTATCGTATTCCTAAAGGTAAACATTTTATCATAACAAAATATTTGCATCTTAAATGTTAATATTTTATATTGTTTATGTTATCTTCATTAACAAATAAAAGTGCTGGTTCATTCATGACTAATTAAAAACTTCGTTCGATTAAAAATTACGTCCAAATAAAAATTTGTGTTGCAGTATTATTTTAAATATGCCGCGCAAACTCACATCGTTGGATACGTGGAGGGATGCGGTGTTGCCATATGTCTTCTTATTATAGGGGACAAGTATTTTTTACAGAAAATTATTCTATCTAAATTTCAACGCAGACCCTGCAGTGTTAAAAGTTGCAATTCTAAAACCCATTATCTCCCAATGTTTATAGTTGACTGTTCTGAAATTTCAGACATGCATAATAATATGAACAATGTCTGGTTAAAATTTTAAAAAAATCTATAGAAATCAAGATTGCACGATCGTACTACCTTAAGGGGAGGGTAGGGGTTTAGGCGTGAAAAAAAAAACACTTTTTTGCGATTTTTTCATTTATATGGATAGAGTAAATTTATTGAAAGCTTTTCTACATTGTTAAGTGTCATGTCAAGAACATTCCGTGAAATTTGTACGCGAAAATATCCACAAACAAGCCGGTGACAAAGCTTTTCCAAGAACGCCTTTGGAAAAACACGATTTGCGGTGTTCACTGTATCTCAGCTAGAAATTATCTGAAATCAAGTACCATTAAAATTTAGTCAAAGTATCATCAAATCCTCCCCCCAACGGTCTTTGATAATTTTTTTTTCATTTCTAAATTTTTGGTGGTCATGTAAAGTGAAAAGTGCTATTTTACACGAAAAATTTCGCCATTTTGGGGGTGGAAAAGCCCCTCAATGTAAAAAAAAATCTCAAACTAACCGTTGGGGGGAGGTATTTTATATGTAGAAAGTGTGTACCAAGTTTGAAATAAATCGGTCATGTAGTTTTCAAATGGCAGTGAACACGGACTTCGAAAAAGTGGTTTCGAGAAAAACGCGGCACCGGCTTGTTTGTGGATATTTTCGCGTACAAATTTCAAGAAATGTTCTTGAAATGGCACTTAACAATGTACAAAAGGTGTCAATAAATTTACTGTTTCCATATAGATGAAAAAAATTGGCAAAAAAGTGTTTTTTTTCACGCTGAAAACCCTACCCTCCCCTTAAAAACCTTAAAAGCCTGGAATTATTTTTGATTAAAAAAAAACATTCAGGAAAGCCAAGAAACACAATTTAAGAAAAACGAATAGGTTTTTCGTTTTGATATAAAACATCTGGACAGGAACCGTACTCAAAAATTCATTCAAATGTTTAAACATTCGTGGCTGTGAAAGAAAAATTCCAGATTTGCAAAATGTGTTGCACCCAAGGCCATACAGCGACGTATGTGGAAGATTCGTTTTTATATCGTGATTCCAATCGATAATGCAGGTCGGCGCATACGTTCATCGTATTGTGGCAAACGATCCGGACATCGCACCGATTTTGCGTTACCGAATCGACCCGAATTCTTCGGAGGCTCGAAACGAGGAGGGAACGTTGATTCGCCTCCAAGAATACGATTATCTGGCAACTCTGGAGTTGAACGCCCTCGATGGCTTGCTCCGAGTAATCCGAATATTGGACAGAGAGAGAGTCGAGACGATCAGACTCGGTCTCATCGTTGAAGATCTTGCAGCCGTCAGAGGATTGCAGACTGCATCCGGTATGCATTTTTCTTTCTTACCATCCGCAGCTACAGTTTCACGATTACGTCAATGACATTTTCCTCGTTGCTGTCGTCAGCTACGCTGAGCATTGTTATCGAGGACGAGAATGACAACAATCCAAAATTTCGAAGACCGTTTTACAGACGGTCGGTGACGGAAAACAGTAAAAATGGCGTCCACATTGCGAGTATAGTGGCCGACGATGCCGACAAAAATCGCACCATATATTACGTGATTGAAAGTCCCAAGGAAATCACCGATCTTGTTCACATTGATTCGGAAACGGGCGAAATGGTCGTGGCGAATAAAATCGATCGCGAGATATACTCGTGGCTCAATTTGACGGTCAGAGCAACCGATTCTGGAATTCCACCGAGGTAATTACTGGATACATCTTTTTTTTCATCGTTACTCATTTTTCATTCATTTTCATAATCTTTATAATTAAAAAAGAGAAGAATTGCAAAATTATTGTAGGAATTCCTCCACTCCTGGTTGTTCGTCTTAAATTTTCTCCCCACCTAAATCTTACCATTTTCATTCATCACGTTGTTTCGATAATCGTTTTTTTGGTTCACGAACAGGTCGAGTCTGTCGGAAGTGTTTGTTCAAGTACTTGACGAAAACGACAATAATCCGTACTTCATAACGGATATAAGCAATGTGACAGTTTTGGAAAACTCGAAAATCGGTACGGAAATCACGAAAATCGAGGCCAAAGACTCGGACAGCGGTGACTTTGGAAAAATAACGTATCTCCTTGATCGGATATCGTCACAGGGAAAATTTGCGATTCATCCGGAGACAGGATCGTTGACAGTCGCTGATAATCTTGATTGGGAAACAAAGAGCAGCTATGTTCTCATCATCGAAGCTTGGGACAATTATCAATTTGGCTATACAGCTGGAGAGTCCAGAAATGCGTTCAAACAGATAGAGTACGTTTTAAAAAAATGGCATTTCGAAATGCCATAATCCAAATTCCAATTTGAAAGTCCATCATCCAAACGTCAGTATAAAAGCCAATAATCCAAATGCCAATTTGAAATTTTATATTGCAAATGCGAATTTAAAATTCCATAATGCAAATGCCAATTTGAAATTCCATAATCTAAATGCCAATTTGGAATTCCATAATCCAAATCTCATTTGAAATTTCATAATGTAAATGCTAATTTGAAATTCCATAATCCAAATTTCACTTGAAATTCCATAATGCAAATGCTAATTTGAAATTCCATAATCCAAATGCCCATTTGGAATTTCATAATCCAAATGCTAATTTAAAATTCCATAATTCAAATGCCAATTTGAAATTCCATAATCCAAATTCCATTATGCAAATGCCAATTTTAAATTCCATAATCCAAATGCCAATTTGGAATTTCATAATCCAAATGCCAATTTAAAATTCCATAATCCAAATGCCAATTTGAAATTCCATAATCCAAATGGCAATTTGAAATTCCATAATCCAAATGGCAATTTGAAATCCCATAATCCCATAAAAAGATTTGGAATTTCATAATCCAAATGCCAATTTAAAATTCCATAATCCAAATGCCAATTTTGAATTCCATAATCCAAATGCCAATTTGAAATACCACAATTCAAATGCCAATTTGAAATTCCATAATCCAAATGCCAATATGAAATTCCATAATCCAAATGCTAATTTGAAAATCCATAATCCAAATGCCAATTTGAAATGCGATAATCCAAACGCCAATTTTAAATTCCATAATCGAAATGCCAATTTTCAATTTCACAATCCAAATGCCAATTTGAAATTCCACAATCCAAATGCCAATTTTCAATTCCATAATTCAAATGCCAAATTGAAATTCCATAATCCGAATACCAGTTTGAAATTCCATAATCCAAATGCCAATTTGAAATTCCATAATCCAAATGGCAATTTGAAATTCCATAATCCAAATGGCAATTTGAAATCCCATAATCCCATAAAAAGATTTGGAATTTCATAATCCAAATGCCAATTTGATTGGCCAATTTGATTCCATTATCCAAATGGCGGAAGTCGATTGTGTGAAAACCGCCCATTGAAGACACGTTCGATAATTCATTGGTAGTTCGCGAGGTGGCTTTCGTGACCAACGTTCATATTTTCAGAGTGATGATTCAAGACGTAAACGACAATGCGCCAAGCCTTGAATTGCCGCAGGGGTGCGTGACAATCTCGGAGTTTCATGACACAAGAGACGTGATAGCAGTTGCAAAAGCCAAAGACGTCGACGATCCGATGACACCGAATGGTAGAGTCATGGTGCGGATTATATCCGGCAACGAATTGGGCTATTTTATTATCGAACAAACGGATTATTGGACCGCGAAGATAAAAGCTGCTGGGCCATTGAGAGGAAAGTTTGGCAATTATTCTCTGGAGCTCGAGGCCCGTGATCTGGGTACACCCGCCAATATGGATAACAAACGATTGGAAATATGCGTCACCGATTACAATGACAATCCTCCAATCTTCACGAGTCCAGAACACAACACAACCATTAGAGTTCCAGAGGTATGCTTTCCGAGCTCAATGAATATTCTTATTCCCCTTATTTTTTCAATATTTTCGTTCAACGGTCAGCAACACTTCGATTTAAAAATCTAAGACAATTCATGAAAATAACATTCAATTACTACTCCCAAGTAAATTTATTTCTCTTACTGTCAAATGATCAATGTCTGTCAGCCCCATTTCCGAGACCATTCGAAAAATGTCACAGGTCCAATCCTGAGAAATATTGGTGATTGCCAAAATACCGTTGTTAAAAAAATACTAAGCTGCAATCTTTTAAAAAACAATTAAGTTTTAATTTAATATTCCAATTCTGTGCGCAAATAAAAAGCTATGCAACTCTCAAGCGTGCTCTGACAGGCACTTGATCACATTTTCAACATCATTCTTGGGGCTTAAATCTTTCCAATAATGGTCTTCATCGTTACCGTCAGAATATCACTGTGGGAACTCCGATAGTTCAAGTGGAAGCTAAAGACGCTGATACGGGGCTAAACGGTGACGTTCACTATCGGCTCAAGCAAGACCTCGCCGGACACTGGCGAACGTTTCAGATCGACGATAAAACCGGAGTCATCAGCACGAAACTTCCTCTGGACCGAGAGACTCAAAAATTATACGAAGTTTGTATTTGACTCTGCTACTTTATTTTTTCATAAATTAAGAAAAAAATCACGGTTAACAAAACATTACCAAATCCAAAAATAACCAACAAATGACCAATTCCAAAAATGACTAAAAGATGACAAATTCCAAAAATTACAAATTCCAAAAATGACCAAAAAATGACAAATTCTAAAAATTACTGAAAAAATACGAATTCTAAAAATTACAAATTCCAAAAATTACCAAAAAATGACAAATTCCAAAAATTACTGAAAAATTACGAATTCTAAAAATTACAAATTCCAAAAATGACCAAAAAATGACAAATGCCAAAAATTACTGAAAAATTACGAATTCTAAAAATTACGAACTCCAAAAATGACCAATTCTTACAGTGAGCTTCCAAAATTACTGCTTGTACTCGAAATGGATAGAAACATAATTTTTTATCCGTTCATTGCTATACGAATACGATTAAAAATGTACGAGGGATACAAACCGAAGCCAAAGTCGCCAAAATTCGAAATTCTCAATTTATCTTCTATATGTGAAGTTAATTCAATCCTAAGTGACATAATACGTAAACCGAGCATTAAATTTCTAGTTAAAGGTGTTTTTTTTTCGTTATCGTTCCACCTGCCTACGTTCACTTTATTGGATCAAAACGCTTGAGAATGAATATGCCTCCGACACCGCTGCAATTTTCCAGCCCCCAATTGTTTATACCGTTGCCATGCAGTTTGGTAAGGATGTATGGGCGAGCCGAACGTGAGAATAAGCATCATTTCAGTACGTTACAACTGATCACACTGCAATTACGTAGCAAGTGAATGTGTAATTTTCCAAAAATCCAAAACATACCGTAGCGTCTTTTCATTGATCTGTTTCTCGTCACATTTGAGAGTAGAACAACGTCTCGTAAGCACGGATGCAATTCGAGTGCAAGTTAAAAGTGTTAGATATAATTCCTGAAAGGGTTACTGAATGGAGCCAAAAACTTGCATATACGCTTAAGATGAACGAACTAATAGTAAATCCAATTTTCATTGTCATCGTACCATTTCGGTAAAACCCTCCAAACACACGAGAGTACTTGTGGTATACAGAAAAGAAACCCTCTAATCTTTTTCTGTGAGGATAGAGCTTAATTTCCAAACTGAGTCTCAGCAAAGTGATCATCAAGTTACAGCCTCAAATTTCATTGAGGGAGGAGATACCTTTAGGCGAGGAAAAAATTAACCTGATTAACCTGAAGAACCGGATTAACTCGAAGAAATCAACGACGATTTTTCTTTCATTAACACTCATACGCAGAATATGAACCAAGAAAAAGTGAGAAATGTTGAAAATCGATTAAATGCTTTGAAACAAAAAAACTAAATTTTGCAAAAAAATGACTACATTTTGCGATAAAAAAAGACTTTATTTTCAAAAACACTTAGGGTCACGTTTTAGACAGTAAGGTTAGAAAGATTCATACCAAATTTCCTCAGAATCGGTCGATTAGTTTTCGCAGTTTAGAAGACTGTGCCACACTCCCGCCATTTTTAAAGATTGATAAAAAAGACCATGTATAGCCAAATATAGTTATAAAATTACCCTAAGTCTCAAAAATGGTGAAGAAATCATTCCTTTTGAAAAAAGTCATAAAAATCACCAAATTTTTTGCGTAAGGTTCTAACCCCCCCCCCCCCTCCCTCTCCCCGATCGAGCTGAAATTTTCCACAAACCTTCTCTTTAATATTTTAAGACAACCCCTAAAGGGATTTTTAGCGACGCGCAATAGTTTTTGGGTTTGTTTGGACATTTTTGTTTGGACAAAACGGAGAGCGCGATAACACAATAGGTATGAATATAGACATAGCAGATATAGAGATAGTCGGCGCGCGTTAAAAAGAAAACTTTAAAATTCAATATTTCGAAAAGTATTACGAGTCACCGAAGATCCCTTTAGGGATTGCCTCAAGATATTAAAAGGAAGGATGGGGAAAAATTTCAGCTCGATCGGAGAGGGGTTCGGAACCTTATCCACCCACATGGAAATAAAATATATAAAAAATATATCGAAAGATACATAAAACATATATTAAATACATTTTGTACGAAAAGTTGGATATGTCAAGTATAATTTTGGATATGATTAAAAACCTATGCGATATATAAACATAAATAGCTTCTAAGATGTACATTAAATATATTAGATGTGTATACTGAATATATGTTTAATATACTCGGGAGCATAACGGAGAATGTATGCTGACATCTAGAAAAAGATACATTCAAGATGCATATAAAATATATTGAAATTGCATGGCTAACGTACGCTTTATACATTTTTAATAGGGTATCCGAATATATTTAAGGTATACTATATGTATATCTGAATATATTACTATATATTTATATGTATATATTTACTAATATACCATGAATATGGTTGGTTAAGCAACTTGAGCAACAGATGACGTTGCAAATGAAAAACATCTTCAAGTCGGTATCTCGCGAAGACCTAGCCGCACTATCCGGAATAAATGATCGGACAAAAAAATTGAAGGTTATGTAATCTCGTAATTCTATTCGATTATCGCTCTCTATGCGAACGCAATTAAGTAATTGACCCGATAATGTTAGTTACTCTTGTAAATCCGCACATTTCTTAATAAACTAACATTGTGTATTGTACCATATGCAGACGATACGAAAATTAATTTATCAAGTAGAACTAGCTCAGTGGGGAAGGTCCCAGCTCATCACTCAGAAGTCCCGGGTTCGAAACCACCTTACGGCGTGCAAGATTTTAAATTTGAACCATTAAAATATTTGAACCGCAAACACCATAATCGTAATTAATGACAAGGAAAAATATCGTAAAAGGGTGCAATGATGTGTAAATAACGTCATAACAAAATTTTTAAGAATAGTTCAAGTAGAGATTAAATATATCTTAAATACACGTTGAATATATTTTAATAATATTTAAAATGTAGTATGAACAAATATCGTGTATATTTTAGGTGTAGTTTAAATGCATTTAACGTATATTTCAATTATAAGTCGAATACAGTTAAAATACATTTGTAGTATATTTTGAGGGTAATTTGAGTACATTGTAAGTATATTTTCAATATAGTTCGAATATACGTAACCGCATATCCAACATATATTTTTTTTATATACATTCTGAATTTTTGGACGAAAACTTCGATATCGCGAATATATTTTTAATGCATTTCCCGTATATATTGCATATATCTAATCTACATCTAAAATGCATAATATATATCTGAAATATATTTTACATCCATCTTTAATATATCGAAAAATATATTTTTACATATATTTTTTTTCCGTGTGGGCAATTTGTTCCTCGCCTAAAGATACCCCCCCCCCTTAATATTCTAAGTCGTATGGCAAACAAACCCAAACAAACTAAAAACCACTCAATACTCAAGAGTGAGGTTAAACTAAAAACCACTTAAGGAGGTTGGAGCGATTCAGTTGAGTCATATGACGGTTTATTCATTTTTTTTCAATGAACCTCAGCAACATGCATACGAGGTACAGATATATTCTGTATATGCTAATTTTTTAAACATATAATTAAAGGGCAAAATTATACATATTAATATTTTTTTTACGTAAAGTAGAAAAACTTTTGTGTTACTACCAACTTGAAAAAGTATAACATTATCGATGATTATTATGAAAAAACTACGACAACGAATGTTTTATACAATTCACAATGAAATTTTCAGTAATTTATAATTATGCCTATTCATATTTGCGTCACGAGATTATTGGCCCATGGTTTACGATGGGCAAGATGAGGATTTTTTTTTCTAAATGTTTACAAAGGTTCAGTTTGCGTTAATCCGTTGTTGGAAATGGTTTATCTTGGTGCTAAATAACAAAAAAAATTACATAACCGTTGGTGTGAAAGTCTTGCCCATCTAACCGCACGTTAAATTACATACGTTCAACTATTTTTTTATCTCTGGTGTTTGGTGGTGAAAAAAGTTTTAAAAAATCGTAAAGACTCAGTATAGTTTAAAGAATAAAAAGTATTTTTTGTTAAATTTAACCTTGGATTGTGGCTAACGCTCCAACCACCTTAAAAAGTTAAGACTTGGCTAGAGTTTGTGCATATTTTAATTCAGACTCCAACGTTTCAGATCAGAATTGAAGCCCGCGATCTTGGTACTCCAACTCCACTGAGTTCCGACCTCGATCTCATGATCTACGTACGGAATATCAACGATTACGAACCACAATTTCTCGTCGACATATTCGAGGTTCGTTTTACCGAGGAAAAGGTGCCAGGTTCGGAAGCGGTTTTACTGCCGGAGACGATAGACCGTGACGAGGTTGATGACTTGGACGATCCACCTACTCAGGTCTGCTTTTTCATTGTTGGCGGCAACGACGACGGATTCTTCACTCTCGACATTTTCAAGCACGAACTCAGTGTACGTATGACGATGATCGCATTGACAAACGTCTTAACATCCGAACTCGACCTTCGCGATGAAATAGTTGCTCGAAACACCTGGAAATGCCTTTCTGAAAACTATAAAGGGATTACTTTAAGGCCTTAGGCCACAGTAACGGGTATAAAATCATGTGCGAATTTAAAAATTTTTTTCGTATGAAAAAGTGATTCACTCATGAAATTACTTACACATCTATTCAATATGAATATCAAGCTGTTAGAAAATATATCTTTTTTGTTTCGATGTACAAAATGACCGACTACTAATATTTTCTTTTGTTAATTGTTGAAGTTATTTGTCACGCCAATTGGACAAAAGCTGTTTCGAGAAGTTTTGAGTAGTCGGCCATTTTGTGCATCGAAAAAAAAAATATATATTTTTTCTAACAGCTTGATATTCATACTTAATAGATGTGTAATTAATTTTACGAGTGTATCACTTTTTGATACGAAAAAAGATTGTTAAATTCGCACCGGATTTTATACCCGTTACTGTGGCCTCACCCCTTAATCAAGTAAGTTAAGGCGTTACCCCCACTTGTAGCGCAAAACAAGGCCTATTTCGTGAATTTTTTTAAAGAAAACTACAAAACTTTTTTAATCGATCAATATACCATCTTAAAGAACACATCTTGAAGAACTTTCAGTAATTTTTTTATTGAAAAATATTACATTGTTTAGTGGCAAATGGCCGTCAATGAAATAATGTTTTTATATACACGATTTGCGGTGACCAACATTGCGGCGAAGTGGATCATCTGAAAAAAAAAATGCGGATGGATTTAGTCAAATATAACTATAAACTAGTCTTTAATCGAAGGATTTTAAAAAATATTCATTTTTCACAAAATGGCGGACAGTCAAAGTTAATGGTTCGATTTTAACGAAAAAAAACTGCCGTTTTTTGGCAATAAATCGGCCATTTTTTTTTTGAAAAAAAAAAATCGTACGATTAAAGACTACATTTTTATGTATTAAATAAGCCTGCAAAATTTCAAGAAGATCGGTTCATTAGTGTTCGAGTAATCTTGGTCACCGACTTCAGAAATGCCATTTTGAGAAAAACGCGTTTAAGGTAGTACCTCCACAGAAGAGTTGAATTAAGAAATGGTTGAAATTTGACATATATGTTATTCAATACATTATCCAAACATCTGTGCAATTTGAATAAGTTTGACCATCCCAAACCTGAGATATTTACACTTAAAGGTGGCTCGGTTTACACGCAACAAATGCGTTATGATTGGCAAACAGAGCATCATTAATTTTAGCGTCAAAACTAAAATTAAGAAATTGATAAAAAACGAGGATAAGCTAGAGTAACATATCACGAATAATGTGAAAAAAATGAGAATGATTCACCATCTAGTTTCCAAGATATAACCATGAAAAGCCCTCACAATTTTGGTGCAAAGCCTGGCAAAGCCTGGAAAAAAAACAATTGGGGCAAAGCCTGGACAGTCCCGGCAAAAAGTTTACTGGCAATGGTAGATCAAAAACACAATATAAAATATATTTTACGGCAATAAATGATATCCATCGTATTATCTACTAGTACCGAGTCAATATTGCGTAGTTTTTAATTTTATTTATTACTAATTAAACCAATTATCAATCTTTTCATGAACATGGTATGTAAACTTTTGGTTGAGATTTTCGCAGACGAACTATCTTAAAGTTTAAATTTCAGTTTACACGAAGAAAATATTTTTTTTTGTAAACTTACATAGAGTCATCTATTCCGGGCATCAAAAAAAACTGCACTTCAAATTGCACTTCCAAAAAATGCAATAAAAAAAATCGATTTTTTCAAAATCGCAAGTGGGGGTAACCCCTTAAAATATGTATGTAAATTGATTCCCAACAGACTGCGAAGACCCTGGACAGAGAAGAGCAGGAGGAATATTTGTTGCTGATGAAAGCTACCGAGGATTGCAATAGCGTTCCTGGCAATCAGAGCTTTTTCGATGAGACTGACGATACTCTTCTGAAAGTAATTGTAACTGTTGACGACGTGAACGACAATCCACCGAAATTCGTCAGCAAAATATTCACGGGTGGTGTTACCACCGAAGCGGACTTTGGCACGCAATTTATGCACGTCAAGGTGAGACTCTTTTTTTACGAATCAATGATTCGCCTGAATACTCGAATATCCTTAAGAGCTACATCTACCTGGAGGCCCAGAGAAATGGCCAAATACCCATTTTTTCTGGGAAACGGTCGGTGACCAAGAAACGCATTTTTTTAACACAAAGGTTTAACACATTGAGAGCCTCTAAAAACAAATCACCAAAAAAATACAGAAAAACATTGCCGCCGCCAGATGATGACATTTTTTCACGACGTTCGGCGGTGGTCACTTTCCAGCTTAAACGATCCATCTGAAATCCAAAAATCAAACGGATTTTTCAAATTGACAAACAATACGAGTTATTGACGATCGTTGATTTTTTAAATCGTTGTTTTTAACAAAATGCCGACGAATTGAAACTCGAGCATACAAAATCTATGAAATAAAGTCGTCGTTTTTACGTAACTATTGAAAAATAAAGATCGATTCTGAAAAAGGGGGATCGTCAACGACCTTTAAATGTTTCTCATCGTATCTCCTGTAAATTTGGAAACAATCCATCTAGTAGTACTCGAGATATCATGTCCACCGACTTTGCAAACTGTATCATCGGCCGGCGGTAATGTTTTGTTGTTTTCATGTAATTTGTGGTAATTTTCTTTTTAAGGCCCTCTATATATGTACCTGTATGTTTTTAAAAAATGGGTTTCTTTTTCCCGAACCGTTTCCCAGAAAAAAATCGGAATTTGGCTACTTTTTTCGAACCTCTAGGTTGATGTAGCCCCTTAATTGGTGCATGTCCGCCCATTACATCTCGTTGATACTGTGCCCTTACCGATAGCCCTTGGGTCACTTTGACATTCACCTCCGTTGACGTTGGAGTATGTCATTTCACAGGAACCAAAAAGCATCAGCAATACAGTAACTTACCAGTGTCAGTTTGGTGATTTAACGCGCTACTAATAACAACCAATAAATCACTAAAAAGCTTTGTCGTTTCACATGCTGCACTTGACATTTGACATGCTGCAAAAAGCAGCAGCATTTTAGTAACTTGCTGGCATCGGTTCTCAGATTCAAGATCCTATTGATCTTCAATCAATGAGATTGGTGATCAATGAGATCAGTCAATCTTCGTCAATGAGAACTGATAAATTACCAATAAGTTACTTCTAAGTTACTGATAAGTTACCAGTAAGTTACTAGAATGATTGTGCTTTTTGCCACCCACGAAACGTCATCCTGAAGCTATGACGTTTCACAGGCAGCAAAAAGCAGCAGCACGTTATTCGTATACGAGAATCGGTTTGATGATAGGGAATGCTATTGGCCTAACCCGCTAAAAACGACTAGTAAGTTCTTAAACTGCAATTTCATTTCTTTGCCTGTGGAATTTCACCATCACACGAAGGACAGGTGTCATCGATTTCGCTTGTCCATTTTTCGACGATAATCACCAAATGGAAAACTACGAAACTTGCGAGTAATTTACAGTGAGAATGGTTTTATTTTATGCGTCCAATAGGCCATAGACCTCGATGTCGGTGACAACGCAGCCGTTAGCTACTATCAAATCGGCAAAATTCAGATGACCCTAACCGAGGGTCTAGACGACATAAAATTACAGCCGTTCCTCGTCGACAAACTTACCGGCGCTGTCACCCTCAACTTCGATCCCCAGCGAAGAATGAAGGGTTACTTCGACTTCGAAGTCCTGGCAAACGATACCTACGGCCTGCAGGACAAATCCAAAGTTTTCATCTACCTCTTGCGAGAAGATCAGAGAGTTCGATTCGTTCTGCGTCAGCATCCGCCGGAAGTACGGACCAGGATCGAATCGTTCCGAGAGTAAATAACCAAAATAATCTTTCTCTACTGATCAGGGCATTCCATTTTTATCGAGGATAATTAGTACTCGAAATATTTTTGACTAGAACTTTTATGGTCCACGATAAAATAGTTCCAAAATCATGGACAACTTTCGAAATATGCAGTTTCCATTGTATTTCATTATTTTCAGGATTCTAGGGAACGTGACCGGTGCAATAGTGAACGTGGATGA